>CM053573.1:70696692-71027169 GCA_028646485.1 Cryptoprocta ferox
TTAATTAGGTAAAACAATGACTGTGGCTTTAAGTTCTAT
This sequence comes from Cryptoprocta ferox, assembly GCA_028646485.1. Lineage (NCBI taxonomy): Eukaryota > Metazoa > Chordata > Mammalia > Carnivora > Eupleridae > Cryptoprocta > Cryptoprocta ferox. The sequence goes on from CM053573.1 coordinate 70,696,732, forward strand.
TTTGCTTGACAAAGTTTGAACCTATGCTTATAAGTGCTCCCAAATTTAAAATTGTTATTTCTTCCTGTTGAATTGATTTTTTTTAGATTATGAAGTGTCCTCCTTTCTCTCACAATATTTATTTTTTAAAGTCTATTTTCTCTGAAATTAACATAGCTATGCTAGTTCTTTTCTGTTAGTCTTTGCATTGTATATTTCCCTTTCTTTCTTACTTTTATCTATTTGCCTCTTTGTATTTAAAGGTGTCTCTTGTAAACAACATATAGTGGGGTTTTTACTATCTAGTCTGACAATCTCTGTTTTCAATTCCAGTGTTAATGTCATTTATATTGAATGTAATTACTGATATTGTTGGGTTAAAGTTACTATTTGCTTTCCATCTATTCTGTCTATTCTTTATCTTTTTCTTCACTTAACGCAACATTTCTGCTTGACTTCGTAAATTTTGTTTTTAATGGTGCCACTATAGCCCATTGTTTTGATGTTCCACATCTTATTGAACCATTAGCTATTATTTGGTTCTTCCAATAACTTTTTTTTGTTACAGACAATACTGTACTGAACACTGTGATACACATTGCTTTCTACTTTGTGTATTATTTCTTTAGGGTATATTTCCAAGTGTGGAATTACTGATTCCAGAAATAGAAACATCTTTATAAATCTTGATATAATTTGTCGCCTTGCTTTCTCTAAAGAATTATTCCAGCTTTCTCTAAAGAATTATTCCAATTTATAAGGTTATTAGCAGTAGGTAGTTATAGTGATTTTATTGCCATCTTGCTAGCATTGTCAGTTCCTTTTTTAACTAAAAAAATGTTGTATAGAAAAGAACTGAAGGGGTATCAGAATTATGATTACAATACCATTGTTGTATGTAAGTTAACTTAAAAAAGGGAAAGGCATTTGTGATGTGCTTTTTCACCTATGAGCTGGCCTAAAATTCCAGACCATTCTGTTTCTGTTTTGAATACTTTGGCAATAAGCCCACATGAATAACTTAGTGAAATAATGCATATTTATGACCTAATCTGTGAACTGGCATATACGTTTTATTTGAGTCTAATAAAACTATCATTCACAAATAAAACTAAAACAGGTTTATAGAATCAGAAGGAAAATAGGAAGAGAGAAAGGAAACCCAATTGAAAATATGCTTAGAGGCAGAGTGAACACATTTTAAAGTTACATTTAAATCTTATCATGAATAATCTCAAAATAGAGTGGCTGCATCGCTAAACTTAATGAATATTTTTTCCCAGGTGGACGATAATACTGAGGAGCACTGGAAAGGAACTCTTAAAATTGTAATTACTTTGCAGAGCACTTAAGGAGACATTATCTCATTTGAGCACTAGTACCCTGTAAGGCTCGTATTTCTGATTGTTTTGTAAAGGAATAAATTGGGATTCCCTAGAGGTGATATGATTTACCTAAGGTCACATAGCTGATAACTAGTAGAGCAGTGACTCAAACTTACGTCTTTGCTACCTGTGACCTTACCATAATGTTTGAGGATTACTTTCAACAACTGTTATTAAAATCTTCATTTACCGCAGAGTTCTTTACTAGAAAAAATTAATGAAAATGACCATCAAAGATGAAAACTTTTCCAAATATTAAGCCAAGAGATTTATTATAACATGATCTAAACTGGCATAAACTCCAGAAGATTCCATCATCAAAAATGCGATAGAAACTCAGTAAAAACCCATTTCTTAACATTACACCTCTGTGATCTGGCCATTGGAATTCAGAGTCTTAGAAACACACACACAACAACAACAACAGCAGCAGCAGCAGCAGAATGTAAAATAATAATATAGTAATAGTGTCATTCACAATCAGCATCTCTCTGGGTCTCCCAAGTACACTAAAAATCAAGTGTTTGATATTTAAAAACCATTGCTGTGGTACTTCTTTGCAGAAGATAGAAACTAGAAACTGGCTGGAAATAAAGGTATCTATTGTTTTTGGCTGTTTACTTATAAACCACTTCTCAAAGTCTTTACTCAATTCACGGTAGTATCAACTCCCCTGCTACTAAAAGTAGAAATATTTCAGCATGTTACCATCAGGGTAAATTCCTATAAGCTGTCTTTTGAAAGTCTTTCATGTTCACAGATAATCACTTAATTTATATCATCCTACCATTTGTATCATCTTCCACCAGGAAATTTACATGAAGATATATTTTTAAACTTTATACCTAAAAAAAGTAAATCTGGTCCAAACCATAGAGTGACTCTTAACAGCATTTAGAACCAAATAAATCCGCCCATTCCTTGTTTCTCCCGTCTAATGTTTTAGTTCCATATGCCAGGGTAGCAAAAGGAGTCTTTTTTTTTTAATTGTATCAGCAGACAGCTGTAAGCAATCAATCTGATTCAACCAACCGGAACCAGATTTGTCTTTCGATGAACACCCCTGCATCTCAAGCTTATGTTTCTTCGAACCAAATGATGTGTTTATGTAAAAAAAGAACACTAGAGTCATGTTTTCTTTACTCTCCAGGAGGTGTTTGGTTACCGGACCCAGCATCTACGCAGAGCCCTGTGCCTTGTAACATCCGTGCTGACGTGTGGGGCCCTTCTGCTGGTGTTTTACTGGAAGCCCCAATGGAGGGTGTGGGCTAACTGCAACCCATGCCCCTTGCAAGAAGCAGACACTGTTTTGCTAAGAACAACGGTGCGTGCCCTTCAGCACTGCGTTGGTGGTACCACCAATGGCTCGCTGGTGTTCCAGAGTAGATCTTTCTTTACTTAAGAGTTTTCTTGTCCCCAAGTAGGAGATGGCAAAACTATCCCGGCACCTGCTTGCCATCTCTTATTTTGACTCAGGAAGGAAGGACATTTCCTCCATGTCACTCTGGGGAAATTTCTACTGTGCCAGGCTAATTATCAGTGCCCTTAGCCATAACATGAGTTGTGGCTATTGGTATTATAACTCTTAAAGACATAACACAGGAAGGATAGTTCGATTTTTTCAGAATACATATTTTGAGGAGAAGTAGATATTTTAAACACCTAAAACTGTCGTTTTAAGATAGCCAGAAACTGTTTTCTGCATAAAAAACTTTCCTGTAAAGTGTGTCTTTGTCTTCTTTCTCTTTATTCTCTAGCACAGTGGTTCTCGAATTACTTGGAGGGCTCCTTAAAATAGACTGCTGACCTCACCCCAGAATTTCTGATTCAGTAGGCTCGTGGTGGGGCTGAGAATTTGCATTTTTAGCAAGTTCCAACCTACTGCTGATAGTCTTGTCTGTAGCCCAAGCTTTGGGAATCCCTGGTCTGGTTGATCGAGTGTCTTATTAAATAAATAATATTTCATGGGCTGGATTGTCTTCTCTAGGATGAATTCCAAAAATACATGAGGAAGAAGGTTATATGCCTCTACTTAGCTACACTGAAGTGTCCTATAAGCAAGAACCCAGAGGAGCCCCTGGTGGCTGACCGCCACTCTGTCATTAACCATGCCGTACTGAAGCCAGAATTAAAAGTAAGCAATTTTGAGTGCAATGTTATAGCATATCTTTGCTAAAAAGGATGAATGCAAATGTTCATTGGATGAACGTCACGATGCTGGGCTGGGAATTACAACTATGTATCAAGGGAAGTGAGAGATGCATGGGGACCCATACCAAGGAGCCCTCACCTTCCCTGATGGGCTTCCTTTGTGAATGACACCTGTTTTTTCACATTTGTAATTGCAGCTGCGATGTATCCAAGTGCAGAAAATCAGGTATGTCTGGGACTACTTGGAGGAGAGGTTTCAGAAAGTCGGGTAAGTTTCTGCTTCTCAGCATTCATCGGGATATTAAGGAAGGAACACGTGTTTGTTGAGTGCCACGAACTAAAGGTATGCTTCCTGTCCTGACCACATCGTAGGCTGCTGGAAGACAGCAACTCTTGCTATGACATCCACCATACGTTTGGACTGGGCCTGACCAGTGAAGAGCAAGAGGTCAGGTAGGGTTTGTGATACTCCCTGAGAGTAAACTTTGCCAACAGAAATTGAAATACCAAATGGCTTATGATCAGTGAAGTGTTGGCATAATGTTTCATCAGCTTCATTTAATTCCGGTTTATTTATGAGCAACAAAGACATATTTTAAGTTGGTTTCATCTTGGGAAAACTTATTAAAAAGAGAAGCCCAAAAGAACAACAGTGCAAGCAAATAACATTTGATCTTTTCCTTCAGGATTGTGAAAGTCTCCTCTGTGGTGTCTTTTTCGTTCTTTCCTCCAAAAGTCTTGAGTCATTTCATAGTCATCTGACTCATCATCCTCTAAATCCTCGGAGAGACAGAAAGACAATATTTTGATTAATTTTCCTATGAAGAAATAGCCTGGAAATGAGGATTTTGTTTGCTCAGGTAGTTGTGTCCTTCACCACTGTATTTATAGAACCTAGAACAGTGCCTGATTCATGGTGGAAGCTCAATAGATTTTTGTGGAGTGAATGAATGCATGCATTCATTAATGTATTGACCAAATGCCTTTACTATGCCAAGCACTTTGCAAGGCACTAAAGATCTGGGGATAAATAAGGCGTAATCACTGCCCCAGAGACATTCACTGACTATTGGGAAAGAGAGACAAAGAGTGGCAGTACAATTGTGAGAATGATATCTATAAATGCACATAGATTAGGGCATAACAGTGTAATAGTATCATAGAAATGCTTATGCTACTCATTAACCCACAGTGATTTTGAGTCTCTGCTTCCCTCATCTGTAATTTGAAATGGTGAATCCTGGTGAGTCTGAAAGTAAACCATTGCAAGCCTTCCCCAGAATCCTGATAATTACCTTCATTTCTTGCCCATTTTCAGGACATATCCTGCCTGACCTTCCTCACAGTCTATCAGAAACGCAAATTCTTCAGCTAAGAAGCAATCTGGTACATAAAATACAGGTTCTTGGGATCCACCCCCATAAATTTTATTTAGTAGGAAGAAATTAATGGTAGTGGTGAGAGCAGAAACCACATTTTTGGCAAGCCCCCCCCCCCCCACAATTATATGCACACCAACTCTGAGAATTACCGATCTGTTGTTTTTAAACTTTTCCTCCTGCTGGATGAAAAATGATGAAAAATGAACAAGGCATCTAGACTCTGACAATGTTTGCAAAATGCCTTAGAAATAGTATCATAATATAAGATTTCAGATGCAATGCTTAATACACTGAAACACAAAATGTTGTCAAAGACATTAAGAACATACTGGTTTAATAGCATTAAGCATCAGACACTTAAAGAATTGATCTAGGTAGGAAGTGTAGTTGATTAATGCAAATATACTTCGCCTAGGACACCATTTCCACAGGAAAGATTGCCCATCACTGTAGCTACTTCACGTTTGTCCTTATTTATCAAGTGCCAAGCTTTAATAAATATCATACATAATTAAATTTAAATCTGGTCCACACAGTAAAAAACTATATCACGTAATGAGCAAGACAAAGAGTTTAGTTTCCCAAATATGAAGAATAGAGGAGATAATCTACTTATAAATATACAGGCAGGTTCTACTTATGGGTTTTTCTAGGTGGACGGTAAAGTGAGTGAGTAGAATGTGAAATACTCCCCCCCCCCCTCATTTTTTAGTGTAAGACTAGGGCCTTTTTTCAAAAGTCAAATGTGATTGGTTGGTTGAGTGATATCTAATTAATTTCCTAAATGGAGACGAGCTTGTCTTCATGGAAAGCAAGGACACAACATGAGAAGTAAAGGAAGGAGGATACATAAAACTCCTCGATGACAAAAAGCCACCAAGTCTAAATACAACTTTCTCTTTAGGCCTCCTAGCAGCCAGGCAAAGGGAAAAAATGGACACATTTATGTAGTCACCTTTTCAGTAGCAAAAAATCAAATCAGGACATCAGGAGAGATAACATTACGCTGAAGAGACATTTTCAGAAGGCCTTAGGAAGAAAAATGTTCCAGGAGGTTCCCCGCTCCTATCTTCATTCATTCATGAACTGGATGCCACTTTCTATCTCACTGCCTGTCTTAGACAGTCCCATAGAGACTTGAGGCAATTCTCTTATCTTACCGAAACAGGGAAAAACCACACTCACCTCACCCCCATCCATCCAATAGGCTTCTTATGAGGACAGTCATAAGTTGTGCACCTCCTCATCTTCTTTTCACTTAGAGCCCTGACTTGTTTACCCACCTGGAAGTGGAAGGGGAAATGTCTGCTAGTGAAGCTGGCCCCCAGCCAGCTCTTAACTGGGGGCCTAGACCAGTCCCCTTGTTGGTAACCCAGCTCTCTGAAAAAAGAAAAGCTTTGATGGGTAGAGTCTGCCAAATTCTATCATGAGAATACAACAGCTATTGCTGATTTCAAGCCACCAATGTGACATCACTGAATGTGGCGCTTGGAAGAGATATTTCCCATTGGCTTGGGTGTTCTGCAGGGCCGAACTTAATTCTCAACATTTGTCACCCACTGGGAAAAAAAAAAAAAAGCATGCCTGTGAGTACCAGAAGAGAGGAATCTGAGTGACAGGCAGCAAACCCAGCAGCACATGCTATTTGACTTCTCTGTCTTCCAGCATCTCTGTACCTCAGAGTGATCACACTTGGGATCAGAAGACCCTGGTTTGAGTCCTCTTGGACCCATGCAAATAATCGTACTCAAAAAGGCACAGCTTGAAAATCAGACAAACTTGGGCTGAGCTCTGTTACACCTTAGATCAAGGACCCATCGTGCACATTGCACTATCAGTGCTCATAGAGTATGAGGTGGAGTCGTGGAGACCAGGGTGTGAAGCCTGGATCTGCTCCTTTCCTGCTCTGTGGCTCTGGAAGAGTTACTGAGTTTATCTGAACTTCAGTTTTCTTTATAATAAAGATGACAATATGAAATATCATAGAGGTAAGGTGATGATTACAGGAGATAATACATATAAAAGGCTAAGTGTTGTTTCTGACAGTCATCTCTGCTTAAAAGTTGCATTGTCACAATTAATACTAGATATGGGTACCTTTGGCAGAACACACACAATGAATAGTTTTTCCCATTGGCAAAATGGGGGATGGTAGCCCTTTTCTTTAGACTATTGTGACAATCAAATGAGAGAATTGGTGTGAGAACCCGGTTCTCACAGAATTGTAAAATGCTATACAAACACGAGGGCTTCTTACTGGAATGTACTCATGTGTGGATTAGCAAAGTGTTAGATGTGAAGACCATCTATCACCTTCCAGTTTGTTGGCTCATTCATTCATGTATTTATTTTCATACACTAAGAGCCTGTCCTAGGTGCTGAAAAGACAAAGGTAAGATGGACACAATCTCTAACATCAAGAACAATCTAGTATGCCTGAGAATTCTAGGAACATTGTCACATCTGTATGTTGTTGGTTATTCTTAGAATGCAATTGAATTACTTAAAAAATAACTCACAATGCCTTTCTAACTCCATTTTGATTCTTGAGTTGCATTAAGATATTTTTTAACTAGAAAAACAACTTTGTCCATCATGAACTTTCATTTTAAAAACACGTTAATATTTAGGATATGCACATTAATATTTTTTTATTAAAGGCACAAAGAACCTTAATGGTAGAGAAGTGACTTTTGCTTAGTTTGGCTTGTACTCATTTATCCATGATGTTTTAGATTTGACACTTAATTGGTGATCAATTTCTTACAGAAGATTAGTGTGCGGGCCCAATACCATTGAAGTAGAAATCCAGCCTATATGGAAGCTGCTTATTAAACAGGTAACTAGCTGTTTTCATCTATCTTTGAAAAAAAAAACATTTTTTTGTCCTATATCTTTTATTTCCTGGTATTCAGGGGGAATTTTAGGCAACACCTGGATACTTTGATATTAACAAAATCTATGTTTCATAAAACTTCGTTTTGTTATTCCCTGCTGTCTTTAATCTATGCTTTTCCTGCCCATGAAGGTTTTTTCTTTTTTTAAATATATATTTCAATAAATATAATATTTCTTATTCCAGGGTTTCTAACTGGTCCTTTTTAATAACCACTTGTTTTAATTTAAAATCCTCTTTAAAAAATCCCTTCTCGGTACAAGAGACAGATTCCTGTTTCATAATTTTCTGTTTGTTCTATTTTGTTTTCTTATGTTTTTGATGGTGGTTGTAATGGTGATGGTGGTGGGGTAATGTTATTACTCCTGTGATCTTCATGACAATTTTAAAAATATTAGTTTAGTCTTTCCCTGGTTACTTTATTATGTCAATTTTCTCGGGGATAACTTCTTTCTTTGTTACTGGATTTATTTATTTTTTAGAATATTTTCTTTGTGTGCCTTGAAGTTATTATTATTAGTGGTGGTGATGGAGCCTCTGGTGGTGAGCTGCCCTTAAATGGGACTTACTCTGCCTCCATTTCTCTCTCCTTCTCTGAGTCCACTGTCCCTGTTAGACGGCTCTGAGTTTGTCTCTTGGTGGTCCCCATGGACCCCAGTTCAGAACCAACTCGTAGGGGTTGGGGCTCTGTTCCCCAGGATCTAGTAGACATAGGTCTTGAGCCACCTGGGGTTTGGCCAAGTTCACAGTGGCACCATGAACTCTGGTCTTTCCCATTCTACCCTCTGTCAGTGAACAGCTGCTGATTGTGACTTTTAATGGCCTCTGCTCCTGGGCAGGAGAGTAAGCCTGGTTTTGTCCCCTGTCACTTGTGGAGCACTGTCCATCATATTCCCTGTAGCATGAGCTCCTAGCCACCACTCTCCAGTCCTTATGTGGAGCCCAGTGAGCTGATTGTGCTGACCTCTGCTCCATGTTGCACATTTCTAGTCTATTTCTAACCCACAACAGTGGTCATTTTGTTTGTATAGCATGGTCACATTTTAAAAATAATTTTTATTTAGAGCAGTCTTCAGTTCACAGAAAAATTGATTGGAAGGTACTGAGGTTTCCCATATACCCCATGCCCCCACATATGCAGTTTCCTCCACTATCGAAAAATAGCCTGCTTTTTAAACTTCTTATTCAAGTACATTTTCAGATTGTCAAAGATTCTCCTAGGTGTCAGTTTGGTTATTTTGAAAGGAGAGGTCGTATTTTCTCCAAGTAATATTACTTCGTAGTTTGGTTTCAAAATAATATTGAATAAAGGAGTTAAATTAATTATGATGGTGTTGTTTCTTATACAAGAAGTATTTAACCACATTTTCTACTGAGTTTATATAAACTCAAAATCATATTATCATTAGTGCATAATCTACAATTAGAGCATTTTTTGCCAAGCAAACAGAAGAGCTATAATTTGTAAGAAAAACATGTTGTAATGGAAATAATAAGAAACATTAAGGAACAAAAGCTTTGTTAGTGTACAAAATATCCAAGGGTTTCAGAAACTCTTAAAATGCAGTCTATTAACTTACTAACTGGATGTCAGTTCATTGTGAGGACTAAAGTAAGTTTATTTAATATATTAGAGAATTATAGAAAGTAAAGTTAAGAAAGAGTGGCTCTGGTTTTAGGTAATATTTCATCTAATTCATAATCATTGTAAAGAGCACTTCACAAGGAAAATAATCCTTGTTTTGGTCAGATGGGTTTTTTCATTCACACTATGTGTATACATTATATGATCATATCTACCTCCTCAGGTTTGCCCTCTCTGCTATCGTTATTAACAGTGGGGTCAGCAGGACCAAAATAGGGACAATTGAGGGAATAAAAAAAATTAAAGGAATAATAAACAGACCAAAATATATGTGCGTGGATGGCCAGCTTTGGGGTGGTGATACATTCTTCCCATGAATTTCACTGCAGCTTTGGGTAAGATGATCCCCCCACCCCATTCAAGGGAGGGCCCCATGCTGACATGCCTGACTGTCAGAGCAACTTGCTAAAACCTCTGATGTGAAGAATATGTTATTTTTCAATGATCTGGATAAAAGTGCAGTCTTCCATTCTCATCACACACCTTGACTAAATCTGCCACATGTGATTATGTGAAGAAGAAACTGCAATAAAAATGGTCAAAGTTGAAGTTTGTTTTAAGAGACTGAATCAGGTTCTCCTCCATTATGGGTAAATGGTGTTTAGAAAGGTAAATTGTTAGATTCTGATATTGATAAAATATTTTTCAAAATTCAAAATAAATAATAATAATCAATTTATGGCCAGGCTCTGAGTGCTTAAAATAGTTTTACTTCCACCATAGCACATTCTAGGTGCTTGACATTGACTCCACTGAAATTGAGTTCTAAGTGAATTTCTAAATATTAGATCATTGTGCGTCGTAAAAAATGATAAAAAAATGGTTAAAGAAATGACATCATCCTTTTTTTCTTCCAAGATTTTATTTAAATTCAAGTTAGTTAACATGTAGTGCAGTATTGGTTTCAAGAATAGAGTATAGTGATTCATCATTTACATATAACACTCAGTGCTCATCACAAGTGACCTCCTTGATGCCCATCACCCATTCAACCCATCCCCTCATTTACCTCCCTCCAGCAACCCTCAGTTTATTCTCTGTAATTAAGAGTCTCTCATGGTTTGGCTCCCTCTCTGTTTTTATCTTATATTTCCTTCTCTTCCCCTGTTCATCTGTTTTCTTTCTTAAATTCCACATATGAGTGAAATCATATGGTATTTGTCTTTCTCTGACTGACTATTTCACTTGGCATGATACACTCTAGTTCCATCCATGTTGTTGCAAGTGGCAAGGTTTCATTCTTTTTTGATGGCTGAGTAATATTCCATTTTATACATACACTCCACATCTTCTTTATCCATTCATCAGTCAGTGGACATTTTGGCTGTTCCTATAATTTATTGATAGTGGTGCTATAAATATTGGGGTGTATGTGCCCCTTCAAATAAGTATTTTATTTTTGTATCGTTTGAATAAATACCTAGTAGTGCAATTGCTGGATCATAAGGTAGTTCTATTTTTAACCTTTTGAGGAGCGTCTATACTGTTTTCCAGAGTGGCTGTACCAGTTTGCATTCCCACCAACAGTGTAAGAGGGTTCCCTTTTCTCTGCAACCTTGCTAGCATCTGTTGTTTCCTGAGTTGTTAATTTTAGCCATTCTGACAGGTGTGAGGGGGTATCTGGTATCTGGTAGTGGTTTTGATTTGTATTTCCCTGATGATGAGTGATGTTGAACATTTTTTTGTCTGTCTGTTAGCCATTTGAATGCCTTCTTTGGAGAAATGTCTGTTCATATCTTCTGCCCATTTCTTCACTGGATTATTTACTTTCAGTGTGTTGAGTTTGATAACTTCTTTATAGATTTTGGATACTACCCCTTTGTCCTATATGTCATTTGTAAATATCTTCTCCCACTCTGTAGGTTGCCTTTTAGTTTTGTTGATTATTTCCTTCTCTGTACAGAAGTTTTTTTCTTGATGAAGCACGAATAGTTCATTTTTGCTTTTGTTTCCCTTGCTTCTGGAGATGTATCTAGTAAAAAGTTGTGATGGCCAAGATCAAAGACGTTGTTGCCTGTGTTCTCCTCTAGGATTTTGATGGTTTTCTGTCTCACATTTAGGCTTTTCATTCATTTTGGATTTATTTTTGTGTATGGTGTAAGAAAGTGGTCCAGTTTCATTCTTTAGCTTGTTGCCGTCCAATTTTCCCAACACCATTTCTTGGAGAGATTGTCTTTTTTCCATTGGATAGTCTTTCCTGCTTTGTTGAAGATTAGTTGACCATATAGTTGTGGGTCCATTTTGGGTTCTTTATTCTGTTCCATTGATCTATGTGTCTGCTTTTGTGCCAGTACCATACTGTCTTGATGATTATAGCTTTGAAATATAGCTTGAAGTCTGGAATTGTGAACTTCGGTTTTGCTTTTCTTTTTCAACATTACTTTGGTACTCAGGGTTTTTTGTGGTTCCATACATATTTTAGAATTGTTTGTTCTAATTCTGTGAAAAATGCTGGTGGTATTTTGTTAGGGATTGCATTGGATGTGTAGATTGCTTTGGGTAGTTTAGACATTTTAATAATATTTGCACTTCCAATCCATAGCATGGAATGCTTTTCCATTTCTTTGTTTCTTCAGTTTCTTTGAAATGACATGATCCATGCAAGTGACTCAAATGCTGTTTTTGTACTTGCAGGTTTTAAATCCATTCTATGTGTTCCAAGCCTTTACCCTAACTTTGTGGCTGTCTCAAGGTTACATAGAATACTCTGTGGCCATCATCATCTTGTCTATTATCTCCATTGTCTTAAGTGTATATGATTTGCGACAGGTAAGAGCTAAAATCACAGTTGGATTCTATTTAGCTTATGGTGCACAAGAAGCAAAACCTATGGGATTTCCACTGACAGCAAGGAGTAGCTTTGTGAAACTTAAGTCATAAAGCAAAAAAACAAGGGCTTACTAAATGTGAGATCTCAGGAGGAGAGCTTCAGAAATAGCAGGTAGACGTAAATGTCTTTGCAAACTCAGATTATTGACTGAACACTGACCTGTATACAATGTTCAAAAGGACTCTGATATTGTGTCTGAGTATGGTGGGAAAGAATGCTGTGGTAGATTAATGATGACAGCATAGTACCTTTCAATCATTGTTCATCTTATAGCTGTTTAAAGTCTTGCTTTTTAAAAATAATTAGTCCTCTTTTCTTTAAGTTTATTTATTTATTTTGAGAGAGAGAGAGAGAGAGAGAGAGCAAGCATGTGAGCATGAGCAGCGGGGGGGGGGGGGCGCAGAGAGAGAGAGACGGAGAGAGAGAATCCCAATCAGGCTTTACACTGACAACCAACATGGGGCTTGATCTCATGAAATGCTAGATCATGACCTGAGCTGAAATCAAGAGTCAGACGCACAATTGACCGAGCCACCATCCTGGTGTCCCAAAATAACCATCCTTCTAAATGATACAGCAGTGCATTCTGAAGTAGAATTTTCCTGAATATTACTTATAACACCACAGTCCTTGCAAGTCTCAGCTCCCCTCGGCATCTCTAGAAAACGTTTTGCTACTTTGCTTGAGAGTCATCAGACTGAATCAGGAGGCAGCTCCAAAAAGATGTCTCACCGTATTTGTTGCATGTTTTTGAACACTTGACTGTGGAATTAGCTTTGTAGATATGGGTTTGGGGGCTGGGCATTGGTACGGTACACTGTGTCAGCCTGTCAACTCTACTGAACTGTTAAAACCACCTCGTCTCAAACTTCATCCTTCATCTACAGGGGAAAAAAAATAAGATCCAGGGAACTTGTTCCAGATCAGGGTGTGGGTTTGTGACAGGGTCAGAGCTTCTGGCTCCTTATAAAATGAAATTCTATGACATGTGCAATATTTCCTTAGCATAAGGCATTTTCCAAAGTAGTGTCATAACTGGGGATGAAAGTCAAACACAAATGCTGAGAAGAGAGATGAATTCTCGATGTCCACAGAGTGAGTTCTGGGCACAAGTCCGAAAGGCAGATGTGGGGCCTTTACACAAGCCTAACTGAAAGGGACCTTTCATTCCTATTCTATTTCAGTCGCTCAACAATATTAAGTCTAATATCGGTTCTTTATCTGGTTTTAGATACTACAAATTTTGAGTTATGAAGTGTTTGATGAGAAATGAAAGAAAGGCAATAGGTATGTAAAGAGTTAGAAAACAGGATCTAAAAATGAAAAGTTAAATGAATGGAGATACTTTGAGCTAGAGAGTGAGGGCTACAAGGGCTTTGTTTTGTTTGTTTCTGGCTTTTTGCCTTTTTAAAAAATGAGTACCTAGGTGTGTTTTTTTTACAAATGAATTTAAATCACAAAAACATTAAGAGTGACCAGTAACCTGACTTTGATGGTGGTAAATCCTTCCTGCCTGGCTCCCAAGGCCTGGGGGAGAGTAACTGTCTTTCTGGTGAACTCTGAGTATTTGAGCAAAAGCATGAAAATAGACATCAGGACAATAAAGATCTGACTATTCTGCCGAGTCACAATAGGAAACTAGAGTGTCCTAAGCTTTCACCTTAGTCATTTGATAAAGGTACGTAATGTGAAGCCCACAAATAGAATTTCTAGTTTCTGGGTTTTGAAAAGCTTTCCTTAATAGAATATCTGATTTGATACCTGCAAGCCATTCGTACACTTTCTGGCTTAAGTCAAACATCAGTGAATACAACCCTTCCCCCATGATCTACTTCCACTGAGGAGACATCTGGGTTCTCTGTGCAAGTCACCCGGATATATCAACATAAACCATGGAAGTGCTCTCAGGAAAAATACAGAACTCTCTGAGGACTTTTGGCAGGGAGATCTTATCTAGTCAAATTAAAAACCTTCCCCTTACCTCTCTTATTTATGTTACTGGATGGTATTATAATCAGCTTCCTCATCTGTAAGAGGTGTATATGTGTGTGGGGGTATGAGTGTGTATTGATGTTAGAGTTGAGAGAATTAAATGAAACAATCAGTTTGAATACTGTATACCAGGTACTCACTAAATGTTAGTTCTTGTTATCATTGATATTGCTGTTGCTGTTTTTATTATTAAAAGCTGGGGAAAGTTGGCAATGGACAGATGGGAGGAGGAGGGGGTACAGAGATTGACGGGAACAAGGAAGCAGCATGGGACCATCGGAACAGGACTGCTAATGACCACTGGCTCAGTCATATGAGTCTGGAGACTCTGTTTTCCTTGGGCTCACTTTCCTCAGCTATACATGGTGGGCTTTATATTCTATCTTACCATTTTGGGATTCTATCATTTGTCAGGGCCACCGATAAAGGAATGAAAAAAAAACGCCCTTGAAAACTTTAGGACACTAGTAAGAAATTTTCTGGCCACTGGAAATCTGAGAGCATGTGCTGCAAATTGGAGTCAATTCCTATTGGACTCTAATAGTGTCCAATTGGACTTTAGTTGAGTCCTAAACTACTCAAGTCAGGGTGTGTCTAAAGAATAGAAACCTGTTTAAACTACCCTCATCATCAAAGGGATATGTATTATAAATATGTACCAGTAGCTCATAGAACCCAAAGACATAAAGTACAGTGGACTTTCATGGAGCCTGGAACAATGAACTTGGGTTACTCTCTCCAACCTCCTATTCCCTGACAGGCCTGAAATTAAGTACACATATTTTGGGGCAAGCACTGCAGCCCCCCTCCTCTGATAACTGAGTACACATGGAGCTCTGGCGGCCTGCAACTAGTCTGTTCTAGGTGGCTCTCTCTTTCCACGGGCACACATAGTTGGAACTGACCCAGTGGAAGCCAGTTCATCAGCAGGAATGGTGCCAGTATGTCTTTTTGCCTGGGATCCAAGCATAAGGGCTTGAAGCTGTCTATTCTACTCTGTCAGGAATGTGATCTGAGAAGCAATGCTAGGACCTGGGTGGCAACCCCTGATCCTTGTGTGTGGACAAGCAGAGAAAAGACTTGCACAGAGAAAGACTGAACCAAGTACACAGTGAGACACAGAGGTGAGCAATATGGAGCCCAGGGGAGAGGGAGATGGCAGAGAGAGAGAGAGAGAGAGAGAGAGAGAGAGAGCGCTAATAACCTGCTTCTCATAGCATTTCCTGTTCCTATTTGGAGCCCTTGGGAGCTCTGGCTTCACTTCCCACCTTAGGTTAGTGAGATGTCCTGCATCTTCACAAATTCTCATCTGCCTAAACCAGTTTAACCAATTTCTGTTACCTGTAATCAGTGGGTCCCAAGTAAATGTGGTGTTACCATTTGATATGTTATGCCCCCTAGAATGTTTCCACATAATTCCCGTGACTTAAGTACACATTTCCCATTTAACCGTTTCTGACAAATTTCAGTATCTCTGAAAATTCCTTTACAATGTCTATTTTTCATTTGGAACATAGGTATAGCTGTCTTAAAGGAAACAGAAAAAAAAATATATAGAGAAACCTGTGTGGGAGTTGGGGAAGAGTTACAGAGAAAATAGGTTTGATTCTACACTCTAGAGGACAATGTTCCAGTGAGAGAATGACTCAAGATTCCTAAGCTCCTGACCTAATAAATCAAAATATCCAAGGTAACAACAGGAATCTGTTGTTTTTCACAGTTTCATAACAGGTGATTGTTATGCACTCTGAAAGCTTAAGAGCTGTTGTTCCAGAAGAATCCACCAAAGGACAAATTCAAGTACTAAGATCCCCAATACATTTATTTATTTATTTATTAATGTCATCATCAGCTGCACATATTTTTCACTCTTTCTACTCTATAAGATGCACAAGACTACAAGATTATATGGAGATTTAGTTATGTATTTATTAATTTGTTTTATTAAAACAGGAACATACTTTGTACATTAATCTGGAACTTGCATTTGTCACTTTACAATACATATAATGGCCATCTACCAAGTAAATAAATAATTCTAGATCATGTTTAAAAATAATGGTGTGAAATTCCATGATATATCATAATTTATTCAACCATTCTTTTATTTAGAGAAAGTAGGGGGCTTCCTCTCCAATTTTTTGCCACTAGAGGTATACTGAATTATACAAAACTACAATATAGATGTGTCCTTATATATTAGTGTTTGCATTTTTTTAGTAAAATAATCAAAAGCCAGGTTGCTGAATCAAAAGGTATGTCTATTTTGGATGTTAATAGACACTGCGATATTATTTTCTTCAAATAAAATAACAGCATCATATGAGAGTGTCCATTTCTCCAGATCCTCACCAGCATTTCGTGTTATATATTGATGTTTAAAATTTTTTCAGTCTAACATATTTTTAAAAGATTGTGTTCCAATGATGTTTTAATTTATATTCCACTAATTATTAGTGAGATTAGGTACATTTTCCTCTAATAGATATTTGCATTTTTCTTTTCTGTTTATTCTCTTTATATCCATCATACATGTGGAAAAGTTTTCTTTTTTAGTCTATCATCTTTCTTTTGGCCTTGACTTTTGCCAGGTATCTTAAAATGTGTGTAGTCAAATATGTTTCTCTTTTTCTTTTTCTGGGTTTATGGGTTTCCTGTTTTACTTCTCAAGTTCTCCTCTTCTAAAAGTAGGCATGCTCTGTTCTATTTGTAATTTTCTCAATATTAATTTAAAATCTTTAATGAATCTTAAACACTCAGATTCTACATCTTAAAATCCCTACATGTCTTTGCTTAAAATAGTGACTGACCTGGGAACTTCACTTGATGGCAGTCCTGCAAAAGATTTCTTTAAAAAGGAAGCACTCATCTCATTAGCAGTTAACATTTTTTTTAAGTTTTATTTATTTATTTTGAGAGAGACAGACAGTGGGAGTGGGGAAGGGGCAGAGAGAGAGAGAGAGAGAATCCCAAGCAGACCCTGAGCTGTCAGCACAGAGCTCTATGGGGCACTCGAACCCACAAAACCATGAGATCATAACCTGAGCTGAAACCAAGAGTCAGACTCGTAACTGATTGAGCCACCCAGGTGCCCCTGCAGTTAACATTTGTTAACAAAAGCTTATCTGACCCAAACTGTAAGGGATCTTGTAACATTACACAAAATGGGCCAGTTTGCTGAAACTGTATTTTTGCAGTTTACATCACAAATCCTCACCAATCATTATTTCTTTAGCACAATTTGCAACGGGTTCCCCCCCATCTGTGACAGATGTTCTTGTATGGGGGGGTAGCAGACTCTAAAATGATACATATGTGATTGTGTGTGTCCTCCCGCCACCTGAGACAGAGGGACAGGGACCATCAGGGAGGTGAAGTGACTTGCTCGGTAACAGTGGCTACAGATCCTAGCCCCGGGTTTCCTGATTCCACATCAAGTACTTCACGCTGTCCCACTGAGCAAAATCTCAAAGTGATCTATGAATTTCCTTGCAGCAAATGACTGATACTTTTATTATGAAAATATTTGGGAAAGGGGCTTGCTAGGAATGGAAGGAACATCTACTGCCATCTGCAAATCATGCTAAAGAAGTAGCGGCTTTTGAAAATTGCAAGAGGGGAGGTGTTGGCAGGAGTGGAATAAGCTATCTTTCTGCATCTACTGTGGCCCCAAATCACGCTGCAAAGAGAGAGTCATCTTGGCTAAGCCTAGAAACACCCGAGGCAGCCCCTTTAGAACAAGTTTGGTGCGAGTATGAGTGCAAATTGAGTTGGCACTCAATTTACACTGAGCCGTGTTGCATACTCTATTGCAGGCTCCACAGGCGGCTGCTAGAAATAGCGCTGAGAGTATCTGACCCACAGTGCATTGCCTTTAGCCATGACTGAGCGGGGCTCAAAAGACACCTGAGTTAGTGCCCTCATTACTTATCTCTGGAGGAAATCCAGCCACAGCAAACACAAGGACACACAGCAACAGATGCCGGAATAATAACAATATGCAAATTAGGCTTGGAAACTGATCCTGGTCCCACTAAACTGGGACTGGAGAAACCAGAGGGGGCCTAATGAAAATCAGGCAGTGAGCTTCCAAATCACGGCAAGCATCATAGCACCTGCTTTCTCCTAGCTGGTTGGTTGTCATAGAAACCTGTGTTTGTAGAGTTTCTGGGTACATTAGCTCAGAGAAGAGGCTTACATTATCCTTCTCCAGTGTTTCTGGGAGAAGTAGAATAATTCAGTTCTATTAAATAAATATTTGCTGAGGGCCTACTATGTGATTGACTCCAGGGGTGCATAGATGAGTACTTGGCTCTTTGAACCACCTGCCTCACACAGGAGACCTGACAAGAAAACAGCTGTGATGGAATGTGATCAGTACACGAATACAGGTGGAAACACAGAGAGCAGAACGATTCATTCTTTCTGAGAATGTTAGAGACTTACGGAGTGGAGGTGATGTTTGAGCAGGGTTTGATGTGAAGGATTAGAAAGGGTAGCAGAAAACCGGGGTGAGCATTCCAGGTTATAGCCTGAACAAAGGCACGGTAGCATGGCAGTTTTCGCAGAACGCTAAGCCTGATGAATAAATCCAGCTTGATGCCATAATGATTTTTGAGAGTTACAGTCAAGCATTATGAATTCACACTTAACCACTTCCAAATGTGTCGATTATCATCCTCTTAAACTAGGGTGAAGTTCTCATGGCAGTGACTAAAAGAGTTTGCTAAGCAAGAAAGTAACAAAGAAACTCATAAGGAAGCTTATTTATCTTCTTAAATTTGGAAAAAAAGCTATTTTCAAGCACTTTAGGAGAACATATTCATCAACAGAAAAGGCTTTAGAGTCAGATGAACCGGGGTTTTACTGTCAATCTTCATACTTAGTAAGTAAATGATTGTAGACAAGTTACTTTAACATTTTCAAGACCCTGTTTTGTTTTTGTTTTGGGGTTTCTTTTTTGGTTGTTTTATTTCGTTATATGTACATTGGAGACAATAACATTTTCATCACAGGATTATTTTAAGAACTGAAAAAAAAAAACAAGCAATACATTCCAAGTGCTTACAACAGTGCCTGGAACATAGTAGTTGCTTAATGTTTTAAATTGTCTAATAATAATAATAATAATGTAAATCATTTATAAACCCTGGGTTATTTCTTCTATGAAGTCTTGGGGGCTTTGAATAAATCTCTGATATGTAAAATAAATCAGTATCAGACATGTTGAGTTTTGAAGGAGCTTGAAAATGATTCAATTCAATATCATTTGTTGACAGAGGGGACAAGTAATTTATAAAGTGAGATTTCTTATATACCGCTACGTGGTTAGTGGGTAAACCTGACCCACAACTCAGGAATCCTGAATGAATTCAGTGTTCTTGTCACAGAACCATGGCTGACTTTCTCACTATTACCCATCAGTAAAATGGGTGCCCCAATAGGCAAGCCTCAGAAAGTCATGTTAGGGCAATGACTATGTACCTAACAAACAGCAGTATCACTTCTTCCAATCAGTTGGTCCAAATGATTGAAGTGTTGCCTTTCAGAAACAACTGAAGTAAACAATAAATTATTCTGTATCAATAAAAACACCAAATTTATTAAGTTCTGTTAAGAGGAATGTTGCGTAATTGTGTGTAATGCTTATCTGGTGACACTGGCTACATTAAAAAATCATCAAGAGGGCAGATAAAAATAATTTACTCTAGGGGCGCCTGGGTGGCTCAGTCGGTTAGGCGTCTGACTTTGGCTCAGGTCATGATCTCACAATTTGTGAGTTCGAGCCCCATGTCGGGCTTTGTGCTGGTGGCTCAGAGCCTGGAGCCCGCTTTGGATTCTGTGTCTCCCTCTCTCTCTGCCCCTTCCTGGCTCCTGCTCTGTCTCTCTCTCTGTCTCTCAAAAATAAATAAACAGTAAAAAAATTTACTCTACCATCTAAAATGGAAAGTTTTATACTTGAATTAGGTTAAGCTATGTTCAAATACTGTTGATGGTATTCAGATCTCTTCTACTTAGTAGTATCCAAGTAACTGACGTCCATACAGAAGGGGGCAGTGCATTCCAGGGATGCCTCTGCCTATGGTGTCCCCTACAGTCAGTGTGTGGAATTGTGTGGACAACTTGCCCTAACACCTCTGCCTTCCCGTCTCCTGAGTTATCCCAGAAGATGCTGCCTCCACTTCTCCAGGCTGCTTCTATTTCCGCCACTTTGCACAGGGTCATATCTCAGTGAATTCCATCCCAAGAGAATCTTCCCAGGTGATGCATTAAACACCTGTTTTTCCAACAACAATTTTCTTGTCAATCATAACCCTTGCTGAGCTCTTACCATGCTAATGAGTACTATCCAAAGGGATAACCAAGATAAGCATTGGTTAAATTTTAAAACCTCTCTAAAACAGATATTGTTATTATCTCCACTTGCAGATGAGGAAAAGGGAGTTAACTAGGCTGAATAATGCCTAAGTGGAAGCACGAGGGTTCTAGAGCATCGTGGCTCCGGTCTATAGACAGACTAATATGGAAACCCACCAGTTCGTAAAGGAGGGGATAAAATTCCATGTAAAATCAAAACGTAACTCAAATATTCCCAGGCTTTTACAGTGGAAAGATCAAAGTCATTTTTGTTGATTTATAGACAGGGAAACAGGTACCGAGAGGGAAACTAACCTGTTCATGGTCTTGTTCTTCTCTTATGTCCTCCTGCACCCTTAAGAAGTACAGCCTCGGGGCCTTAGCGTTGGTTGTTGGGGGCAGTGGTTGTGCATTATGCTTCCTGGAATTGAAATAGCATTAAACTAATTAGCATATTTGTTGCTATAAGTTGGGGGTTGGCTAAGGTAGGGATTGGGGCAGGGAGGCAGAAGCATCAAAAGTAGAGCTTGAGGGGTGCCTGGGCGGCTCAGTTGGTTAAGCATCCGACTTTGGTTCAGGTCATGGTCTCATAGTTTGTGGGTTTGAGTCCCACGTTGGGCACTGGGCTGATACCTCAGAGCTTGGAGCCTGCTTCAGATTCTGTGTCTCCCTCTCTCTCTGCCCCTCCCTGCTCTTTCTCTCAAAAATAAATAAACATTTAAAAAATTTTTTTTAAAAAGTTGAGCTTGAGCCTTTGCCCAAAGTAGGTTCAGCTGTGATGGCAGGCATGGTATTTACTGTACTGAGATCATGTGGTTTTCGGGTTAGGGACTATCTGATATTTAAACGTTGACTTTGAATTGGTAGCAATCAGTGAAGCTGCACAACCTTGTGGAGGATCACAACAAAGTCCAGGTTATGATCATCGTAAAGGGCAAAGGTAAGTGATATGTTCTGCCACCTTAAGCATCCTAATGTTTCAGAGTGGAATCAGTCCCATTTGTTGTTGATTATTAGTTGAGGAGAAAAGCCTTTTCTGATTAAACCCATGACTGGGGCTAATGTAAGGCAAATAAGACTTCTAAGATGAAAAACATAAGGAGGAAAGATCACGCAAATGCTGACCAGCATTTCCAGGACCCAGATGGTGAGCGCCTTACTGAATTTTGTACCCTGGGTACCTTGCATGCCTCATCCTGTTTGAACCGTTTTGACCAGTGTCTGAGTCGCTTCCACTTCCCTCTGCCTTCCCATATTTCACTCATTTGAATGTTGGTGGGTAAGCCTTCTTGAGGCTTTTTGATTTCCACAACCAATGATCCCAAACAGACCTTGAATTCTAACATTTTTTTTACTTTTTAACTTGTTTTAATGTTTATTTATTTTTGAGAGACAGAGAGACAGAGCATGGGAGTGGAAGGGCAGAGAGAGAGGGAGACACAATTCGAGGCAGGCTCCAGGCTCTGGGCTGTCAGCACAGAGCCCGATGCAGGGCTTAAACCCACGAACCGTGAGATCATGACCTGAGCCGAAGCCGGACGCCCAACTGACTGAGCCACACAGGCGCCCCTCTAACATTTCAATCTGTTATTCAGAATCCAGACCTGGATAATGCTTGTAAATGGCTGGCTGGACTCCATATTTGTTCTGACTTATGCTGGGTTGGGGTGGCCATGGCTCACTGTAAAGAGTAAGGAGCTGCACCCCAGGATAGCAGAAACTATCTGGATGGTTCACACCAGGCCCCAGTCCAAAACCAGAGTGTGTCCTAGGGGGTCAGGAGCCCAATCCCAGCAAGTATGCAGCAGTAAAGGGGCACTCCTCCCATGATCGGTACCCTTGAGTATCTTCTGTGGGCAGAGCACTCTCCTAAGTACTTGGATCAAGAGGGGATCTTGTTGCTCAGCTAATCCTTTGCTATGGCCCTGGAAGCCATTCCCTAATCCTGGTTTCTGTGATTTTGCAAATGAGTGGCAAGGAGCGGAAGCAAACGAGCACACAGGGTAGCTCTTGGGCAACCAGTTGGTTAAGAGTTCTTGGCCACGTGCATTCTTAAGTGAAAACAGGAAAAGATCAGCCAGTCATGGAAACTTTGTTGTTGTGTAGGTTTGCAGAAGCTGGAATCCCGTCTCTTGGTTCCTGGAGATATTCTTATTCTCCCAGGAAAAACTTCATTACCATGTGATGCTATTCTGATTGATGGAAGCTGTGTGGTGAACGAAGGCATGCTCACAGGTAGGCCTTTGTCACAGAACCTCTTCTATCCTGTCCAACATCTTGGCCAAGAGTTAGCAAAGCAGATCAACATATCCTTACCTGCCTCATATTAAGATATTGAAAGATAGGTGAGGTTAACCCAGTTAGGCTATTCGGAGACTCCATAAATGCATATAGGCTACATTTAGTAATATAAGAATCCAATGACAATAAATACAAAATTAGAAGAAAAGTCTAATATACATGATTGGTTAATTTCCTGATGGGTGGGGTGAAGAGGGTACTTTGGTTCAGAGGACGGTGAGAGAGACTACTTGATGCATGATATCTTCATGAACATGAGCATGGTTTATACACCTATCTAAACAAAACACAACCAGAAACCACCAACTCTTATAATTGGCAGGATGCAGAGATTTTATCCAGACCCACTCTCTGTAGATGGAAAACAGAGCCCCAGTTTTCGCTGGAAGAGTATGGAGTTGAACCTTCAGGTGTAACATTCTTTAGAATTGTGTTTCCAGCTGATCCTACCAAGCAGAAAGCCAGTTTTCTTGTAACAGCGGTTTGAACTATCGTCCTTGCTCTCATTTGTACTTCATAAAGTTCACTTGAATTTGTGTAATTAGTAAGGCACTATTTAGAAAATATTCTTTAGGCAAAACCCAAAACACATAGGACATCATAATGAGAGAAGAAGAAACTATACAATAACACAAAAATAGAACGTATTTGTCTTTTGTGCTTACAAATTGTTGTATTTTTCTGTTCCCAAGTTGCTGAAGACAGGAAAAAACACACACACACACATACACACACACACACACACACAACTTTTTCACATCACCTAAACATAAAGAGAATCATTATCGATTCCTAAGTTGTTCAACACCAGCAGATTTCATATTAAAAATGGGTCTGCTTAATTTAAAATTGAGACAAGAAAATGTAGTAAACATAAATATGCTCAGTATAATTACAAAATACCCTGTTAGTGTGTTGAAATCTAACTGCCTTATAATGAGAGTGATGAGGATTTGCATATTGATGCTATCTTTCATCCGGAATGTTGCCATAGTACCCGATGTGCAAACCTCAAGCCCAAGAAAAACTGGCCTCCTAAATCAAAGGCAGCAACTGTCTCACATTTCCCAGCAGCCTGCCAGTGAAGAATGGCTCCTCTCATTGGCGAGGGAGCATGGCTGTGAGAAAAAAGGGGAGGACAGACCGCAGTCTTACCTCTTCTGGGTCTACGGACTGGGGTCCTTGGTTCTTGCCTTACTTCTGAGGAACACTCAGAGGAAGAAATGGTAGAAATGGTAAACAACACTGCCTTTCAATGTGTAAAATGGACCTAAAATGACTTTACATAGTAAGTAGCTTTTCTTAGGTCTATTTCTAGAAAAAGAAGGACACCAGCATTAATACTATGTAACCTATGTACTGGTAAAAGTCAGTTTTAGAGACAGATACATAAAACAGAAATACATATATTTCTTTCTCACTATTTTCTTTGGAAAGATCTAAGTACCACCATGCTCTAAATACTTTATTACATAGCCTACATAGAGCTGCCCACTCATGTATACATTTGTAAAAAGGATCCTGACTGAACAATCAGATTATGCTTAGATTCCTGAAACTGCGTATGTCTTCCTAGAGCATTTGTCCACGAATGTGACTCAGGTTTTTTTTTTTTTTTTCCCATGTGCAAAACAGTCCTTTGCATATCTAGAAGTCTTTATTTATTTAGAAGAGAAATGGAAAATACTCCAAACATCTCTAGAGCAATTTATGTTTTACAAATAACATTTATATGTCACTTCATCATAGCAGAAAACAAATTAGGAGCTATTATAATGCCCCATTTACAGACGAGGAGACCCAGGTGACAAGAGACCAAGCTGCCCAGCTAGCCAGTGTCAGGACTAGAGGTGGTATTTGCTCCCAGACATGAGGGACCACAGGAGTGAGGAGAAAAAGGATTTTAATAGGGGTAGAGCTGACATTTCTTGTGTCTGCTCATCTTTTTCTCTCTACTGGGTAGTCCCCCCCCCCCCATAGCACGTGTCCATTGTTGGGTCTTCTTCATCCTCTTCTCCTTAGCCTCACCCTATTGCCATAAGCTCAACTATGCAAGAAACTTAACTGTATAACTACATTTACTTTTTAATTTTTGCTCCAAATCTTGCCATCCTTGAGAGTAAGCAGTGTTGCGAAGTATCTGGTCTAAGTCAGACAGTTGTCTCCACCAGTTGGCAGATCGCCTGATCTAAGGCTGGCTACTTGAAGTTGTGCAAGGCACTGGGGAGGTGGGTCTGGTCTGGGGCAGCTCTCCTTTCTGTGGCCCCTACTCCACTCTGGGCTTGGGAAGTGTCCCAAGCCTATCTCACTGCAAAAGGAGGCCTACTGATGCCTCTTGCTCTGTTTTAACAAACTTCTAGAATGTTTCCTTACCCTACTTTGGTGCCAGCTCCTTCTCTCAAGAGAACACAATATCTAAGTTTCCTTTGGATTTTCTTCCAACTCCCAATCTAGGGATTTTTATGTAGCTAGAAAAGTAGTAGAGGAAAGGCAGCGTGAACAGGAAAGCTTTGTTCTTATTCTCAGGTCGTCTCTAAAACTCATGGTCAAACTTACGAATGATGTGTAAAACCCAGAAGCCAGCTCTCAACTTCTCTATCCTTTCTGCCTCTGGAGGCAGTGGGCCCCTTCAAGATTTAGCTCCTCATAAAGTAGTCAAGAGGCAAAGGGAATACCATGGGGGAAGTTATATTAATGTTTTGAAACTTTCTTTTGGCACAAAAGCTATTTTTTCTTATTTCTTATATGTATTAGGCACTGTACTAATATTTTACATATATTATTTCATTCAACCTATGATTCTATAAGGTGGGAGAATCTAAGGCCCAGAGAGGATAAGTAATTTGCTTTAAGTCACACAGCTGAAAAGTGGTAGGGTGGCTTTTTGGATTCATTTGTTTATTTATTCATTCATTCATTCCACAAATGTATATTAGCTACTATTCTGGAACACTCTACTATGTGCTAGGGATACAGCAGTGAACAAGAAAGATAATATTCCACCCTCACAGAGGTGACATTCTAGTGGGGAGTAAGAAAACATGAAAATAGGGAAATGACATAAATTTCCAATGCTTATAAATTCTATGAAGAAGTTAAAAGACTCAAACCCAGGCCTTTTGACCTGGGAGTCTATGCTTGAAACTACTGCTCCCTCATTCTCTTAAAGGTAATTATAGGGGAGAGTGATAGTATTCATTCACTCTTCCACAATCACCTCTTTTTCCCTCTACTCATTGAATTAATGATGTATTTGAAACATGTGTGTGGGAAGTATGCAGCGATCCAAGCTGGGCACACAGAAATTTTCCTGAGTGGTGATTTCCCATTTACATCCTGTCAGATGACCTTATAATGATTTGATAGGTCAAATCTTTTCCCTCTTCCTTTTCCCTTTCTTCCTGTCTCTTACTTCTCCTTTTCTTTCATTTATTCATTTGTCCATCCACGTATTCAATAAAGGTTCAGAAGTGCCTCCTCTGTGCCAGGCACTGTGTTGAATGCTGGAGTCACGAAGACAGATAAGAGATGGCCACTGCCCTCACACAGCTTACTATCTAATGGCCCCAGAAATATAAACAAAGGAGGACATGGCATTTCAAATACTCCTTCCATGCGGAGGCACTGCCTCACTGGGGACAAGGGAAAGAAGCCCACTTAGCCACAGCCAGGACTTCTGGGTCCTTGAAGCCAGCTGAAGTTGATAATGAGTGTTCTTCCTTCTAAAACACTCTCCAGGCTTCTTAGAACTCCATACCATTGTAGGCACATTGCCCTTTCTTGAGATTCCAAGAAAGGCCAAGCATGAGACTCCTTATTAATATGTGAATAGTGTAAAAGAGACTTGAAAGTCATTTCTGTGTAAAATCATATCTGATTTGAATGTTATCTTTGGAACATTATCTCCAAATGACTTCCATCTCTGGTTGATTGAATTTCTGCCTGCCACCAATGCCATTGGTTGTGTGTGCAGAAACTATCCACTAATATTAGTCTATGAATATATTATGGATTAATATTCAGTGATTCATAGGCAGAAAAAATGTTAGAAATTATCTCTAAGTATCCACTTTTACAAAGGTTGATTTCAAAACAATGTGGTACAATGATTTGGAGATTTGTCAAAAGGTTCTATCCCTTTTCCAAAGCCACTTAGAACACAACTGGTAAATCCAAACAAAGGATAAATATCATAATTTTTAAAGAGAATGAGTTAGGGAAATGCCTGGCTAAAGGAATTTTCCTGAGAATATTCAAGATCACTAATACAAATTGTATGGCTTCTTATACCTTAGGATGTAAAAAATGCGCCATGCAGAAAACTAGTTTTGAAAAACCAATCATAGAAAAACCTGGGTAATGTTTTTATTCAGTTCATCCAGGCATTCAGCAAAAATAAGTCTTTTCAACCTATTACAGACCAGCAAGGAAAATGAGGAATATAAAAAGTTATATATGTCAAAGTCTTTGTCCTCAGTTATTACCTAGAAGGAGAGAGAGAATCTAAATTCTGTAACTATAATCAATATAATACGATTTCCAAATTAGAAATATGACATGTTATTTTGCTAATTGAACATTTAGCAAAAGACTGATGGAATTTTAAATTCATTCTAGTGCTTTCTAAATCTGGGAGCAAGGAAGTGTTATTAGCATTTTTATTTTGTTTCTGAAATGTATCCTTTTGAACTCTGAGCTAATTTTTTTTTTGTATCTTAAATACCCTGTTTTCCTGCCATCAGGGAAAGTAGAGGAATGGTACCAGCAAAGAATGGGAGGGAATAATAGTATATGCAAGTGGCTCAGGTTAACTGGAGTGTATAGGAAAAAGAGCCAGTGATGCTGACTGTGGTGGCTTTGAAAATCTACCAAGAGTCTGCACTTGAGATCCCTCCAAAGCTTACCCTCTGTATCTCTTCATCTGGCTACTTACCTGTATCCTTTATCATATCCTTTAACAAATTGGTAAACGTAAGTATTTCCCTGAGTTCTATAAGCCACTCGAGCAAATTAATTGGACCCAAGAAAGGGGTGGCGGGAACCTTGGATTTATTAGTTAAAAGCACAGGTGACAATGTGGATTTCCAATTAGCATCTGAGGTGGGGTGGGAGCAGTCCTGTGGGACTGAGTCCTTAACCTGTGGGATCTGATGCTATCTCTAGGTAGACAGTGTCAGAATGGAATGGAATGGAATGGAATGGAATGGAATGGAATGGAATTGAAGGGCAACCAGCTAGTGCCACAGAATTGCTTGTTGTGGGAAAAAACCCACCCATATGGCATCAAGAGTGTGTGAGTGCAATAGTAGCATCATAGCAAAAAAGACACATAGGAGGAAGGACTGGGGGTTTTTTCCAACTCAAGAGGTCAAGGCAGATGGTGGGTGAGATAGTTTTTCATAAAAAAAAGAAATATTAGTTCTACCATAGATTCAAATTATTATTATTAAAATGGTTTTCGCATCAAGGAGCTAAACAATTACAAGTAATCCATTGATAAGGCAGCCACCATGAGATAGTGATTGCCTGTGAAGCCTTTGGGACCCAAATGTAAGAGTCCAGGAGTTACCTGGTGAGACATACTCATGGAGAAAAAGCAATAAAAATTGGAGAATCACACCATGAGAGGGCAGAGCATGGGAAGAGGAAGAATCAAAGGTGATTCTGAGACTATAAACCTGCCACTCAGCAAAAGGGTGATACCATAAAGAAAAAATCACGAGGATGTTTAGTGGTAAAAATATTAGTATGGAGGCACCTGGGTGGCTCAGTTGGTTAAGGATCCGACTGTTGATTGCAGCTCAGGTCATGATCTCATGGTTCGTGAGTTCAAACCCCAGAATTGGGCTTTCAGCCACAGAGCCTTCTTGAGATACTCTCTCTCTTTCTCTCTCTGCCCCTCCCCCACCCTCAAAAATAAATAAAATAAACATTAAAAAATATTAGTATGGATTTTAGATATGTTGACCTGAGGATGCTAGTGGGATATCCAGGTTGGGATGAATAGACCACCATTGGGAATTAGAGAACAAGAACACAGGAGAGAGGAAAGACGAAGATAGACATTATTGATAGAACTATTTAGAAGTGTTAATTAATGAGAATGGAGCTGAGATCATCCAGAAAGAAACAAGAGAGGCTCTGTCTTGTTATATTGGTTTTTATCTTTCACTGCAAGCTCCAAAAAGATAATGAGGAATATTTAATAGATTTTATGAAAGAATAATTTCTCATTCATCTCTGTACTTCTAGGACCGCTTACCTCTACCCTTGCACTCAAGGTCCCAAACATACTCAACTATCTTTAGTGCCCAGAGCACAGCATGATCTTTCTCTCATTTCTTCCAAGAACACTTTATCTTCCTCCTTAATCTAGTGGCCTCATTTCCTTTTGAGTTGTCATTTATTAATTGTTCTGGAAATGTTTCCTGGTCCTCTGTTTGGGTTAGATCATCAGATCACCCAGTAATACTAACAAAATACTTACTTTTTTGTATTCTAATTTATTATTTACCGCTATTTACTGGCTTGACTCCCTGGGCTTTCTGAGAGCAGGATTTCTATCTCGTTCATTATTATACTCTCAGCACCTTGAACAGTGCCTGGCACAGAATAAGGACTTAAAAATATTTGTCGAATGACTGGATGAACGGGCAGATAAACAAGTAAATGAAGGGCAAATAATAATAGCTACATACCTGTTTTATAGCTCCTTCATTACCTAGCATAGTTGTGGGCTTAAAGAACACTTGAGGGGACAATTAAGTGAAATCTATCTTTGTTAAAATGACTTCCTTTTTAAATTATAACAGCAAACCATGCAGACCAGGTATGGAAAACATAGGTGGACCTTAAATAAATATTTGAAATATAATGAAGTATACCACTGTTTGCATCATCAGCTCCTTGAGAAATCATCTGACCCAGGGGATGGGCGTCAAGAGGTGAATAGCTGTGGTCTGTATACTTTCTTGAAACTGTCAAGCACCACCTCTAAATAACTACTTGAGTCACACAGAATCAACAAAATACAATCTTCTTTAGGAGAAAGTATACCTGTCACAAAGATGCCCCTGGACCATACGGAGAACACCATGGCCTGGAAATCCCACAGTGTGGAGGACTATCGGAAACATGTCCTTTTCTGCGGGACAGAAGTTATCCAGGTCAAGCCATCTGGGCAGGGGCCGGTGAGAGCAGTTGTTTTGCAAACAGGTTAGTAGATTCCACTTTTGTAAATTTAGTCCATGATTAGAGATGGGGGAGTTGGATTGGGGAAATGTGGTTTAGGATTATGGCATTTGCCACATTCTGGAAATAACAGCCATACTTGTTTCTGGTCAGATCCTTATTATTCTAAGTTGCCACCATTTCCAACCTAACTGTTTCATTGTTACAACCCTTGGCCAAGATGAAACATATACAGAGATGAAATACATTGTCTCAAAGGCAAGACTATGTTCTTGTTTGTTTGTTTTTTATGTCCACAGGCTTCTTTTCTTTACCCTCTATACCAACTCTAAGTGATTACCAAGAAATGAGTTCCAACCATTATCACTTGAGGACTTTTTCCTTTCAAAGTGCTTGCTGGTCTGTTATTTCAAGGTCCCTGCTGGATACCTCCATTTGGGTTCCCTACAGACACTTCAAAGTCAAGGCATCTAAAGGACTTGTCCTCCGCTTTCTGTTGACAAATCGCCATCTAGCCAGTCTATCCACATCACCTTTAACTCCTCACTTTCTCCCGTATCAAGTAGGACACCACATCCTGTCAATTCTAGAGATACCTCCCGAGTCCTGTCTCCCTCTCTTTCATCCCCACAGTTGGTGTTTTGTCCAGGCCTTTCATCATCTCCTGTCTAACTATTGCAACAGAAATATTCTTTTGACTGTTCCCTTTCAGCTTTTGCCTCAAATACTTTGTCTTGTCTTTTGTTCCACCTCTCCCTTGATCTGCCACCAAGTCATATTTCTAAAACATATTTTGAAGCAGTTTATACATACTATGCTCAAAAATTTTTCAAGACTACTAATGTTACTCCCAGTCTTTCACATGACATTACACAGCCAACACCACCCCTGACCTGTGTTTCTGCCAGCCCACATATGCACAGATCCAAAACCCACTTGCACTTTGTTGTCTCTATGCTTTAGTTAGTCTATGATTCAATTGTTCTACCTGATTTTTTTTAATTAAAAATATCAAGTTTTGCTTCAAAGAGGTCAGTGGACATGACCATTGATGGTGATCAACCACTGATGACGGTTTCTTCATCTTAATTTTTATTATTTTCTCCAGCTAGATTGGCTTAGTGCTTTCCCTTTGTTCTTCCCCACCTTGTTCACTGAAATCCTGACTGGTGGTTCCATCAGCAGAACTTCCAGGTAGTCATGGGCTCATCAGCACTGCATGTCTGCACCTGGTTGTATGTGCAATTCTTCTTCACATTTGCCGCACTGGAAGAGGTCAGTGGTGGTGCCGCCAGTCTTGGCCATCTGGTGCTCACGGATAGCTTCCTGGGTCATGGCATTCCTCAATTCCCTCAGCTCATCACTGGCCATTTCCTCTGCTGTCATCTTGGCAATAAGCCCAGCGGAGATGGTCCCGCTGAGCACATTCCTCCTCAGGCTGGGGCTCCTGGGGTCTTGAAGTTGCTGATCTGGGTGAGATATTCCCTCAGCCTGCTGGTAAGCAGGAGCTAATGAAGGGAAGTCATGGAAACTACCTTATCTGAGCTTGTAAAATGCTGAGGCAACAAGTTAGAGAAAGCTCTGCTCCTTTTCTCCAAAGCCTGCAAAGCCATGTTTGAGGAGACTAGATGTTCACCAAGCAGTAGGATTAAGGCTTGTTTCATTCAACAGTGACTCATATCTAGTAACCTTTTTTTCCCCCAATAACTTAGATGTTAATGAGTATCTACTAAGTGCTATGCCCTGAGAGCTAAAGAAAAAAATTGTGAGACATTCCTTGCCCTTAAAGAAGATTGTGGTCTGGTGCAGGAGATAGGTGGATTTAAAGCTAACTAAACACAGAGCAGTGATAGATGCCATATGATTAAGTGTTACAGGGACTCCAAGGAGGGGGAGAACTTAGTTTTGATATGAAGTGTGGGAGTAGAAGTCAGGAAATATTTATTTGATGAGGTGGCATTTTGAGCCAAGCCTGATAGGATGGGAAGGATTTAGCCAATCCTAGCAGAAAGCTAAAAAGACATGCTATCCTATTTTTGCAAAACACGAAAGAAGGACTGCATTGGGGTTTTCTGAGAGCAGTGAGCAGTTAAGAGATAGGTCTAGCAAGATAGGAGTACACAAGGTTGACAGGATCTTGAATGCTATGCCTAGAAATTTGAACTTTATTATAAAAAATCGAGGGTTCTGGAAAGTTTTTGGGCATAAGAATGACATGGTCAGAGGCATATGTGTTTAAGAAATTACTTGTTTTGTGCTTTCCTTTTGTCTTCATTTTCTACTTTTCAACACATATTTGAGCTTTAAAGTCTTCTTCTCTTAACAGCTCATCTTTTCTGGTGACTGTGTCTGTCAGTTCCTTAGTTTTCTTTTCCCCAATCTTATGCATGAGTGAGGAGCTACACTGTGTGAGCCACTGTGGCACTGGCTCCCAGAGCAAGAGAAATTGAACAGAGCTACGTGAATACCACTTGTAGGGATAATAAATGTAAATGTACTGTTTTCAGTGATGTTTTCATTCCATATTCAAATAACACTATTAACCAATCCTTAATTCAGTGCAAACCATTTTGGGTTTGGGGTTAAACTGTATTAAAGGAACTTACTCCACCTGTGATTATCTTTATGCAGGTTATAATACTGCCAAAGGGGACTTGGTGAGATCCATCCTGTATCCCCGGCCTCTGAACTTCAAACTATACAATGATGCCTTCAAGTTTATAGTGTTCCTGGCCTTCCTTGGAGTTGTGGGTTTCTTCTATGCCCTTGGTGTATATATGTACCATGGAGTAAGTAATGGGGGTAAGGCTTTTTGATGACATAGCTTTTTCAAGGAACCTCACCTAACTCAAAAGGGTTAGACAAGGTTATCTCTTAGCCCCATCATTCCGTAATTCAGCTCTGTCCAACAGAAATTTCTTAGATGATGGAAATATTCTATACCTACATGGTCCAATTTGGTAACCCCTAACCACATGTGCTTACCAAAAACTTAAACTGCGGCTAGTGTGACCAAGGAAATGAATTTTCAATTTTACTTCATCTTAATTATTTTTAATTAAGTGACTGTAATTTAGCAATTTGATTATTTAATTAATTTAAACTCAAGTAGTCATATGTAGTTGGTGAAAATTGTATTGGATGGCACAGCTATGAAAAGTTGCAAAGTTCACAACTTCTTTCACCACTTGGATGGGGATGAGAGGTTACTGCACGTGTGGCATTTGTGTGATACCCAAGCCCAAATATCCTCACAGGAAATATGTGTTTCTCAAGTCTGATAGAATGGAGAGGATTTAGTTCATCAGATCAGGGAGGAGGAAGGGCATACTAATTAGAGTGAGAAAGGACAAAGGAAGAAATGCAGATGGGTCTTCTGGAACTAACAAGCAACAGAGAGATTAAGTCTAGCAAGGTAAAATGGGTCACATTGAAGATGATCTTGAATGCTGTGCTAGAAATTTGGATTATTTGAGAATGTTGAGATATTAGAGTATGTAATGGTCTAAGCATACCCAACATACCATGTACCCATTGAGTTGCTGTGTGTTCTGTTAGGTTCTAAAATAAAATTGAATGTCCACTTGTACAGAACTATATGCTGCATGGATCCCCACTTCCTTTTAAGCTTCATAGTGTCTGGTTTCATTTGAACATCGCTCTTAATAGTTATGACAGCTGGAGAAGGAAGAGTTCTCACAAATGACCTCTGAGGTCCTTTTTGATCCTGAGAGTCTTATTCTTTTGTGAACTGTGTAGTCTCTTCTTTAAGACATACTGGGATCTTAACAATATGGGCTCATAGGGAAGAAGAAAAAATTGTGAATAAAAGGATCCAAATATAGGTATAAAACTGGGTATGGGTTACCTAATTACAATGCCCAAATTTAGTGCATTATATGTGTGTGTTATGGGAGAGAGGGGTACGTATTGATGGACACAGTCACAAGAATTTCCAGGCAATGTTTATGCTCATACTTGAGCTCTGGGTAGTCATTAAAGTCTAATATAAGCCTCCAGGCAGTATTTCTAGGTCAGTCCAGGGCAGTGGAAGCCAGGGCATATTGGCACCACTAGAATGGACCCTGGAAAGAACTTGGCAGACTGTTAAAGCAAGTGGGTCTGGAACTTGAGGCAATGTGCCCGTTTCATCTGGGGAGCAGGAGCATTGAGCAGGAAAACATGCAAAAAGCCCTCTTCTGTGGGCCAGGAAGCCCCCCCCCCCCACCTCCAGTGATTAGGAATGAAGGTTTCCTGGGTAGGACTTAACATCCAATACGCACCAAAGCAGCAATACTAATCGCAGACCACATATTCTTATAGGTCATAACCTGTGACCCTGTTGGCTTCCTCCATCTGTACTGGCTCAGGATTAGACAGAGCTGAGTCCTCAGGATCAACACTTTGTGGCTGTGGTTGAGAAAAGCAGAGAATGGTGGATTTTGTGAATATCTGAGATTGGACCAATGATGTATCTATCAGCCTTTGTTACTGAACCTAAATCTGTGTTTCTGGTACTCAGAAGAGGACTTTAATGGCTAAAACGATGGTTAATTTCATAAAAAATCTAAGGCAAAGCCATTAATATCTAGAATAGATGAAAAATAAAGCAAGCCATGCTGTGATTCAATCTTGGCCCCACTCTTATCAGCCATGTGAATTTCTGTGGACCTGCCTAGGATCTTGACTCCATGAGAATTAACTTGATGATATAATACACTGGTCACATATTTGTTCCCTGGAGTGGGACAGCCTAGGGTTCAGATCCTCAGCATTTAACTAGCAGACAGCTTGGGGAGGTTATTTTAATTTTTTAAGCCTTGGTTTCTTTATCTGTCAAGTGGAGAAAATAACAGTATTTACATCATAAGGTTGTTGTAAGGAATAACTAATTCCTTACATAAATAATGTATGTAGCCTAACACAGGGCTCGCCCCAGAATGTGTGCAGTGAGAACAAGCTATTTTTATGATGGACTTTCCTATCGCAGATAATACATGCCAAGATCTTAGCAGAATCTTGGTCATCATTTTTTATCAGGTCACCATTCACTTAATATGTGTTCCTGTGTCAGAAACCGTGCTAGGCTCTGTATCTAGAGATGAATAAGATGAACTTGAAAATGACTTTCAAGATGTATAAGCCACAGCTGCCTCACCCAAGCGGTTTGGAAGCTGCTAGGGGAGATTTATAACCCAACTGTCCAGCCAGTGTGTGAAATGTTACAACTCAAAAATGGTCTCAGGGCCTGGGGAGTCCAGAGGGAGTCCAGAGAGCAGAGGAGGGATGGTGCTCTGGGTGGAGGGAATGCTAAGTGAAGAGAAACAGAGTCAGGGAAGGGCAGAGTGGACGTAGAGTAAGAATCAAGTCTCTTTTTTTCACAGTGGAAGACGACTTGTCCATTTCCTTAGGCGTACCCAAGAGGACTCTCAGCCCCACTGAGAGAGCAGCTCTCTTTGAATATTCTGAGTTTCTAGAACTCTTGTAGTGTTTCAGGACATGGTGCCAGAAAGGGCGTCACCCCACTCTGCTAGGCTCACCTGCATTTCCCTCCCTCCCTAGGTTTCTCCAAGAGATACTGCTACAATGGCCCTGCTCCTCCTTACCGTGACTGTCCCTCCTGTGCTACCAGCTGCCTTGACCACAGGAATCGTGTATGCACAAAAGAGGCTGAAGAAAAAGAAAATCTTCTGTATTTCCCCACAGAGAATCAATATGTGTGGGCAAATAAACCTCGTGTGCTTCGACAAAGTATGATCTAAACTTTCTAGGTTGGAGGTTAATGATTTCAAGCATAGCAGAGCTGGGAAAGGCCTCCAAGAATCCGTGGGTCACTGCCCTCATTTTACATATAGGGACCCTGAGGCCAGAGAAGGTCACACAGTGAGCTCGTGTGAGACCATGCTCTATAAGTCCACTTTACTGAGTCCTAAGGAAGTGGTTTAGCTATCACATCATAAATTTCTTGCCTATGAAATATAATATTTTTCTGCATGTATTAGGTTTCAAAACAATCTCTTACTATAATAACTTCGATGACTGACTGGCTTTTTTAGGCAAAAAAAACTGTGAGGAACATTTCTGTTCCCTGAAGTACTTTGTCTTGTGCTTAATTGAAAATATTCCATTTTTCTCTTCTGCTTCTTTTAAGGAAAGGAAGGGAGGGGACAGTGCCTTGTTAATGTACTCAGTCCCTCCTTTCTCCCCTGATCCCTGGGTTATGAGGACTCAGGACTAGAAGAATGTTGTCCTGTAAGTGCTTAGGGTCCTGGAGGTAGCAGGGAGGTATCAGGGAGCAAGGGAGGACATACTTGGAGAAGTTGTCCAAATGGAGAAGATGGCTGCTCTGAGACAGGTCCTAAGACCCTTTTTGGGCCTCTCCAGTGAGGGTCCTGGGTCCCTAGAGGGACCTCAGCCTTAGCCACCTGCTCTTCAGATCCTGCCCTCTGCTTGGGCAGGCCAACTTAACTGCTGTAACACAGTGGGCCTGGCTGGTCCCTCCACGTCTTCACTTCATTTGCAGTCGAATAATTGATTAAGGTTTTGCCACTTTTTAATTAATCTACATTGGCCAAGAATCCCATTAATGAGAGGTTCCTTGCTCTGGAGAAGCTCATGACTTAGCTGAGGAAGGAGGTACAATGGAAGTATAGACCATGATGATGCAGTGAAATTCATGCTCAGAGACATGAACAAGCATCGGGGGGAAGTTACCTGCCATGGATGGGAGGTCACCGATAAGCTGTGGCTTTGGTTGTTAGATAGAATGAGCTCAGAGGTGAGCAGTTCAGAAGCACAGGGATGTCGGGGCCTGTGACACATGGGTGTGGCTAGAACAGGAGCCGTGTGGTAGGGAATGTCGCTGGAGAGGAAGAGCCTAATTGCTCAGGGGCTGATGTGTCAAGCTAAGAAGTGGGGCCTTGTTGTGAAGGAGAATAGGAACCCTACCATTTTTTTTTTTAAAGAAGATTGAAGACATTTTTAGAGATGTGTTTTGTTTATTCCATCTGGGGTAATTGGTGAGAAGGGACAAAAGGGAGGTAGGACTGAGACAGGAAGCTATCTAGATGGGGAAGACTGAAGAGATGTGTCATTGTCCTAGGTAAAGAGGGTGAGAATGGGGAGTAGAGGACAAACTGGAGAGACACCATGAGTAGACTTGACAAGTCTTGGTCCCCCACTGGAAGCAGCTCAGCTCTAAGATTAATTCCATTCAATTCTGGCTGAGTTTCCTTTGGCAAAGAAAGCCCTGAATCACCACTCCTCAAGAACCACTAGGGTTAACTTAACAGTAGCTTCCTTTTAGTTTCAAGGAAGAGGACATCCCCTTGGAAGTTTTCTGGTAGGGATTCCCATTACTTACCCAACAGCCTCACTGGTGCCTGTTATATAAGAGGGGAACTTATAAAGTATGTTCATTACATATTTGTCTTTTTCTAAAACTAAGTTTTCTAGAGGATGTTCATTTTACGTCTCATATAAAGATTTCTCCTCCACATCCTCATGTGCTCTGACTGAGGAACTGTTCCTTGGCATCCTTGGCCAAACCCCAGTGGCATGACAACATGTCATAGTGCAAAGAACTCTGGACTGGGAATCGGCAAAATGAGAAATCAAGAGAAATTTGAACTCCAGTCGTCTCTAGGTGCCTTTCTAGCTTGTACGTTGTAAAACTCTACCAATATGGTGTTGGAATGAAGCACCCCACAATTAATTGAGGTCCCCATCTACTTTTATTTCCATTTAGAAGACATTCACCATAGGCTTCTGAGTACATTTGTTCCCACATATTTCTAGTTCACGTTGGTTTGTTATAAGTTCTCTAAAACAAGTTCTGTCATTTCTACTCAGTTCAGTCCAAGCCTGGGCTAGCATTTATGCTAAGAAGTTTGCTTTTTCTGTCTTATTCCCTTTACGACTGCAACTATAATTTAGTTTTCTTTCTGTTCACGGCTAGTTTTATAGTATAAGGATCATTTTCACATAGAGAAATAACACGGTTTCATTTCTGTTTGCTGCGTATCATCTCTGTTTTCATGTTCAAAATATTGATGTGTAAAAATATAATCTGATCATCAGGAAAACATTTCAGTTTGAATTAAGCTACTAACTTTTTTTGAAATGAAACAACTTGAGAGGATTTGGAATCTAAACACACAAGTTGGAACCCTGCATTAAAATGCAGGAGGGAAATGAAGCAAATAGGTTTTCTTCTGTTGTTCTTCAAGGAATAACTCGCACAAAGCATGTTAGCTTTCCATGAAGTCCAAATGAATTAATGAAACAAAGACTCCTTCATTCTTTAATTGGAAGTCCAGTATGGGTTTTGTCTTTCTGCATGCCTTGCAAAATGTATTTAACTTTTGTCATCTAGAGGGAGATTCTAGATGGGCTGGATTCTGGTTCTTTCTCTCCAACCTGCAAGCCACTGGACCTTGAGGCTGCTCCTTTAAACTCTACCCTGAGAATGTCCCTTCCCTATTTACTCAACTGTAAGAATTACAAGCACTACAAGCACTTCATCATAAAGTGTTATGCAAATTTAATGTGCTGTAATGACAGAAATGTCATTTGATATAAAGCTAGAAAATTCAGTGTCTTATACGGAAATGACTGTAAAAAGAGTGATGACAGAGACCTGGGTGTCAGTATTGAAAAGGGATACACCCAGAACTTAGGAATGCTCTGCTCAGCCTTGTCAGGACTGAAGTAGTGGGAGCCCCATGGTTACTCCTACTGGGTGTTGGCCTCTTGCATAAAGACACCGGAGTCTGTAATTAATGGTGGACCATGAAGCAACGAGCAAATTCAAAGTGCTGTGACGGTACTTAGTTAGTTCCATGTTGCTTTCTCTGTTACATTATGTGGTAAATACTCTTGCATAATATAGCAAATCAAATCTCCCAACCATTTTCTTCTTGATCTAACAATAAAACCCATTCATCAGCATTAATGAGTATTTATTATTAGCACTTCATTTCTCTCTAAATTCTCAAAGCCCTTGATCAACATTTCATTATCAATCTGGACAGTCACCGTGTCACTCATATTTTAGAAAATTGCTGTGAACCAGATGGCAGACTATGAACTAAAAGTCCTGAAAAGAAAGAAAAATTCTGAGCTCTGCTTTAGAAAGACAGCAGGTGCCAACTAAAAAGTCAAACTCGTACTGGTCCTTACTGGATTTCCATTCACTGAATGCCTCTCGTTTAACAACAGCAAGTGCAAAATAATCACACAAAAACAAAACACTAACATTTTATTGTAATGGTTAGCATCTAGAATCATTGCATTACCGACACGGTCTTTTCAGGAATCATTTGTCACCTGCTGAATTCTTCCTGCAGGTGCCCTTCTCTGATTTAAAATTTAATGCTTGCAAGAGTGCCTGAGTGGCTCAGTCATTTAAGCATCTGACTTCGGCTCAGGTCATGATCTCACAGTTCATGAGTTTGAGCTCAGCATCAGGCTTGCTGCTGTCAGCACGGAGCCTGCTTTGGATCCTCTGTTTCCCTCTCTCTCTCTGCACCTCCTCCATGCATGCACGCATTCTCTCTTCCCCTCCCCCCTTTCTCAAAAATAAACATTAAAAAAGATATTTAAAAAATAATAAAAAGTAAAATGTAATGCTTACAGACGAGGACTTTGGGCAACTAGATTTACTTTAAGTTCTTGGGAGGTTGAGTTTCGTTTAAATTATGATACAATCGAAAGCTCTAAATCTTATGCTAATACCAATTCTAACTTCTTCCAGACTGGCACTCTGACAGAAGATGGGCTGGACCTCTGGGGGACTGTCCCCACTGCTGACAACTGGTAGGCAGTTCAGTGAAGATGGGATGTGGGATTGGTGTAGCTACCTTGGTGCTACTCAAGTGCATCCTTCTGGTGGTGAGGGATGAATGTCACATGAAATATACATAATAATTTATCAGAACTAGTTCCCAATTATTCTAACTTGTTCAACGAAATGGGTTCTAAGTTCAGAATCAGATAGGGGAAGTGGGCTTTCGAACTCCACATGAAAAAATAGAATGAACTGAATGAGTAAGAAGCTGAATGAATAAAAAAGAGGAGCGAAGAGTGAAATCAGAACTGCGCTTAATTAAAAACCACAAAGACTTGCTGGTGGTTATTGGAGGGGGGGGGGGGGAGTCCAGAGGGAAGAGTTCCATCATCTCATGGTGTTAAAAGGCACAAATGAATCCACCTTCTATGCATAAAACAGGCCATGGAGAGAGCTATGATTAAGGCACATATAGCAGAAGAGAGAAGAAGAAATAATAATGATTGCTTGATAGAATCCACAGTCCCGGATTTTAGAATAACATAGTGGATAAAAGGACGAAATTAATTTTGGAAATGAATGGAATGAGGAAAACCACCTGACAGAGAGGACACTTGAGATAGAATTTTAAAGGTATATGGCTACTATTTTTACAGACACAGGGGACAAGCTGGCCATGGGAGAGGGGAGAGCAATCACGGAGATGCTACCCCAGAATGGATCTAGCGAGGGGAGGGTCCCAGCTCCCTTCCCCATAGGGCTGAGATCTGCCCTCTCAGTCTAAGTTCAAGATGCCTCTGCTCTTCAGCTCCGAATATTCCCCGTTAGCTCTAAACAGTGGCTGAGGCTCTGTCGTTGAAGGAGTCCTGCAGGGGCCCCCCGACACAGTGACAGGGCCAAGCACAGCTCTGGCACAAGACAACAGCAGACAGGCAGTGCAATGTTGCAGAAAATACTTGGGTTCAACCCTGCTCATGAGGCTCAGCTCCTGGTTGCTCAGATGGCCGGGCCAGGCTTTTGTCCAGACACTGCTTTGTCTTCTATTGGCCAGACCCGTGAAAGGGGAATAGAATGTATAGAATTTTCACCCCTCCTCTCCATCCCTTTCCCCAAATGCTCAGAAAGTTTTGGGGGTGTAAAAACTACTGTCTTCAATTATTATTTGGCTATAAGATGGAAAAAGAGAAAAGTAAACTGCCAGTCTACCATCAAAAAGGAAAATGAGATGATGGATATCCATGCCCGGTTTCAGGAAATAAGGCAAAGGACTGAGTCATGAGAAATATTTTGGAGTCCAGGTGCACTTTTTTTTTAGTGTTTCTAAATGTTTATTTAATTTTGAGAGAGAGAGAGAGAGAGAGAGAGAGACAGAGCATGAGTGGGGGAGGGGCAGAGAGAGGGGGAGACACAGAATCGGAAGCAGGCTCTAGGCCCGGAGCTCTGAGTTGTCAGCACAGAGCCCGACGCGGAGCTCGAACGCATGGTCCGTGAAATCATGACCTGAGCTGAAGTCGGATGCTTAACTGACTGAGCCACCCAGGAGCCCCCAGGTGTGCTTTTACTTGAAGAAAAAGAAATCCACAGCAGTC
Organism: Cryptoprocta ferox; assembly: GCA_028646485.1. Lineage (NCBI taxonomy): Eukaryota > Metazoa > Chordata > Mammalia > Carnivora > Eupleridae > Cryptoprocta > Cryptoprocta ferox. The sequence goes on from CM053573.1 coordinate 70,738,217, forward strand.
TTCCTTCCCATCCCTGTTACTTCATTGGCCCAGAGACTTCTTGCGTGGAGGTGTGGCTTTCTAGAGCCCACTCTGCAGAGTTAGCAGGTGTTAGTCTGAGCCTTCCCATACTACTGCCACCATAGGCACTGGCCCGCAAGTAACCTGACAGAAGTCTCTGTGATGATATCCAGGCACTTAGACTTTATTATACGGGACATGAGGAGCTCTGGAAGGATTTGAACATAAAGGTTAAGCATTACTGAAACTCTGTGTTGGCAAGATTTAAGGGGCAGAGTGTGTAAAATGATTTTGTTGAAGACTTTCACTTATTAATCATCTTCTCTACCAGTTTTCAGGAAGTGAATAGCTTTGCCTCAGGCAAGGCTTTGCCGTGGGGCCCTCTGTGTGCCGCCATGACCAGCTGCCACTCTCTGATCCTTCTCAATGGGACCATCCAAGGAGACCCATTGGACCTCAAAATGTTTGAGGGCACTGCCTGGGTAAGGTGATAGTTTCTTGTTTTGACTAAATGAGAAAAACTTGAAGAAATCCTTATCCAGAGTGGTAAAGTTTTCTAACTTTGGTTGAAGCTCAGAGAAGATTTATAATAATATTGAATGAGGGTCCAACTCTACCTGGATTTCCCAATCTCTGCTCCAAAGAACTCTGTGAATGAGTGCAACATGAAATAGGGTTCCATGATCAAATAATTTGGGGACATGCTGTTTTAAGAAACTAAAATTGACTTCTTGACTACTGGATTTCTTTAGTATACCATGGTGCATTGTGAAAATTCAAGAGCGAATATGATATGCAGCATTTACCAAATCTTCTTGACCACAAAACCTTGACAGGCCAAAACATGGTATGTTCTCTGTAACACTCTCAGAGAAACAGTGGTCTAAAGCAGTGCTGTTCAGTATGGTAGCCACTAGCCAGCCACACGTGGCTATCAAGTACTTGAAATTTGGCTATGCAACTGAGGACTGAATTTTCAATTTTATTTACTTTAATTTAAATATAAATAGTCACAGGTGACTGGTAGCTACTGTATTAGACAGTATAGGTCTAGACATTAAACTGAAGGTTTCCCAGTCCAACTGGATCAATTTTTTGAGCTGAGTATGAATAATAGTTAAAGGCTATAAACTCATCCTGGTGGCTGACATGACATGGTGGGCAGACCTCTCAACTCCATCACTTTCTAGCTGTGTGACCCCAAATCCAGAACCAAGATTCTGAGTCTGTTACATCATGCGTGCATTGGTGATAATAATGCCTCACTCACCGACTTGTGGTAAGTGCTGATCCTATGAGCCTAGATGGGCTGCTTGCATTGTAAAGTGCCCAGCAAGTGAAGGGCACTCATTCATTCATTCACTCTTTAATTAATTACATTATTCTGCTTCCAAAAAAAAACAAAACAAAACAAAACAAAACAAAACACATTTTAAAGCTGCTGACAATGATATATCAACTATAGGACAGCATGTAAACAGAATGGTAAAGGAGTGAAAACAAATGACTGCAGGGACATAAAAAATACACCTCACAAAAAGCCTAATTTACGATGTATAGTAGGGGGAGGGGTACCTGGGTGACTGAGTCGGTTAAGTGTCTGACTCTTGGTTTCAGTTCAGGTCATGATCTCACGGGTTCGTGAGGTCAAGCCCGGACTCGGGGGCTCTCCACTGGCAGCGTGAAGCCTCCTTGGGATTCTCTTTCCCTCTCTCTCTCTCTCTCTGCGCCTCCCCCATTCATATTCCATCTCACTCAAATAAATAAACTTAAAAAAAAAGATGTATAGTGGGAAAATTGTAGCTTTCTAGAAACCAAAGTAGTAAAAGAGGAAATCTGATAAACAGGGAAATTTTGATATCAGTAAGTTAAAGTTCAAGCATTTGTTGTGGAGAAATTTTCTACATAAACACAAAAAGATAATCACTTTCCTGGATCTTAGTGGAGAGGAATCAGTGTAATTATTACACACATTGTCTTTACCAGCATCATTAGCGCTGACACAGTGATGAGCTGCTTAGGGTCATTTTTACCGTATGTGACTTTGATCCTGGTTCATACAGTGCCTCTTCTCCATTGAGGCGGTTGGTCTATTTGTACAAATGACATACAAGTTGGGGTCTTGTGCGGGAACAGAAATCTTTAGGATTAGCTCTGTAAGAACTGTCTTTGAGAACAGTGTTATCTACCCCAAACAATGTATCAAAGTGCAAAGTGATTCGTGGAGTTTAAGGCTGAGTGAGAAGCAGTCTCCAGTTAAATATCCTTTGGTGGTTAGAGGAAACTGTCATGAAACATAAGGAGGAGGGGAAATGTCCTTGTAGACTCTAATAATTTTAGTGCTGGAAGGGATGTCCGAATATTTTTCAGAAGAAATTTGAGATCTGGAGCAATGGAATAATTGTCTCCAAGTTAAAACAGTTAAGTAATAGAGCGGAGGCCGCATCTTGTCTCCTATTTTCTAATTTGTATATCTCACTGCCTTTCCCACATTTTAGGTTAATATTGGTTTCTCAGATGGTATAACTTATACTGTTACAACATCCAAAGAATACAAACTGTTTTCAAATATGCTAATTTGCCAGCAGCTAACTTGCTAACTCTCTAGCTAACCAATTAGGCTAGTAACATAGACACATACACACAGAATAAGAATTAATCCCAGGTTTATTTCAAGACCCAATCCTAACTCATCTGAGGGCTAATGTGCTCAGCTATATTAAACTCTCATCCAATTACTAGACATACCATTCAGGAAGAGACGTTGGCCTGTAGCCAGCATATCTTCCATCAATTACCACTTAAACTGTAGTCACAATATTTCTGGCTTTTTGACATTCTCCAATAAGGTCCTTAATATAAATCAACACAACAGAACGTTGACAATGATGGTATTCAGATAATTGGCCTAGAAGAGAAAATTTATGTATGGAAAGGGCTTTGAAAAGATTCAAGTGCTATGCAAATGAGAGGTATTTCTTTCTTACTATTTTGCTCTAAGGAATCTTATGAATGTTTTCATTTTAAAACAGATAATGGAAGATTGCAGTACAGACTACCGCAAATTTGGAATGTCAGATTCAAACATAATAATAAAGCCAGGACCAAAAGCCAGTTGGGTATGATTTGCTTTTTCAAATCAGACAGCTCTTTCTCCTTGAAACTAACAGTGTCCATAGTTGGTTTGCTCATTCCTTCGTTCCTGAATCTATCCTTTAATTTATTCATGAATCTGTCTTATGCTAGAGTGCTACCGTAGGTGCTAAGGGATAGAGTGATTTCAGAGCTAGATGTGTGGGGCTCTGTGTTGGAAGAGTACATGGGCTGGCGGAAAAACCCATATAGGTGCAAATAAGTGCAATGCAATGTGCCAACTGCTATTATAAAGGCTGAAGAAAGAGCCGCAGGCATCCAGAGGTGGGAGTGAATACTATCTCTGAGAGAGAAGCACCACAGAGGAAGTGACCTGTGAACTTGGCCTGGAAGATGATTAGGATTTCTCCAGGCCGTTAAGGGGTAGGGCCTTGCAGACCAGACAGCCTGATGAGGGAATTGCCATAGAGGTAGGCAGAAAAGTATCAATGTTATGACAAATGTACCACTTCATGATGGCCCTGGGTTCATTGCCGAGCAAACCCTATTTGTTGGTGTGCATCCGTGAAATCTCACAAGCATCTTAACTACCTTTTTGCTGATGTTCTCTCAGAGTCCCGTGGAAGCCATAGCCATCTTGCGCCAGTTTCCATTCTCCTCGAGCCTGCAGAGGATGTCTGTGATTGCTCAGGTGGCAGGGGACGATCACTTCCATGTGTACATGAAGGGTGCCCCAGAGATGCTGACCAGGTTCTGCAAGTCTGAAACAGGTACTAATTGACCCTGTTCTCTGTCAGGAAGCAAAATATTTTAGAAGCCCAAACATACAAAGCACCCAAGTTGAAATCAATGAATGTGGAAGTGATTGTTTTCTCAGTGTGTGAGAAGTGGGCCCAAGAGATCTGATATGAATGAGGTGGTAATTTTCAAGGCAGAAAGGCAGAGAGTAAATATCTGGCTTTGGTTAAGCCAGAAAATTCCAACCGCAATGGGGTATCAGGGAAGGAGATGAGAAGCAAACATTGGGAGCCAGAACAGGAAGCTACATAAGGGTCAGAGAACCAGGAACGTGCAAAGGGAACGATAGGACAGGTCTGGACCCTGCCCTCAGCCTGCAGCTGGGGCGCTCTGCCCACCACCACTGGGGATGGGGTGGCACCACGTAAGGGCCTCGTGCAGGTCAATAGAAGGAGAATACAGACAAGATTAATCTTTTACACACAAAAAAAGTGATTAGAGCAAATTAGGTGGTGTTAGAGCAGTGCAATTGATCATTTTCACAGCAATTTCATCTTTCTGGGCCAGATTTTGAGCTGATTTGTATTGTCTCTTAGTCTTACAAACATATGCACCCTCTAAGCGGCAGCCCAGATTTGTAAGAATATTGTTGCATTCAAATGAGTTCATTTGGATAAAATTGGTCTTTTTCTCCTGATTTTCATCTGATAGCCATCAACTTGTGCACACAATTCTAGATTTGGCAAATGATTGCTTTAACTTCTTCCTCTACTTAGAGTCTTTTTTTGACCTTAGAAGCGGCCCTTTTTTCTGACCTTGATCTTCCTCAGAACTCCCATTAACTGTGAACTCCCATCACTGTATCTTTCTCTCACTCTATCCCTCACAGACTGATGGCCTGTATTTTGCTATATATTTTTTTCAGCCTCACAGATGCAAGTTAGTATCTTTTTGAAATTTTAACTGGTGACTATTGATTGCCCCTGCTCCATGGTAAGGGTTTGGGGTGGTCACGTCTCACCTCTCATCCCTCTGATAGCCCTTCCAATTCTTCTTATTCGTCCTAACCTCAGATCTTTGACATAATGCTAATAGTGACTTCAGTGATATCTCCCCCTGTACTTAAGAAATAGGTAGCTAAGAGCTCCCTTGATCCCCACCTTCTGGATCATTTTAGAATTACAGAAAGTCTGAGCTGAATCCGGACATAGAGATCTGCACCCTCTCATTCTATGGATGGGAAAATTGAGGTACAGAAGAGACACGTAACAAGCCCAAGGTCAGAGAGCTAGTTGGCAGTAGAGTGGAGACTAGAAAGCAGGTGTTTTGCTACCTAAGCCACTATACTTCTATCACACTGTGCTTCTTTCTAATGCTCTTCTAGGCATTCTATGAACCATAAAGATTTCACAAATATTTTAATATTGGTTATGACTACCATACCAAAATACACAAATGTTGGCATTGTGTCATCTATCATCTAAAGCAGGGATTGGCAAATTTTTCTACAAAGAGCCAGGTAGAAAATAATTTAGGTTCTGCGGGCCACATGGTATCTGTCTCAACTGCTCGACCCTGCCATTTGACCCCAAACGAGGCAGAGATGATAAACAAATGGACATGGTTGCATTTCAATAAAACTTTATTTACAAAAACAAGCAATGGGCCAGATTTGGCCTTTAGTTTGCTGACCCCTGATCCAGAGGATCGTCTCTTTTCATTTTATCCTTGTAGACATAGTCATGAGGGCTATCCGTATTAAAGCTAGCCAGCGGGTTTGATTCCCAGGTGATGACCAGTGCATCCTTGGCATTCATTTCTGTCAGAGTGATAAGAGCACCACAATGAAGTTGTTTGTGTGGCTTTTAGTCAGAGCTCTAGTTTTTCTATTAAAGTATTTTTTGGAGTTTTAAAACAAGGTACAGTGACTGGATCCCAGAGTCTTGTTTAGGAGGTGGGAGGCCTTCAGTGTGACCTTACCTTTCCCTCTTCCCTCTCACCTGACAGTGCCCAAGAATTTCCCACAGGAACTCAGGAATTACACAGTACAAGGCTTCCGTGTCATTGCTTTTGCCCATAAAGTCTTGAATATGGAGAAGCTTTCAGAAGTAGAGAATTTAGCCAGGTAAGAAACTTGGAAATCGGCACTAGAGTGGGCTCTGGGTGCATGAAGTAAATGAATGCTGGAGATGGACAGAAGGACAGCTCCAATCACCAGAAAGCCTCTTGGAGATGGAAAGGGCAACTGTAAAGTTGGGGAAGACACTGGGGAAGACTTGCTCAGGTCACAGGGCTGGTTGGTGGTAGAATGAGGGTTGAAGTCCAGATCTCCTGACTCTCAGCTGTCAGGGAGCTATCTCCGCCCTGCATTCCATCATCCCATCAAAAATAACCAACACTCCTTCACCTTGGAACATTATGTGGCTGACTGGCTTTGGGGGGTCCCACATACAAATGGGTTGAGAGAAGGAGACAGTGGACACTGGGACAGATCTCCAGTCTCCTTTAAACCTGGCTTTAGACCTGGACATGTAGTGAGTCCAAGTTACGTTATATGAAATAAGATTCAGTATTCTTAATTACATTAAGAGAATAAGATGTCCTCATTAGAGTATAATCTGTAGACTTTTTTTTCTTTTAATGCTTCTCAGTTTTTAAAGGTTATTTTTGAATTATCTAAGACAAAGGAGTAGTGGAATACTGGGGAACATTGAATAACAAATTATCTATACATTATTATCTTTGATTTAGTGTTGCTGATAGAGAGGCCCTCATTTATATACAATTAGCACCTTCACATAAGATGTGGCTATCCTTGGTTCAATGTTACTATTTACAAGCTATGTCCATCTACTCTGATAGAAATTTGTACCTTCCTTGCACTGTGTCTATTTCCCTTGTCTCTAAAGTGTAGGATTGGATGATCTTTAAGAAGCCTTTCAGCCATGACATTTTAATCTTCTAAATAGAATCACAAAGCTCATTTTGAAATCAATGAAATAAATGATGGCACTCTCAGATTTAACATTAAAAGTGTTAGCTATTCTTGAGCAAGCATGATGACCCATAGCACACAGGATTTTGTAATTTTTCAAGGCACAAATTTTAATAACAAAAGCTAAGGTTATGTGTGAAGAAAAAATTCACATAGCTAGACAAGGAATATCGCCACTACCCAGCTGCCACACACTAATGTAGCTGTGATGTTCTCATTTAAAAGTCACTGGTGAGATAGACACTATTATAAATATAACAATAAGAAAGTGATGATCAAATGTGCTAGATTACCAATCATCTCAGACTTTCCCAGAGAATATCAGGAGCCTATTACGCTTCTTAAAATTTCACTACTATTTTCAAAAAGAGTAAGAGAAACGTGTTTTGAGTTTTTTTTAGAATCAAATTATATTTAGCGAAGTTTTCGAATCAGAAAAATCAAAAACTTCTTAAAAAACTGGTGTGTCATAAAAAGGAAGTAGAAGAGTTTCTTTCTTTTTCTTTTCTTCTTTTTATTAGGGGGGGAGGGGATGAAACACCCCAAACTAGCAAACAGAAGAAATATTTTGTCCAAATTCCTCCTTTCATTGGTTTAGCAAATTGTTGTTGAGCTTGACTGTGCATGAGATGCTCTTTAAGGCACTGAAGATACCAAAGCAAATAAAATACAATCTTTGCCCTTAGAAGCTTACATCCTAACTGGGGGAGATAGATAATGATACCAGTTTACATGGAGTGATCAGGGAAAGTTCTCTGAGGAGGTGACATTTGAACAGAAATATGGCATGAGAGTATCTGGAAGAAGACCATTGCAGGCAGTCAGAAGGGTGAGTGCAAGGGCCCCGACACAGGGATTTGCTGGCAATGTTGCAAGGTAGCAAGAGGCCTAGGTGCCTGAATTGGTGAAAAAGGGAACAGTGATAAAATAGAGACCAAAACCAGAATGAACTGGTGGGAAGGTTCTTGAATCTTTCTTTTAGTTCTAGCTAATGGGAAAATATTAATCCAATTTATAATAGACAGTCATGAAGTTAAATGATAGGAATTTAACACATTCTGTATTTATAATATTCTCCGAGATCACTGAGGCAGGATTCATACCTGATAATCTGAGTATTCTCCAAGTGCCTAATACAAGGTCTAAAACAGAGTGGTGGTTTGGTGAGTGGACTTTTGAATGAAAGATGTAGTAACTTGTTCTCTACTACTGAGAGAAGTTTCTTCCCTGTGTTCCCATCTAAGTTTGAATAATATTTTTTATCAAGAAATCCAACTCTGCTCTTTCTCTTGAAGAAGATTTACTGACTTATGTGCTTATTTCATCTCCCTCCCAAGTGATAGAAAAGAAACAATGTCAGAGAAAACTAGAGAGATGATTAAGTGCAGATGGGAGATTTCTATGCATTTCTTTAAGATGAAAAGTAGGTGGGGGGTGACTGGATGCTGAATCAGTAGGGTGGAAGAAGCGTGGTCTATGCCGTGCCAGAGAGAGAGAGATGGCGAGAGGGAAGTTACTTCACCCTGTAGAAACTGAGAGGCTGAGACTCAGCTCTGTCACATACTGTGGAAGGTGGATGTGGGACAGGACTGAACACGTGGGATGGATTGACTGTATCCAGCAAGGTTGGATGTCTCTGTCTCCATCTCCTCCTGCGATCTTAACTCCTCTCAGGACAGAAAAAGGAACAATGCGAGATTAAGAAAGAGATCTTGGCCCCCACATTGACTTTTTAAAAAGTCACCTGAGATTTATTAGGGGGGGAGGGGATGAAACACCCCAAACTAGCAAACAGAAGAAATATTTTGTCCAAATTCCTCCTTTCATTGTTTCCGCCTCCATTTCTGAGGCGAGGTCCTATATAATGAATGTAACCCAATTAGACTCCAGGCTTCCAATTTCAAATTCTAAAATCTTTTCAAAGGCTTGGCTGATGTCATATATTTTCTGGAGGTTACAGATGGAGGTTGAAATGAATGATTCCATATTCAACTGTTACCATAGTATCTGGTATGTAGTATGCACTTACTAAATGTCTAACTAAAATGATTACAAGGCTTAAAAAAAGGTCTTTGAAATTAAAACAAAACATGTATGATTAACAAAAATTTTAAAAACCAACAGAAGAATTGTTAGATAAACACACTGTTTTTAAAAAATGGAGTTGAAAACTGGAAGAAGTTGCTAAAAGATATAAAAGTGATTGCCTCTGGGAAGGACAGCAGGCAAAGGGGCGTAGAGAGAGGGACTATTGGTTTTATCATAAGCTTTTGGGTTCTTTTTGATTTTTAAAACACATGCATTACATTGCTAAAACCTAGAAAAAAAATTAAGGAAGAAATAAATTCAACTGTCAAGACTACATAAATAAGCTTTAATATTGACTTTTTCCTGAATCCCAAGAGAGAAGGTAGAGTCAGACTTGACATTTCTGGGACTTCTCATCATGGAGAATCGCTTGAAAAAGGAAACCAAGCCAGTCTTGAAGGAACTGCATGAAGCCTGCATCAGGACGGTGATGATTACTGGTGTGTGTTTCCAGAGGCCTGACACGTTCAATGTATCCGAGGCATCAGAAAAAGACCATGTGAGCTAAGTGGGTTCATGTGGCTGAGGCAGAAGGAAAATTACTTAGCTGTCAGGTGTTACTGTTCTTTGGCTCCCATTCTTGGGGCACAAGTGCAGCAGCCCCAAGGACCATACTTCATTCTCTTTGTCGAATGTCCCCTCCCCCTACTTGGGCTTGGCCCAGCGTTAACAGGCTCACAGTAAATGTTTAAAATGAGATATGTGTTCATCAAGAACCCCAGTGAGACTTCTGTGTGAAGGGTGTACTACTCTACTGAACTGTCCTTCAGGGCTATGGGACAGGCATGGCATATGCTGATCCAGTCCATGCATGGCCTAGCCCTCAGTGTTCTAGTCTCTGCTTGACTGCAGTCTAGATCCCCAAGATGGCTCCATATGATCAGTGGTGTTACTTTCACCACTCGGGGCTGTCGGTCTCCTGAGGATTCATCAGAAAGCACATAACCACTTATTTATTCATTTGTGCATGTTTTGGGAATAGGCAATGTTGAGGACACGATGCCATTGTGGGAGGGAGATGCAGACATTGTTTTTGGCCACTAGAGACAGACAGGCTTGGACAAGAGGGGCAGCCTTATCAAATAAGGCTGCAAGTGGGAAATTCCCCAAAGAGCACCAGTAATGGGGTATGGCCACTCCAAGGAGGCAGAGCTCAGTTCTGGCTACTGAGAGATTTACACAGAATGCAAGCTGACTCCCTTTGCCATCTAGGTGACAACCTTCAAACAGCCATTACTGTGGCAAAGAATTCCGAAATGATTCCTGAAGGAAGCCAAGTGATCCTTGTCGAAGCCAATGAACCAGAAGATTTTGCTCCTGCCTCTGTGACTTGGCAGCTGGTTGAGAACCAGGAGAATGGACCAGGGAAGAGGGTGAGCAAATGTTAGAAGGCCCCTTGGTGGCCTGGGCTGATGGAATACAGCTCTGGCCCGGGCCACCTTCTCTGGGCATTAGAAGCTGTCACAGTCAAAACCCTTCATGGCTGGGGGTTCTGAAGTTTGCAAAGCATTTAGCATATCCATCAGCACATCTCAGCCCTGGCTGCATGAAGGAATCACCTGGAAGAGTTTTAAAGCCTTCCGTGCCAAGGCTTTACTGATTAAATCCAACTCTCTGGTTGGGAGCTGGCATCAGCCCTTCCTCTCAAAGATTCCAATGTGGTTGGGAACTTATGTCCATATTTCCCATTTGAATTTCACAACTAGCCTATACAGTTGACAAACTGTTCAATTCACAAATGTGAAAACTGAGGTTCAGCAAGGTAAGCTTGCCCAAGACACACAACTGGCAAGTTGCAGAGCAGGAAATCAAATTTAGGTCTGTCTGATTGCACCCAGATCCATGGTCATTTATTTTTGTTTTTTAAAGACTTTTCAGAAATATTTTTTTTCTTTAATTTTTTTAATGTTTATTTGTTTTTGAGAAAGAGACAGAGACAGAGAGAGAAAATGCATGAGTGGGGGAGGGGCAGAGAGAGAGGGAGACACAGAATCCAAAGAAGGCTCTAGGTTCCGAGTTGTCAGCAGAGTCTGATGCGGGACTTGAACTCACTAACTGTGAGATCATGACCTAAGCTGAAGTCAGACGCTTACACCACTGAGCCACCCAGGTGCCTCCAGATCCATGGGCATTTAGATTGTGCTTGTGACATGAAGTTAGCAGGTGTCGTGCTTCTCTAGGTAGCAAGCTTCTTGTAATTTTGTGAAGAAAATGGGCTGCAGCCTGACATTCCATCACAAAGTCACCTCTGCCTTTGTCTTTTTTTTTTTTTAACTTTTTTTTAAATGTTTTATTTATTTTTTGAGAGAGAGAGACAGCATGAGCAGGGGAGGGGCTGAGAGAAAGAGAGACAGAATCTGAAGCAGGCTCCAGGCTCCAAGCTCTCAGCACAGAGCCCAATGTGGGGCTCGAACCCACAAACTGTGAGATCATGACCTGAGCCGAAGTCAGACACTTAAACGACTGAGCCACCCAGCTGCCCCCCTCTGCCTTTATCTTAATTCAAGGAGATGGTCCTCCAGGTGATACATTACAAAAATGTTCCCTTCCTTCAGGTTGACCAGCCCTTTGGATTGTTAAATGTAGAGTAGGCTTTGTATAGTATACAAACTGCGCAACTCTACAGTGACCTTACTCAAACCCCATCGCATTGGCTGTAAAAGATGACAGCTCTCTCTATGCTTTCAGCAGATTTCTGGTGCTTATATCCTTGCAAACTCACTTGCTTCTGCATCAATGCATGTTGCCTCAATTTCACTGTATGATAAAATTGAGGTCTTCACTAATTTTTAACAAACAGTCCACTCACACTACCCACTCACTAATTTAATACCTTTGCTGAAGTTTTGGCCGTTGCTGGGTAGTCTGGCTCTCTCCCACCACACCTTCCCTCTCCAACTTTCTAGTGAAAGCAAAAGGAATTCTGTCCTTGCCTCATGTGGAATGCTTTAAGCATATCTTTTGTGGGCTATTTTGCAGTTGGGGATAGGGATGTGGAAAGAGAGGGGTGTATCTCCTTGCCTCCCAATTCAGGATATCAAGATGAATCCCTCTAGCCAAAAGAATGTTCTCACCTTCTATACTATTTGAACTCAGAGCTCTACACTAGTGTAAGGACCGCTGAGAAATGTTTCATGAAAAAACATGATCAGCTGTCAACACCATGAGTGCATGTGCATTCATTGGGTGCTCTCTCTTGGGGCTGAGCCAGGTGGAGCTAGAATGCGGTGATGGGGGCAGGTTGACAGGTGGAGGGCAGGAGAGAAAGAGTCTCAGCAAAGGTGTTGAGCCAGTGCAGTGGAACACAGGTATGGAAGAGGAGCAGGGCACCATGAAAGAACGTGTCACCTGTTGAGGTGGGGAGAAGGTGGGTGCTATAAGGAGCTAGGCTCCGAAGAAAGAGTCTGCCTATTTTACAGGGAAGAAATTGGGGCATGATTTGTGAATGAATGTATGGTAAAAGATCTTAGGAAATAAAAGTCTGCATGAAGAGGAGAAGAAAGAAGAAGGAAGAATATTTTCTACTCTTCCTTGGAATCACTAACTGGTACCTTGGAAGGATTTCTTCAGTAGACTGACATAACACGTATTATCTCCTAGGACAGAACTCTGAGCATTATGTTGTCAATGTCTCATAAGTTCATATACTTTGGGGAGGGCATTTCGAGTGTCTTCTTCATCTGAGTCGAAGTTCCGTGGACAAATTACACATTATGTATTTGCTGGCCCTCACACTGTTGTATAACTTGAATACACTTCCAGCCATAAAACATAGGAAAGCGGAGACATTCCTTAAGAGCCCATGTGGAAACAATGTCCTTTTGAATTTAGGAAACCTACGTTAACATTGGGAACAGTTCGGTGCCTGATGGAGCAAGAGGGAGCTGTTACCATTTTGCAATGAGCGGGAAATCATACCAAGTGATATTTCAGCATTTCAACAGCTTGCTTCCCAAAGTAAGTACGGGTGAAATGAAGTGTTTTGGTTTGCTCTCCCTTTAGAGAATAGTGAAGGTGATGATCAGTGAGGCTGTCTCAGATTTGGAAAATAAACACCCCCAAAGGGACACTGCTCCTTCAGAAATTCCCCAGCCCTTGTTGGTCTTGCACATGCACATGACCCCCTCTTCAGAGTCTGAGCTCTGGTACTGCTCTTCACCCCATGGTCAGCCCAATCTCAGCCTCCCTCCTCTCCCTCTCCAGCAGGGAGAACCTCCAAAGAGTTCCAAATGTGCTGCCTGTTTTGTGGGTCAGCCTCTCTCTGAAAGCCACCAACTCATGTCAGGCTGAGCTCTATTCCCCTTCCTGTCTGGATTCTTAAATTACAGCAGCAGGAAACAAAGGCCCCATGGTTTATTTTCAAAATCGTTTGTTATCTTGTCCTCTGTGTGTCTATTTAAAAATAGTGCTATGCAGCATTGTGCTGTCAGTGTGAAGGAGATAAGTGGAGCACAAGCTGAGGGCAGCAACCATCTGTTAGTGGTTTCTTGAAAATTCTGTCACCTTAACAGACAAGGACCATTGAATCTTAGACCCCAGAGGCTTCCAGAAAGCTCTAGTGCAGTACCTCATTGAGGAGATGGGGAAACTGAGACTCAGAGAGGTTAGGTCCCTCATCCAAGCTTTGCCCAGCTAGTGGGACCAGAGCTGAGAATGAAACCTTGGTTCTCCACTCCTCAGCTATTGCTTTTCCTCTACTTATGCTGCAATTGTACAGACAGTGTTCAGTAGAAAGAACTGTATTTCCGTAAGTACTTTTGTCCCATGTGCTCTGCTGCTTTTCAGCTCTTATTATTAACTAGAGGTTATCCCATCTCAGAAAATTGGCTCGGAAAGAAGTCATAAAGTTGTGACGGGAGATGAAAGTGAAAGTTAAATATTAAAGCATTGAGTCCCCTTTCTCCCTGTCCTGACATTTGGGCTAATGACACACCACCTACTGCTATATTCAAACGGTGGCGAGGAATGACTTTCAGGGCTGTTCTTTCTTTAAAAAGTGTCATTGGGGCACCTAGGTGGCTCAGGCGGTTAAGTGTCCAACTCTTGATTTTGGTTCAGGTCATGATCTCATGGTTCATAAGATTGAGTGCCGTGGGGGCTTGGGATTCTCTGTCTCTCTTTCTCTGTCTCTGTCTCTCTCTCTCCTCTCTGCCCCTCCCCTACTCTCTCTCTCCCTTTCTCTCTAAATAAATAAATAAACTTTAAAAGTTTTAAAAAAAAGTGTTCTTCATCCTAATCTTATTGCAGTAGTTGTTTTTCTCTTTAGATCCTGGTGAATGGAACCATTTTTGCAAGAATGTCTCCTGGACAGAAATCTAGTCTTGTTGAAGAATTTCAGAAGTTAAAGTAGGTATTATTGCATGAAAGGAGAGTGTATTCGTTATCTAGTGCCGCATAACATATCACCCCCAAATCTAGTGGCTTAAAATAACACCATTTTTTATTTTACATTTCTATGGGTCAGAACCCAGGTGTGCTGAGCTGAGTCTTTGCCTCGGATCTCTCACAAGGCTGCAGTTGGGTGTTGGGTGGGACTAGAGGAGGAGGGGCCTGTCACCAGCCTCCCTCACGTGCTGTTGGCAGGATTTAATTCTCTGTGGCTGTTGGACAGAAGCCATCCTCAGTTCCTTGCTTACATAGATCATTTCATAAGGCAGCTCGTAGTGTGGTAACTAGCTTCCACTAGAGTGAGCAAGCTAGAAGAGCAGGAGAGGGAGAGATCATCATTTTTTTTTTTTTGTATCCTCATCTCAGAAGAGACATCCCATCACTTTTGCTGTATTCTCTTTATTAGAAGCACATCGCTAAGTCCAGCCCACACTCAAGGAAGGGCTTTATGTAACGTCATGAACACCAGGAGACGGCAATCACAGGGAGCCATTTTGAAAGCTGCCTACCCCAGACAGTGTTCCTTCTGTGGCCCATACAGCATAACTTAAGGGTAGATCTTCTGCTTGGATGTGGGGAATAGAAAAAAATAGGGGCTTATATATCTCAAAATGATAAAAATGAAGAAGTGTGTTGGTCAACACCTGGAATTATTTGAGGTTGGTTCATTAGAAGATATGTGAATAATTCCAGATCCTCGAGGAGAGAAGTGGAATGATATTTTCAGTGTATCTGGCCCTGGCCATGGTTTGGGCATAGAGGCCAAAGTAAAAAGAAAGAAAGAAAGAAAGAAAGAAAGAAAGAAAGAAAGAAAGAAAGAAAAAGAAAGAAAGAAAGAAAGAAAGAAAGAAAGAAAAAAAGAAAGAAAGAAAGAAAGAAAGAAAAAGAAAGAAAAGAAAGAAAGAAAGAAAGAAAAAGAAAGAAAGAAAGAAAGAAAGAAAGAAAGAAAGAAAGAAAAGAAAAAGAAAAAGAAAAAAAGGAAAGAAAAGAAAAAAAAGGTCCTTTTTTGTCTTCAAAAATATAGACAACCATGTACATCAGAGTGAAATGGTTCTTCCTGACACCAGACCTATGTATAATTTTCTGGGAATGTTATAATTTCTAAGCTACATATTTTGGAAAGTGAAAAGGAAAGGCGAGTAGTGAAACTTCAGATAATTACTGATAAGTAGTAGGTAAAATCAGGAGACTGCCTTTCACCTTTATTTTGTGTTGCCAAAGCATTCTTAGGGAAGTTTTTAAAAACTGCCTATCAACTCCCATAATGCTTTGAGGCTGGGTTAGTAACTGGTGTTTAAATGACTGTTTTACTTACATGGTCATTATAGGATAGTGGCTGAAGAAAGTAATTTTACCCATCTCAAATGCCTAAGAAATTTTGCCAATTTATATGCTTACTTTTGAAGAGCTATGTTCCCTTAAAGAAAAATCAATTCAGGAAAATAGATGCTGTCTTGGAATGAACTGTCTTCTCCATTTATCCATCTTATTCCTCCTGCCTTGATCACTGGCAATGCACTGGTTGTCTGAGTTCTCTTTTGAATTCAGGGAGCACTAGAAGATGTAAGATTCTTCGTGTGATATAGAGACTAAATATGTGCTTCAAGCCTGAAGAAAAGAACCCACTTCAGCAAGTGTACATAGTTATGACATGCATGTGAGCACATGAAATGTGTATAAGACGATTTTTATATATACCAGCCAAATATTGGATCGAACCTTATGAGTTTGTTTATTTTTGACCATTTTTGACTTATAAAAATGACCATGTCTTAGGTGTCAACTAATCATAAGAAAATTGTCCGAGAACTTCATTTTTTGCCTGTATTGTTTTGTTATTTCATGCATTTTTTGGCAAATTATCTCTGAGCCTTTAATAGTATTGCCATGAATCAATACCTGTAATGTATTATTTTACCTATAGTAGAAGACAGAGTGTGTCCTGCATCAGAAATCCCCTTTCTTTAGCAACAACTTTATATTTACTCTTCTATTTATTCTGTTGCGTTTGCACATCAAACTGGTATAGATTAGGAGCATATGATCATATCACTCCAGAATGCACCAAGATTATGTGTATATGCCTTTGGTTCTGTCTGTTCAGCCATTTCCCAAATGTTTCTCATCTTAGTGTCTAAACTTTCAACGGCATCAGCCGCCAAAACACAGACAGATAGGTTATATCGGTGTATCAGGTGTGGGATGTGCTGTGATTCTGGCTGCACACTCTTAAGCTTAGCCCTAGTGGATATAATCACCCAGGACTTCTTGTGAAATGTGTAATCTTCTTAGTGGCCATCCTTGGCAAAATCACTGTCATTTCCACATGATGGAAACAATTTAAATACAGCAGCCTTACTCCTCTGGGAGTATTTCTCTCCAAGTAATTTTCCATTAGCCTGATGCCACCTGTGTTCAACACACACACACACACACACACACACACACACACATCACATGTGAGTTGGTTGTGATGAAAATTATCCAAGAGAGGTGTTAAGGCATTAATGTTTTTTATCTGTTCCCCCTGCAGTTACTATGTAGGCATGTGCGGAGACGGAGCTAACGACTGTGGGGTGAGTAGAACACACGACTCGTAAAGGCTGAGTGAAGAAAATGTGTGAAACTGATGGTTTAAAGTTTTGAATTATGCATAAAATTACATATGCATAATGTATCAGTAAAATTGCAGACCAAACTATTTGGCTATTACAAACTATAGCAAGCCTAAATTAAATAATTCTCAGCAGATTACTTCCCATACGCAAGAGAAGGCAGTACTGTTTTAGACTCTGAGTGTTGACGATATGGTTGAAACAATAGCCTACCTTGAAGATTTATGTACGTGAGCAAATATTTTCAGTACAAAATCTTCAGCACAAAACTAAAGAGGATTGCTTTGTATTTCCAAAGCCTATGATATCCTTAAGATCTGGGTGGTTTTCCTTTCTTTTTAAATATTTTCTTCAAAGTTCTGTGAAAAACCATGTTCATACTTAGAGATCTATTATGAATTTTTCTACCTTATGCTTCATGAGAAGCTCACGTTAGTCTGCTCTTCAAAACCTAAAATGAGTATCCATTCCCATAATTATGTAGAATTTAGAACAAAACAAATAATAAGTGCTAAAAAAAGGACATAGTCTCTGCCCCCCTAAAATTCATTATCTGGTGGGGGAAAGAATCATCCATAATATTAACCCAAACATAAAATAGATGATCCTAAAATATGTAATAGAGATACAAAATACTAAGAGAGAATAGAGGGAGAAGGAGACATTCTAATGTGTATTGAACATGAATTTAGTATGTGCCAGCCATGGTAACCAGATGCCTTGCAGTTCCACAGAACTACAGAACTACAAAATTTCATTTTATGCTCATACAGTCTTTTTTTTTAATTTTTTATATAGTTTATTTATTTTTGAGATAGAGAGAGACAGAGCACGAGTGGAGGAGGGGCAGAGAGAGAGGGAGGCACAGAATCCGAAACAGGCTCCAGGCTCTGAGCTGTCAGCACAGAGCCTGATGCGGGGCTCAAACCCACGAACCGTGAGATCATGACCTGAGCCAAAGTTGCTCAGCTTAACTGACTGATGCTTAACTGACTGAGCCACCCAGGTGCCCCTGCTCATACAATTCTTGTAGGATTAGAATATTGCTGGCCCGCTTATTAGCCACGGTCTGCTCTGTGCACTCCCGTTTCAAGTCTTGCGGCAGTGAATTAGCCTTTATTTTAGCGAGGCAACACAGGTCCTGAAACGATGTGTGTGATAAGTACGATCCGGTCCCTGTCTCCAGGGAAGATGCTGTGTAGCCCGTACTTCATCCCACCAGTTAACTGGTTGGCTACATCAGGCTACCCAGGGAAAGGTGGGAATTAGATATCTTTTCCTATCGTTCCTGAAAATGGCCTTCTGAATGTAAGAACTGTGATGGGGAAGACACCACCACCCCCCACCCTCAAATACCCATCCAAATGCTGTCATCTTTTCAGGATACTTCTTGAATGATTCCTTCCATTTGCTTATCACATCTATATCCCGCAAGCAATGCACATACACGCAGGTAAACACACCTGCCACTCTTCTGCCTCAGGAGCATCGCTTAGCTGGTG
The DNA here is from genome assembly GCA_028646485.1 of Cryptoprocta ferox. NCBI lineage: Eukaryota > Metazoa > Chordata > Mammalia > Carnivora > Eupleridae > Cryptoprocta > Cryptoprocta ferox. Next base: position 70,756,636 of record CM053573.1, read on the forward strand.
CCTCTTTAGCTGGTGACTTTCTGGATCAGGACGGGGAGGGTACTCATTGTGGAGGGACAGCATAAACACAGACCCAGGGCTGGAAGGTTCAGTGTTACAAACTGAATAATGTGAAGAATAGCTTCATGGTGTTCAAACAGTTAGAGCATGGCCCGAGGGGTCATGGGTGTAACGTGGATTTATCCTTCTAGGCTTTGAAAATGGCTCACGCGGGCATTTCACTGTCAGAGCAGGAGGCATCCGTGGCCTCCCCTTTCACCTCGAAAATAGCCAACATCGAGTGTGTGCCTCATCTCATCAAGTAAGCCACTACTTCCCTTCTATCCCCATGACCAATGGGCTCATTGTCTGGCTCTGGACAGAACTCAACCATAATTTAAAGCGATAAATGTCACAACAGAGGTATGGGTACAGTGCTATCTGAACACCAATTAAGGGGCCCTTTGTGCTGCTTGGGAATGCTGGTCAAAGCCACAAAAAGTGGCTTTTGCCGAGGCCCAAAGAATGAAAGGCTATGTTGTGTGGACAATTGCAAGGTAGAGTTGAGTTTTAAAAATTGATTGCATAGAGGTCACTTGTGGGGAAGAGCACTGGGTGTTATATGGAAACCAACCTGACAATAAACTATAAAGTTTAAAATAAAATAAAACAAATAAAAATAAAAATAAAAATAAATTAAACTAAAAAAAAAAATTGATTGCATTTCTTCCTTCTCCTCTCCCTTATCTTGTATGTTGGGTGCTTACTGGAACCTTCCGCCTGGGGACTGGGATGGGTGAGGCAGCACAAAGAAAACACTGCATCAGATAACCTCCCCAAAGAGTGTTATCTCTCCAAGATACCAATCAGCAAATATCCAAAATGATCACATGAAAGACTTTTACAATCGAGGGAAGGGGAAGGAATTAAAAACTGTTTATTTTGTGAGTATAGCTCCCTCACCTCCACTCCACAATCATTGCTGATTTTATATCTACTCATATTTTAAATGTAGTTAAGAAGGTTTTATTAAATCTTACTCCTCTGTTGCTCCCTGTAACACTGTGGGGTAACTTCAGGCCATCTTCACAGCCTGTGATCTGAAAGACATCACCGAAACTGGAAGTTCATTCAAAAAGGATGACCATTAAACTCTCCAGCCTGTCCCTTGGTGCATCTGTGCAATTGAGTGGGCAGCTATTAGCAGGGATTACTCATCTAAAGGTGCCAGGCTTGAAATTCTATGCCCGTGTCTGGTTGCATAGCAGCGAGACAGCTTGACACATCTCTCTGAACCCCGGGGTGCCTGCCCCGTGTCCTTCCACACCCTCAAACATTGGCAGGTCTCCTACCTCCAGAACAGGAGACTCCTCTTCCTAGCTCCCATGGTCTCTGCTTCTGAGAACCATCTGGTCCTTAGAGTCCTCAGAACTTCAGAGCAATCTGAACTCTTCCCCTTCTTCATCCATAGCCAAGCAGGCATTATATTTTACTGGATTCTCTTCTGGAGACTGTCTCCAAGTCCTTCCCTTACTCTCTCTACTGCCTTAACTTTGGTTCATACCCAGTGACTACAAAACAGGAGTGCCCAGGACCCTCTCCCTAAATCTTCCTTTCCATCATCAATGCAACCCATGGAGCTTTTTTAACTATTGTGCTTGGAAATATGATGGATAAAGGAAGAGGCAGATCTTTGCCCTGGAGGACTCATGTTCCAGGAAAGGGACAGAGAAATAGAAATATAATCACAAAACAGAGAATCCTCCCTCTGCCTGATCAATGAGAAGTGCTCAACAAATTAGTTTTAAATAAATTAATCCAGGGGCACCTGGGTGGCTCAGTCGGTTGGGCGTCCGACTTCGGCTCAGGTCATGATCTCACAGTTCGTGGGTTCGAGCCCCGCGTCGGGCTCTGTGCTGACAACCCAGAGCCCGGAGTCTGCTTCTGATTCTGTGTGTCCCTCTCTCTCTCTGCCCCTCCCCTGCTCATGATCTGTCTCTCTCTGTCTCTCACAAATAAATGTTAAAAAAAAAAAAAAAGAGAAAACAAAAACAAAAAAATTAATTAATTAATTAATTAATGCCCAAACAATATGGTAATTGTTCCAGTAGTTCAAATTGGGTAACTCAAGCCAGGAGGGAAGGTTTCAGAAGGGGAATTGGGACTTGGAAAATGGATGGGACATAGGAAAATAGGAAAGAGGTGGGAGAACATTCCAAGTGGGGGAAGTGGAGAGCTATGTTTAGAAATGGGGTTTTAACTGGAGAGTGCAGGAGCCCAATAGCCCAGTGGGGCTGGGAGGCTTCTCAGGTGGGAGTTATGGAGGGCAAACTGGAGCACCAGGTGTGGAGGGAGTTTAAACTCTTGGATGGTTGCACAAAGTGCCTACTTGATCCATCCAAGAGGCAGTGCAATTTGAACTTCAGATGCTCTGGCTCTCACGCAGGGCCCAATGCATTTGTGAATGTTATGTAGTGTTTTAAGATACATGTCATGGTGTAAAATTTCTCTAGTGGCAGATGGTTTAGTAAGACTTCTGGGTAGAAGCTCTTTGCTTTTATATTTCATAGATTCATAAAAATTAGATATGGTTCAGCTCAGTTAGGCTCATTTTACCCTTGCTATCCTTAATGCATGCTTATTTCTGAGAAAACATCCTCCCGAAGGGCAGCGAGGTACAGTTTTAGATGCACAGGTCCGCAGGTATTCATTTGTATCCTTTGAAACATGATTGACTTGCTACTTTAGTGAAAGCCTTTTAGGATAAGGACTGTACCATATTCATTTCTGTATTATTGTGCCCAGCACTAAGCTGGATACAACAGAGCATTGGATGAATGTTTGTGGAATGCATAAATAAATGAATTAGCTTCTTAAAATTCATAATCATAGTAATTTTCGAGGCCCATGCAAACATCCTATATACTTTATTTGGAATGGCTTCTTGAGCCCTTCACAATAGGAGAAAAAGGATGAAACCACGAAGTTTATGTCAGAAAACTGTCTAGGCTTCCCATGCCGGTTCCGCCCTCAGCTTGTCTGCCGCTGCTCCCTCTGTGCTGAAAACAAATGGCAGTGCCTCACAGCCCGGTGAAGAATATCTGCCCAAACGCATCCTAGCCCATCCCTCTCCAAACCTTCCCATCCTGCCTGAGGCAAGGTGGTTATTAGTTTTTGTCTTTTAAGGTTTTCCTTCTCAAGTCCCCATTTCATTGACAAAGTCTTTGAGTAGCCCTAATGCCCGTGTCACTGGGAGGTATATGGGCCGCCTCCCATGTGAATCTGCTTTTGCTTTGACAGGAGCAGACTGCAGGAGGGTTGTTTGCTGGGTTCCCCACTCCTCCATCATGTGCTCCTGCCTCGTGCCTTCTTTGGCCTGTCGTAACCCACCACCAAACCAAGCCTCAGTTAAGGGAATAATAGCCAAACAGAATTTTTTAAAGGTGGGGGTATATTTACTGTTTAACTTGCAGCTTTTACTGTTGTCTTTATGTCTTTGGAACAAGCACACCAGCTCAGATTATTAGCATGGGTTCTTCCTGGAATATTGAAACCAACAAAACCCAATTCATCTCACATATTGGAGTCACACCCACACTTCCTAACATGTGAGAACACCTATCTTTTAGCTTAATGTCTCCATGGGATTCCAAAACATACACACTTCAGTTCTCAGAAGCAAGTATTGTTAGGATGTAAAGAGTCACAGTTGAGTCAATGTTTGACATTTTGTCTCTCATCATAATGCCTTGTGTTTATGATATATGTGTTAATCTTTTTAATCCACTGAAAATAAAGACTGTGCCTGATTCATTTATATCCTCCATGACTCTTAGCAGAATGCTGGTACCTCATAAGCCCTAAATAAAGTGAGTATGAGTCAATGAGTGAGGTCATCATAGAAGTCAAGGATGAATGAGCAGATGAGTGTTTCCACAAATAATTGAGAAGACGAATCATTGATTAAGTGAAAGTATATCAACAATTAAACTATTAAACTTGAACTCCTTTTGAAATATAAAAGACTTGGAGATGTGTATTATGCATAACCAGTTATTTTTATTTTTTCTTAAACAGAGAAGGCCGAGCTGCTCTGGTTTCATCCTTTGGGGTATTTAAATACTTGACCATGTATGGCATTATCCAATTTATTGGTACATCACTGCTCTATTGGGTATGAACCAAACTAATTTCTTCTCAGTTTTAATTGCATTTATTTACATACTTGGTTTGCTCTTGGGGGTGTGGCTCCTACACAGGATTTAATGTTTTATAAATAAATGACATTTCTCAAAATAGATGTCTGCAAACTTGGGAACTTGGCAGAACTGCACATAAAGCATGAAATTAGAAATAAGTAACTAGAGATCAGTTTTTTAGCAGTGCTGTTTTCTTCTAGATAACCTAAGATACTTGACTTCTTCAAGCATCTATTTTTCCACTTGGAGTGTGAAGAGAGCTTCAGAACAGCCTAAATACAACTCAGCAAGAAATCGGTCTCCAACTATGGACTATGTTTGGCAAAAGACTAAGAAGAGATAAAAAGAAAGAGAAGTTTTGGAACTTGGCCTTGAAGGGCTCAAAAACTAGAAAAACTCCTCTATTAGAGCTTTACTTCTGAACTTGCCCAGAACATAGACACATAGACATGTCATTAGTAAAGAGTAGCATTAAAAATTTAGAAAAAAAGACGTTTGAAATTAAATGATAAAAATAATCACTTAAAAATTAAATAGTGGTATGGAAGAGATATGTATAAGTTGAAAATAATCTTCATTATTTCAGTCATAACTTGCTCTAGAGTAAAATGATCCAACAGATTCAGGGAATGCTTCAGAGAGCATTTATTACTACACTGCTTTCCTGTGACATTTGAGACATGAATGAGGACCACAGGTCTCCAGCATCTGGTGGGCTATTGCACACATGAAACACACACAAAGGGCTAAGGACAGCCAGGTGCATAGACACAGGAACTGGATTGGGAGTCAGAAAACCGAGATTCAAGTTCTGCCTTTATCATTAAGAACATATAGATCGTGCCCTTGACCAAGGCTTTATATGCCTCTGGGAGGTCAGTCAGGCTGGAAGATCCCCATAGTTCTATGAAAACTGCTTTTAGAACAAATACTGAAGCTGCCTGTGAAAATTCCTTGCTCTTCCATGTCACCCTGCATATATATAATTGTACCATTCTGAGGGGGAAAGAAGGGGAAGGATATGAAAAAGAAATGTAAAGAAGACAGAGAATTGGAGGAAGAGAACCACTGGGGAACCATTTATGGAGGATGAGGAATCATTTATATCTTCTTAAAAATATGAAATATTTCTCAGTTCCAAAGTCTTCACACAGGAATTGGGATGATAGTCTAGCCTGAAGTCATTCATTCTGATGGTTTAGGCCCAAAAAAGAGTGTCCCCCAAAGACCTTTGATTAGAAACTTCAGGGCCTTGGGTTCACACTCTACAAGTCCAGAAATATTTCTCATTTGCATAAATCTGGTCCATAATAGCTCAGATCAGGTTATAAGTTAGTGCTCAGTCAACAGCTGTGAAGCAGATAAACAGACCTGGCTGCAAGATATGTTGCAAGGCAAATTTCTGGAGGTTATATGTTGACTTTTATATATGACTCCATAAATGTAAACTTCAGACAAATTCTATGTCTACACAAACCTTAGAAAGCCAAGCATACCAGACTGAAGTCTGTAATGGGCTTTCTTGAGAATAGAGGCACTTGTTGAGTTTGTGAAAGTGAATGGACCCCAAGAGAACTATCTGTGAACTCAATCCACGGATAGGATGGAGAGGAACACCTGTTGAATGATTTGAGGCTTGGATTTCAAATTTTTAAGCTTGAAGTTCCCAGTGGGTATCTTATGTCGAGAATTCAAATGTCCAGGCTGAGACTATAGCTGTCAGATTACTGTGGCCAATTACAGGGTGTTTCCCAAGTGACTGACTCTTGTTGCTAATATAGAGTTAAGTTAAACACTGGGAAAATAGTGACCTGGCTTCATTATCTCCCATGAGATGCTAAAGATCATAGGTAAGTTTTTTTCTTTTTAAAGAGGAGAGAAAAAATCTTCCTAATTATTTTCAGAAAGAGAGTTGGCAATAATAAAAATGCTACAATACACTGCTAGGAATTTACCCAAGGGATATAGGAGTGCTGATGCATAAGGGCACAGGTACCCCAATGTTCACAGCAGCACTTTCAACAACAGCCAAATCATGGAAGGAGCCTAAATGTCCATCAACTGATGAATGGATCAAGAAGACGTGGTTTATAAATACAACGGAATACTACATGGCAATAAGAATGAATGAATTCTGGCCACTTGTAGCAACATGGATGGAACTCAAGGGTATTATGCTAAGTGAAATAAGTCAGGCAGAGAAAGACAGATACCATATGTTTTCACTCATATGTGGAACAGGAGAAACTTAACAGAGGACCAGTGAGAGAGAAATGCCAATGAGAGAGAAATGTGGAGGTAACTAAACAGACCAATTTAAATTACAAGAAAACTAGGGGTGCCTGGGTAGCTCAGTCGGATGAGCATCTGACTTCAGCTTGGGTCATGATCACACGGCTCATGAGTTCAAACCCCGCGTCAGGCTCTGTGCTTGGGCTTGGAGTCTGGAGGCTGCTTCGGGTTCTGTGTCTCCCTCTCTCTCTCTGCCCCTCACCCACTCTCATTCTGTCTCTCAAAATAAATAAACATTAAAAAAAATTTTTAAATGCTTCAATGGCAGAAACAACATTTATATTTACTTTATTTCCTTTCTAGCAACTACAACTCTTTGGGAATTACCAGTATCTCATGCAAGACATAGCCATTACCTTGATGGTCTGCTTAACAAGTAAGTGCTTTAGCAAAGTAAACAGCATTATTTGTATTTATCCATGCCATTCTAGAAATGCTCATACAAATAAAAGCTTTTGAGAAAGATATACCTTTACTACTAAAACCACTGTACTGGTAAATTTTTTGAAAGAGGTGTTGGCAGTAAGTGGAGGCTTGAAGTGCTCAGATTTGGTGCTAAAATATCCTGATAGCAAATAAGGCTTAGCCTCATAAAATGGTCAATGTATCCTGAGTTCTTTGTAAGTTTGTGTCTTGTACATAGAAAAATGTCCAAGAAATCTAGAAAGGGAAATGTTTAAAACCCAAAGGTCACTTTCCATTATTCAGCTATCCTTCACATTGACATGAAACCAGATTTTTGCTAGGTCTTTGACACGTTGAGAACAAATGCTAGCATTTAATCCTAGAAATTCTCTCAAAAGCAAGGTGTGGCTCACAGCAGCTACTGCTCATTTCCTTCCTTTGCGATGACACCAATAAAGTATTTCCTATCAAAGAACTCAGGGCTTCATACTAACTCTTAATAAGGGAGAAAGGTGACTGCCTCAACAGAGAGCAAAGAAAAAGAATGGCATAGTCATCTCTTTTTCCTTGCTCAACAATGGGATTGTTATGAAAACTAACAGATAAAACATCAGGCAATGCCGGATATGAATAACCTTGAGAATTTTATGTAGCGTCTTAAAACATGAAACTGATATATCAACCCAGTGACAAAATTTACCAATATCAGAGATGTAAGTGACACCAATTTTGATTCTTAGGGTGGAAATGTAGATTCGTAGTCCATTAGCCTATTTTTCTGTGCATTATTAGTAGTCACATGACCAGAACATTTTGAGTCAATCATATTGCAATGTTGGATATTTTTAAGCAATTTGTATGATTTACTTGTGAACAATGGTCAATGATGCTAAAAGAAGAAGAAGAAGAAGAAGAAAAACACCAGGAAGTTCTGGGAGCTAAGCTAGCAGCAGTAGCTTGAAGGCGAAGGGCATGGCTATTCTCCACCACTCCCTAGCTCTGCAAACTTTGACAAATTATTTATGAAATAATTTCCTGATATGAAATGTCTTCATAGGGTTGTGAGGATCAGATAAAACAGTGCATGTGAAGTGTACAGCACAGTGCGTACTTACACAGTACACTATGTGTACATATTCTACACTACATAGTGTACATGCACAGTATGTATTTACACAGTACACAGTACACAGTATGTATTTACACAGTACTTACACAGTACACTATGAGTACAGTATGTGACTATTATCACTCATAGCAAGATGAATGATACCATCCTGCACCTCATCTCTTTCTCTTCTTTTGAAATAACTGGCTAACTCAGAGAGCTCTGGAACAGAATTAGAATATGTACAAGTAGCCTGTTTGATTCGAAATCCAAAAACATGGGTAGTAGTGTTTGCGTTTTATCCTCTGCCTTCCTTCAGACACCATTGTTTTTCCATCCCTGCAAGCCCAAACATCCCACAGGCAGATCACTTCCTGGTCAATATCAGGTATTAAAATGATCTCATCTTTGGACATTAAAAGTCTAGGTATTGTAAATTAACATTTCATGTTTGCATCCAGTTCAAACTTTTTCTTCCTCTAGATCAAACCTGACCTTGAAGTAAGCAGTGGGAGAGAAGGCCATGTTCTCTATTTTCCTTGTGTTGCCTCCTTTCTACTTTTGCTTAGGGAAACTGGGAACAACAAAAGCAAATGCCTTTTTGTATACGTGGGGGTATTGTAGTTCTGTCCTGTCAAGTACCCTCTAACATGGCAGGCATCTAAACTTCAGGCAACTGGCATGGGATCACTGGTGAGTTTGGGGGTTTTTCAGAGTTTCCTGTGAATTGCTCTGGACTAGACTACTTCCTGACTCCTCAGCATTCCTTTTTAGCAACTGCCTTCTAATGGTACACACCATGAAACCTTTTTCTACTGCTTGAGTTCATAGCCGCAGCAGACTGCCCCACAGGGCAGATTCCTTCTAAGACAGCTCTAGCCTGGCTAATTTCCATAGCTTCCACTTGACCTACCTGATAGATATATAGCTTGCTCTCACTGCTGCCCTCTGTCCTTCTCCTCTGATATTTCAACCAAAATGAGCAAGCTAATCTTCCCTCAAAACACTTCAGGTCTCTCCCAGAGTAGTTTTTATGACCTCCCCTAATTTTGGATTGGACTGATGCTGGGAAGAAAACCATAATTCTTGCAGCTCTTAATCATTCCCCTTAAAGCATGGCTTTCTTTTATATACTCTGCACACAGGTAATTGCTTGGGGCTAGGGGCATACCTACAGTTGAAGGACCAGTATGGATCCCTCTGAGTGAGTACAATAGAAATATGGCAACTATCTCTCTTTACATTCAGTTGGGATTTGCCATTCATCGTTATCGAATATGAGACTCGGCAAAATTCCCCAAACAGAGGAAAAGCCCCATTCAACATCTTCTTAGACGTGTTCATCTCCTACTATATGTTAGGCACATAGGTGCCTGGGGCATGAAAAGACTGATCACTGAAGTTTAGAGTTAGTGGGGGGAGGGGGATTCACACAAATGTATGAAGGGAATGAAAGTCAAAAGTAGTTAAGTGCCAGAATACAACAGGTGCTTTGTGTTCAGAGAAAGGAGAGATTATTTCTGAAAACCTGGGGTTAGGGTGGAGATGGCAATGGAGAAAAGAGAAATACTGAAGATGGCTTCATGGAAGAAGTCACATTTGCATCAAAATAGAAAGGATGGACAGATTTCAAAAAATCTTTTCCTAAAAGAAGGGCCTTTCAAGTAGAATGAAGCAGCATGAGCAAGAACATGAGTTTTTCAATCTGACCACACTGTAGGATATGTGAAAAGAAACAGCAGGAAGCAAAATTTGAAACGATGAGTTGGATCAGATCATAGAATTTGACTTCCAGTCAGAACTGTGGATATTCGTCTGCAGATGTTAGTAGTCATTGACAATCAGATGATTAATATAAAATCACTCTCACCAAGACTCTTTTCTTTCCAGGTTCCCAGGTTAGGACTTTTGACCTCAAGCCTGAATTAGTATGGGGCAAAGACAATACCATCGCATATTTAATTTATTTATGTACTTGCTTATCTATATACACCCTGCCTGGTTCTCACAAGATTTTAAGGCAACACAAAGGTAGCTAATAAGACAGGATATATTAAAGGGGAAATCAAGGAGAAAAGTAAAATGAAGCCAGGGAAGCCAATTAAGAAAATGTATGTCTTAAAGCCCAATTTGACTCTACTAGGTATAGGAGTCATTTTGAAAGGAATTTATTCTAGCTGCATCTCTATTCTCTTCAACAAAACCCACTCAAATTAGATCAAGAAAATAGGGACAAGGGAATATTTATGTATATAATTCTCAAAAAAAAAAAAAAAATCTGAGAATAGAAACTCAGAAGCACCCAGTCCAGAGAAGGGCTAGAACATCAAAAAGTGAAAAACAGAGGCCATTTTTTTTTATTTCCAAGAGACCATTTTGTCTCTTTCTTCTCCTTTCCCCTCTTACTGTTTTCATCTGACTTAAACTCATTCGCCTTGCAAATGACCCTAAATGGTGTCTCTGTTATTGAATCTCCATAACCTTTCTGTTTGCCTTTGCACAGCTAATTAGCTCAGCCTCTCGGTGTCTCATTTGCAAATATTTTGGAGAGAAAATTCACTGACCTAACTTGAGTAAGATGTCCACCTCTAAGCCAGTCATTTCTGTGAATGAAGATGAGGTCGTGTAATTTGGGCCAACCATTTCAGCATGTAGAAGGAGGTACTGTCCAGAGAAGAAGACTGTAGGAGGGAATCCATCCATTATATAAATGCGTCTCTTCCATAAATTCCATCATTGCTTCAAAGAATCCTGACTTTTTTGGGGTCGTGGCCCCTTTGGAGAATATAATGGAAGACAGAGATCTTTTCACTTTAAAAGCCTCATGAGGTGCATTCAAAATTTTGCATGTAGTTTAAGTGGGTTCAGTAGCCTCTGGAAATTTGAGTCGCATGACTTGAAATGTCCATAATATAAAGCAAGCCAACTATTTAGGAGAATCACACCTACACTATATTCAAATAATTGCTGAACAACTAAAAGTATACTTTGAAAATAAAAATTTGAAACTGCTACATCCTCCCACAGAGCAGGCCCTGTACTAGTTTCAGTAAGGACAGGAAATGGTATGAGATTGGATTTCTTCCCTCAGTGAGCTCACAGTCTGCTGAGTGCATGTGTAAATAACTAGATTTAATCCAAGACATCCTCACTACGTGGCAGTAAAATGAATAATGTGCTGTGGACTCTCAGAAGAAGGAAATTAATTCTGAATAAAATAGAACACTTTACAAGCTTACATTCTTCTGCATGCAATATGATTGCATATATCATCATCATTTTGGGGAAATCTGGGCAATTCAGAAAAGCTTTTTATCCTTTTTAATTCATGAAATCCACACAATTGTAATATACTGTAGAGCAGAGAACAGGGAGCTTTACAGACTTAAAGGTACGACCAGCCTGTTGCTCACAAACGATGGGTCTTTAAATAAGGAACCCTACTTCTCTGAAGCTCAGTTTCTTCACCTGTAAAATAGAGAAGAAATACCTATTTTGCATTGCTTTTTAAAGAAATAATGTTTAGGGGAGCCTGGGTGGCTCAGTCGGTTGAGCGTCCGGCTCTAGATTTCAGTTCAGGTCATGATCTCGCGGTTTGTGGCTTCGAGCCCTGACTCAGGCTCCTTGCTGACAGTGTGGAACCTGCTTGGGATTCTTGGTCTCCCCCTCTCTCTGCCCCTCCTCTGTTTGCTCTCTATCACTCTCTCTCGAAATAAATAAACATTAAGAAAAATTAAAAAAAGAAATCATGTATATTAGACACTTAGCATAGCCTCTGTAACATAGTAGGGGCCCTAAAACGCTAGTCATTATTTTTATAGTCAGATATACAGATTCTCGATCAGAAAGTATTAGGATTTCTAATATGGTAAAAGTTAAAATATTCTTTATGTTAGGACTCTGGTAATCAGCTATTACCACAATACTACTGTATAACAAATCTCTTCCCAAAACCCAGTGGCTTTACAATACCCACTCATTACTCTGTAGATAGACTGTCAGTCAGCTGATATAGGTCAGCTGAATCTGATCTGTTTTAGGATGTAGATCAGTTGGTCCTGGCCCAAGCTGTGGGTTTCATTCAGGTCTGCTCCACATTTTAACAGACTTGAGCATGCTCTCATTGTGATCACAGAGAGTAAGCCTAGCCATGCAAGCAGGCCTCAAACCTCTGCTAACATCTCTTTGGCCGGAGAAAATCACACAGTGAAGCCAAAATTAAAGGGTGGTAAAGTGCACTCTACCACAATGAGGCCAATAATTCAATCTAGTGCAGTCTCTGTGTAAAAGAAAAGTCAGGAACTCGGTGAGCATCTGAGAAAGAGAGTACCGGAGAGGTAGAGCCAAATGCACAGAGATGCAATTACACCTCTCTCCGTTATCCTCTTTACGTGCTCTGTAGCCATCTTCTTCCTTGAGTACAGGAATGTGGGAAGAACTCTAAGCACTGTAGCCTCTCTGCCTTCTGCGGCCCCAGGGCACAATCTCCTTTCATTGACCACAGTCTACACAGTGCCCCTTCCTTGTGTGCCATGCAATGACTTCTCACACCACCTACCCAGAGCGAGGCCAAACATCACAAGTTAAGGACGCAGCCTCCACAAGACTGCCCTTGTTTCAGACCTCAGCCATAAGCTTAGGGGTCCCCATGACACCCACACTTCTGACTAGCTGGCTGCAACATTGGGGAAGTTCTCCTCCCCTCAGGTTCAGTGATTCATATCAACAACTCACAGAATTCAGGAAAGTGCTATACATATGATTACGGTTTAATTATAGCAAAGGGATACTATCAGAAGCAGCCAAAGGGAGAGGCACACAGAGTGAGGTCTGGTGGGAGGATCACAACACGTTCATTGTCCTCTTCCTGGAGAGTCACTTCACCTTACCCTCCTGACATATCGATGTGTGACAATATGCAGAGGACTGCCAAACAAGGTAGTTCACCTGAACTTTGGTGTCTAGAGTTTTTATTGGGTCTTCATTATGTAGATATGATTGGTGGAATCACTGGCCTTAAAGTTGATCTCAATCTTTTTTTTTCAAATTAATTTTTTTTTAAGTTTTATTTTTGAGAGAGAGAGAGCAAGTGGGGGAGGGACAGAGAGAGAGGGGGGCAGAATCCCAAGCAGGCTCCACACTGTCAGCACAGAGCCTGATGTGGGGCTTGAACTCATGAACCGCGAGATCATGACCTGAGCAGAAATCAAGAGTCAGATGCTTAACCAACTGAGCCACCCAAGTGTCCCAAGTTGATTTCAACCTCTGGTGGCATGGCCAGCTATATTCTGAATTCTCATTTTATCACCAATTCTCTTTAGGCTCATCAATCTGTCATCTTATTTGCATAAACCATCAGGGTTACCATGAATAAAGACACTCCTATCAACTCAGGAAATCCCAACAACTTAGAGGATACATCCCAGGAACTGGGAATAAAAGCCAGCCAAATTCTTTATTACACAACCCATCTGTGTCTTCCACTGGACTTCAAGTTCTTTGGGGTAGATGAGATGCCCTCCTCATCTCTGCATACCCCACAGCCTATAGCCTAGCACTCTCCCCGAAAAATATTGCCTAAACTGATAAAGGTAAAGCCTTAGGGGCACCTGCATGGCTCAGTCGGGTAAGTGTCCAACTCTTGGTTTCGGCTCAGGTCATGATCTCACAGCTCGTGAGTTTAAGCCCCTTGTCAGGCTTCACAATGACAGTGCAGAGCCTGCTTGGGATTCTCTCTCCATCTCTCTCCCTCTCTCTGCCCCTCCCCTCCTTACTCTCTCTGTCTCTCTCTAAATAAATAAATAAATAAACTTTAAAAAAAGATTTTTTTTAAAAAAGGTAAAGCCTTAGATAGTCATAAAACTTTATAGTAAAAGAGTTGGAAGAGACTTTGGAGAACATTTAAATATTCCAACATATTTATTTTATACATGAGAAAATGAAGTACCAGAGGGTTCATGTGATTACTCCAGAACCCACTCAGCAAACTGAAAACCTACTTTGGAGTTTTATCATTCCAGACTGGACACCTGCCCCTACCACCCCCGCCCCTTTATGCATGAACATGAACTTAAGCATACACACTCTACTTTCTTCCTTACATCAAAAAAAAAAAAAAAACAAAAACAATGATTAGCTATGAAAAAGGAAAAGATATCAGATATGAAGACAAGAACTGAACCAGGACTATAATGTAAACCTTTGAATGTAATGTATCTAATTCCTGACCTTTCCATGCTTCTTCTCTGCGCTGCCTTAAGAAGTAAAGTATATTCCATTTTCAATAGCTAGTTAGAACATATGGCTTCTAAGAAGGATGCAGTCTTTTATTGTTGTTGTTGTTGTTGTTGTTGTTCGGTTTAATTTCTGCCTATTGCCTATCTTTTAAATTTAAAAAAATGATAAATTCTAGGATCAAAACCATAATACATTTTAATAATCTCATCTGGAAGCAAGACTGTTTTGAGTTATTTTTCCCAACCAAGTCTAATGCACTCTAGCATTCTCCATTTACACACTTATCCAGCAGGGAACAGAACACACTTCTGGCATCAATCCTGGTACACTGAAGTGCTCAGAGAATGTTGGATGAATGAATAATAAAATCAGTACTTAAAAAATAATCTCCAGCATATGAGGATTAGTCTAGCCTGATACCTCTTACTCTCTTCATCTTAACTCTCTGCCTTCCCATCACCACTGAGTGATCCACCACTGAGAGATTACAGTACTGCTTATCCATGTGGAAGGCCACCTTTTTATTTTGTATACCACTCCTGGTCACTCTTGTTGTGAAGAAACTATGTGCACCATGCAATATGGTAAATGTATTATTTATAGAACTTGTAAACTTATTTTCATTTCTGCAGGTGAAACAAAAGCAGGGAAGAGGCAAAGGCTGGTAGTATTGGATAGACATCTAAGCAATGTGCTTCCCTAGGTGTAAACCCTGAGTTCATGTTTGCTGAATCCTAATCCTAATGCAAGTCTCAAGATAATAGGCAACTCAGTCTTTTATTGTCAATGATGAAATTGTAATAGGGGAAATGCATTTGTCTTTCAGTGAGTTCAACTCATGCCTACCCAAAACTGGCTCCTTACCGACCGGCAGGACAGCTCCTCTCTCCCCCTTTGCTGCTCTCAGTCTTTTTGAACACCTGTTTCACCTGCATTGTGCAAATCTGTGCATTTCTCTATGTGAAGCAGCAGCCCTGGTATTGTGAGGTCTACAGATACAGGTAAAGTTCAGTTTTTTTAGTTTTCCTTTCTGAAGGTGATACAATGAGTGCCTCTGTCACTGTACAATTTGAACACATACCCTGAATTTTTAATGAACAAAAGTTGTGTCTCCACATTGCAAAATACCAATGTCAGGATAGAACACCAAACACAATTAATGGGTGGAGTCCTGGGGTGAGCCATGTGCAGTGGGTGGAAGAAGATCTTCACATTGGTTTTTAATGTATAGACCCAACCGTTGGTTTACTAAATGAATGTATTCATTCCCTGGTGGTTGGGATATCATATAGACCAGAGGTCAGCAAACATTGCTTATATAGGGCTAGATAGTAAATCTTTTAGGCTCTGTGGACTAGACAGTGTCTGTTGCAATTACTCAGCGCTACTGAGTTGTAGTGAAAAGCAGCCATGGACAATACATAAAAAGTATGACTATGTGCCAATAAAACCTTATTTACAAAAAGAGGTGTTGAGTTGGATTTGGCCTATGGACTGTAGTCAGCTTACCCCTGATTTACAAGAGAGATTTGCTTAAATTCATTTGAGTTTTTCACATGAATGTTAAAATTAAAGTGTTTGTGGATGGTATCACTGTTCTCACCAAATTGAACACTAGACTCAGGGCAAGTCTCTTTGCCTCCCCAGGTTTTAATTTCTGTAAGTATAAATTAAGGGTAAAATGTGGGGAACCATACCACAGGTATTCAACCTTTATTTTTTTTCTGACAAGGCCTGCCTGACCCCAAAAGGAAAGGCAGAAAAAGAGCTGCTGTTTTTGGAGTAAGGCTTGGACAAACTCCCCACCACACACTCCACTGTGGTCCCGAGGCACTGGAGACCCAGGAATCAGTGAAAGACTGAAAAGTACTGAATGACATCTAAGATTGCCATTTAGATCTGAAATTCAGCAATTCAAGTATTATTACTTGGAGTATAAAGTTCATTTTTGTCTCAAAACCAGATTTTTCTCCTAATCGGAAGGCATATATTCAGAGAAGTAAAATTCTGAATCTGGGAGACAAGATGGTATAGCCAAATGGGTGATGGCCAGGTAGTTCTGACTTTATCACTAACTAGCTATATGCCATACTAGACCTTAAACTTCCTTATCTGCAATGTAAGTGTAACAGATTAGATATATTTTTTGTGTTAAAGCCTATAATTCAGGCCTTCTGGTCTATCTGTCCCCGTTGTGCAAAAACATTTTGTGACTACTGATTATTTGTTTCATTAATGTATTTGGCAAACATTAACTAAACATCCACCATATGCCAAGCACATTGAGGGACCCTACAGAACCAAGGATAATAAGACTTAAGTCTATTTATTGGGAACTAATTTCATCTATAAACAGTTACAAGAGTAAAAAGTTTCAAGCTGAACAAGAAAGCTGATAAAAACTAATTTGTGTGTCTGAATATTTTAAAAAAACATGACAAATATATTGATCTGACTGGGAAGACTCATGTTTTGAACAGATATTTTTCTGAGCAGCTATTCTGTGGCATTTCTGTGCTAGGTGCTAAGGAATTATAAATTTGAGTACAATCACAACAAGATAAAACCAAAAGAGAAACTCCATATTCAAGACACTCTCATCCCAGGGGTGGAAAATAAAAATATGTGAATGAATAATTGCAAAACAATGCACTAAATGCAGTACTAGAAGCAAGAACAGAGGGCTGTAGTCAAGCTTGCCGGTGAACTAAAGACAAAGACATTTCAGGTAAAGGGATGGAGACAGAATAGAGTGTTTGACCCAGGCGTGTGCAAACCGTAATATTTGGGGAACAGAAAATTTCCCTGTCTGTTTGGAGTATAAAGAGCATAGAAGGGCTGGTAAAAGATAAGGACAGGAAGCCAGGCTGAGACCAGAGTGTGAAGGTCTTCTGGGCTTGCCTGAGAAGTTGGAATTAGCAAAATAGAGCCATTGACACACAGAGGCAGGAGAGGGTCATGATCAGATCCTCAGGAAGACAGTGATAGAGGGTAAGCAGATTCATACTCAGGACCGAAGGTAGTAGGCTTCCTCAGAGAAGAAAAAAACACACACATATACACTCACACACAAACGCACGCGCATGTGCACACCACAACCCCCCAACATGCACACATGCACACACATGAGCAGCCATGTTTCATTTGTTCTGAACTGAAAAGAATTCCATAGAAAATTATCAGCCAAGCCCTTTCAAGACAGACCACTTGTTTTAAATGGAATGATAGGCAAAGACTAATTTTGACTTGTGCTAAATGTTATTTCTCCTTTGTCATTGCAAGAGGTGAACAAAACATGTCTTGGTAGTTACTGGCTGGGACAATTTGAAAGCTGAGATCCCATGGTAGTGATAAACACCTTTTGGTTTCCCACCACCTGGATAAAAATAGAATAAAACATCCCATAAATGTTGGCAACTCTTTTGTAGTAAGTGCTTTCTGGACAACAAAAGTAATTTCTCAACGAATGTGAGTTTGGAGAGAAATGGGACTGGAAATGGAACTCTGATTCCTGGTTCAATTTTAAGTTTTGAGAGTACCACACTGTGGCCCCTCACTACCATCAATTGTATCGCAGCAGCGTTTATCTTCTCTAAGGGAAAGCCATTTCGAAAACCCATCTACACAAACTGTGAGTATATGAAGTTTAGTTTTCCTTCCATTTCCCCACCCTCCCCAGAGTTGCAGTTCAGTGGTACAGTGATGGCCGGAACTCTGAAATGGAGTCCTGGAATATTTTCAAATGGTTGTATAATGCTTTTGTGACTTGATCTCATTCTTAGAAGCTCCCCCTCTAGTTAGTTATCCACCATTGTTGTTGTTGTTGTTGTTGTTATTTTGTTCCGCCTTCTATATTTTCTCAGCTTTACCTTGCAATTAAAAAGGAGGGGTGCCTGGGTGGCTCAGTCGGTCAAGCATTCGACTTTGGCTCAGGTCATGATCTCACTGTTCCCGAGTTTGAGCTCCATGTTGGGCTCTGTGCTGACAACTTAGAACCTGGAGCCTGTTTCAGATTCTGTGTCTCCCTCTCTCTCTGCCCCTCCCCCACTTGCACTCTCTTTCTCTTCCAAAAATAAATAAACATTAAAAAAATTAAAAAATATAATTCTATTTAAAATGTTTTTTTTTTTTTTTAATGGAGTATTGAAGGATAATTTTCATAGGTGGTAGAAACCTGGGCAGGAAACTCCTTATGTGCAAATAAACACATGCATTATTAAACAGTCACAAGAGCCTTATCCCACTGTGAGTCATCAAGAATGATTTTAGGGGTGCCTAAGCGGCTCAGGTCATGATCTCATGGTTTGTGAGTTCGAGCCCCGCGTCGGGCTCTGTGCTGACATCTCAAAGCCTAGAGCCTGCTTCAGATTCTGTGTCTCCCTCTCTCTCTGTTTCTCCCCCACTCATGCTTCTCTCTCTCTCTCTCTCTCAAAAATAAATAAAAACATTAACAAATTTTAAAAAATAACAATGATTTTAAGCACATCCATATATGTCAAGATACTTCGTAAAAGACTTTTCTAATCAATTCATATCCTCTTTGTAGCTTCACAACATGGGATAAGTTACTTCAATTATTCTGTGCATTTCTTGAATCACCGGTGAGGATGAACATATTTTCATGGTTTTAGTCATCTCTTCTTCTCTGAATTGCCTATTTACATTTTTTATCCATTCTTTTCCAACAGGGTGGCTGTTCTATTTCTTATTTATTTGTATGAGTTGTTTATTCCTTTGTGATTTTTCTTCCCATTGTCTGTATGCACAGAGAGGTTTTTCCCATTGCAAAATCAAGTAGATTAACATTTATCTTGTTTTTTTTTAATTTCTTTTAATGCTTTTTAAATCTAATGTTAATTCCATCATACAGTTTGAAGTAGAGATCAAACTACTTTATCCAACTAGCCTTCTGTTCTCCCAGCAGATTTTATTACTTAATATTTCTTTTCATCATTTATTTCTCAACTGAATATAATGCCACCTTTATCATACCTACTTATTCATGTATATTTATGGCTTTATTATATACATAATTTATATTATGTGAGTTTTTATGTTATATTTAGATATGTTATATACTTACATATTAATTACATATAATTAATTCATTTCTAGACTACCTTTTCTGTCTCATTAACATGCCAGCCTATTCTTGATCTACCACTATACCTTAAAAATTACAGTTTCATTTATTTAGCTATAGTTTTATAATAAGTTTTAATAAGCAGTAAGATTGATGTTTCTTCAGTACTCTTCAGTTTTCAAACATTTTTTACTTTTTTCTTGTTCATCCAGATAAACTCTAGAACAAATGGTAAGGCTTTTTTAAATCTCCTTTTTTTGAGGAAGGAGAGAATACAAGAGAACATCGAGTTTGTTTGTTTGTTTGTTTGTTTAAAGCTTGTAAGGATCCTTTACATCATGACAACGCTGATTAAATACAATTGTTTGGGACTGAAGGTGCTAATCTCATCAGAAAGCATTTGTACGGCACATCTACAAACTGTGTAAAAGCTCTGTGGACAAAGACATGGGTAGGGTTGGAAGGATAAGAACAATGGTGTTGGCACAGTGCACCCCAGGAAGTTTAGCTCCTAAAAGCAGAGCCATTTGGGCAAGTTGGAGAGAAAGAACCTAGGAGATGTACCTGATAGTACATCATTCTTTCAATTCAGAGTCCTAGAGAAGGGTATACAAAGTCACTCTTAAGTGGTTACAGTCTAGTAGATACATAAAGGAAGATCTTACAAGCAGAGTGTCACACAGCCATATGAAATAAAACTTTGTGAGAGAGGACTGGCTGGTCCTTAAAAAGAAAGTGGTATCTGAACTGCACGCCTTAAGAAAGATTGCCAAGACATGAGGAATATCATCTACACAGGGTATGTCGTGAACAAAGGCCTCCGTGGAAGTAGCAGGTTTGTGATGTAACCTCCCTAAGACACATAAGGAAGATAATCAGGGACTAGATCAGAAAGGCAGATGCAAATTGGATTGAGGAAGGCCTTGAATGTCTGTTGAAGAGCCCCGGACATCATTCTCCAGGCACCAGAGAAGAATGAAGTGGTACTAAGAAGACTGACTATTCATCCATTCATGCACAATTCACCACACCTGCAGCAATAAAGCACTGGGGTCTCTCTGGTGACCCTTTACATGGGCTGGTCACTGCAGGGTGTCCCGGACCTCCAGGACTTCTCAGCTGATGTGACTCCTTTATGGAGTGTCCTGTATTAGATTATCAGTTTTCCATAGCACGCCACTCAAGGAAAGATGTGAAGATGTCACCTTTGTCTGGTAAGCATTAGAACATATTTTAAAACATATGAGGATATATCAAAACATCTGAAGATGTATCCGATATTTGCCCAACAGAGAGAATTGATTCTGCAATGTGTGCCAAATTATATGAAACATTCGTTTAGCATCTAAAAATAACGTTTGGTGTTTCTTCAGATATATTTTCATTTCTGCTGATATCTGCCTTGGGCCTCACAGTTTTCATTCTGTTTTCTGACTTTCAAGATATATATCGTGGAATGGAGGTAAGTGGTATTCACTTCCACCTCTGGAATGACTCATATACACATGGGACCATATTTGCACTGTAATTTGCAAGTCACTTATTATCATGTTCTCTTCAACTGTTTAATATTGTGAGACTATTCTCATTTCCTAGAGGAACAAATAACTTATCTCACATATGCTAACCTCTGCTTGTTCTCATATTATCTGTATTATCAGTTGAGAACATTTATCGTATTCACACCTAAAAATACTGTTTGGATGCTTTATTATATACTAATATACTAATGTTATACTAATATAAGAGATGTTATGCTAATATAATAAATTAATGTGTTAATACAATAATTCTTCAAATTTCATTTTGTAAACATATAGTAGAAATCCTTTATAATGTAGTTGTAAGGAGTAAGAAAAAGTAGACCTTGTAGGCCAATCATGTTCTGTCTGTCAGATATTGACTAGAGGGAGTTTTATTTCAGTGGGCATCACTTAATCCAAGGTGTGGTGGGTTAAAATGAAATGCATGAAGAGGTCATTGAACCCATTCTTAGATCCAGCATTGTGAGAGAAATACAAGAAAGAGAGGGATTGACTCTTGACTTGCAGTCCACAGTTTTGTTGGGAAGATGAGCCTTATGCAAGTGAAATGACGACATGGCCACCTGGGACCACCCATGCTTGTAGAGGGTGTAAAATAGAGAGAAGTTGGAAGAACCCAGGAATAAGGAGCTCTCGCGGGGCCTGTACCCTGTACCATCATGGGGGACTTCATGGAGGAGGCTCAACTTGATCTGGGTCCAGAGGATAGGCTGGATTTTGTTAGGTAGGATGTAGGGGTATTTCCAACCAGGAGAGCAGTCTGACCACAAGCAGAAAGGGCTCAAAGAATCGCTTTTGTCTTGGAAATGTGAAAGAATGTAAGGTGGCAGAAATAAAAATCTAAAGCAAGACTTGTTTGGAAGATTGGCAAAACCGGAGGCATCATGCTGTGGAATGTGAGGAAGGCGGGGTGTGGCTGGATGAAGGCAGCCAGGGAAGTTCCGGCTTTCTCCTGAGGGCAACAGGGAATCAGTGAAGATATCTGAGCAGGCTTTTCAGCAGGGCTTTTAGGACAGACTAATTAGATGATGGCACGAAGGCTATATGCTAGAGCAGAGAGACTTTGGAGAGAGACTCAGTTAGGAAATGAAAACCTAGACCATTTAGTCACTTGCTAGACATTATGAAGCTCCAGAGTGTGCTTGACACAAGGGATTCTGAGATGCGTAAGACATGGGCACAGCTCTCAAGTTGTTCAGAGGCTGGGAGGGAAGACCATCCCATGAGTGGATAATTCCAAAGCAGTGTGACAAGTGTGTTCCACGCCAAGGGACGAAGAAGAGTCCTCCCAGATCAGGGTGGAGGCGGTAGCGAGGGAAAGGGCCAGGTTCTCCGCTCTGACCTGACCCACTGCCAGATCTTACAACCTTCTCCAGACAGCTCTGCACCCAGGTGCTGTGTCTCACAACCCTGAGAAAGGCTGTCTCTACTTGGGGAAAAAAATAAAGTGAAATAACCCATATCAGACTAGGGATGAGAATTGCAGGGGGAGCATTGAGACACTGTGGAAGATCTGTGGTTTTAGTCCTAATGGCAGCTCTGCCCTCATCTTTTACTTTGGGATCAGAAAGGGGGCTGTATACTAGTAGTCTTTTGCTACTGATGCAAGCACAGGAAGTTGTGGTGTTAATATCTATTAGTTAATCATATTCAGTGGGCAACATGTACCCTTCAATCCTTAAAAGGAGGTGGGTTGTGTGTGTTCAACGTTGATCAAGCCATTCGATTTAGGGCTGGGAACACTGGTTCAGAAAATTTCCACCTAGTATCAAAAGTAACTGGAAATCTCTGTCCCCTTTATGTTTTACTCGTACGTCAATTTTACTGAAAGAATGAACTCCAAAAAGATTTTTACTTTGGGAGGATTAGAAGTGGTAGTATTATTAGATGAATGACTTAATCTTGCATCCTCTTCCCTCCATCTGAAAAGATAAAAATAAGAGAGAGACACAGGTGCCAAAGTGTTCTGTCTCATGTCTGTGACCCAGGGCACATTTACCGAATGTTTACTGTCAGGCAGTGGAGGGAACATGGGCCGAGAGGCAGTCAGTTCTCATTTGAATTCTGGCTCTGCTATTTATTGATTGGCTTTGCATCCTTAGGCAAGGTACTAACCTCATCTGTGAAGTGGGGAAAGCAATGCCTACCCTCCAAGCTCAGAGAGCTGTAACAAATACATAAATTAAACAAGATAATTAATGTGTTTTCCCCCCAAAATGTAAGGTCTGCACAGTGTAAAGGTAGGATTTCTTTTTTTAACAGTTCATCCCAACGCTGACATCATGGAGGGTTTCGATTTTGGTGGCAGCCCTTAGCCAATTCTGTGTGGCCTTCCTCGTAGAGGTAATTTCTGTACATCTCTTTCTCTCTTTCTGGGAACAGAAACAAATAAAGGGTCTCATTCTCAAAAGATGCCTGTTTTTTAGACCAACCGTTTTTGTCTCCCAAAGTGATCGTTATTAAGGGTTTGTAAAAATGGTGCATGTTCTCTTTGGGGGAAATTCTTGTAGAGTGATTTAAAATTCTTTAAAGGCTGCATAGAAATATTCTCAGGATCTGTAGCCTGGAAAGCAAAACATCAAATTAACACTAATTTTTGTCTCCCATGAAGGCATCGTATTGTACTTTTCTAGTATTATCAATAGGCTAGTAGCGATTAGACCAGGTGATCTACCACCCCTAAAATTCAATGAGACCTTTCAGAGTGAAGAACTGTCTTCAGAAGGGCTTCCTTAATTAAGAGAGAAAGGAAGTCATTGCTCATTCTAGCCAATTCTTACTCTTAAAAGTCTTCCCCTATAGTATTTTTCTTCTATTCAGTGTCATTAAATGACTTTACCTACTGGGTGAAAGTCTTGGGCACTATTTTTTTAAGGCACAGTTTAAAAAAATATTCATGGATTGTAAATCCCTTGGGAAAAGGGTTCAAACAAATATATATTATATATATATATATATATACACACAGACACACAAATATACACACACAGACACACTCACACATATATATCATTGTATACAATGAGTATAAAATTTCTCATACTCTTTAAGGAATTCCATTTTGGACACTGTATATATTTTTATTTATTTTTAGTTTTTATTCATTTATTTTGAGAGAGAGAGAGAGAGAGAGAACATGAGTGGGGTAAAGGCAGAGAGAAAAGGAGAGAGAACGAGAGCGAGAGAGAGAGAGAGAGAGAGAGAATCCCAAGCAGGCCCTGTGCTGACAGCGCAGAGCCCAATGCAGGGATCGATCTCACAAACTGTGAGATCATGACCTGAGCCAAAATCAAGAGTCAGATACTTAGCCAACTGAGTAACCCAGGCACCCAAGACTATATAGATTTTTAAATACCCAAAAGGGGAGGAAAAAAAACCTACATGTATGAAGCTATTCATCATAGTATCATCTATGGTGGTAAAATTATATTTTATTTTATTTAAAAAGTTTTTTTAATGTTTAGTTTTGAGAGAGAGAGAGAGAGAGAGAGAGAGAGAGAGAGAGAGACAATATGAGCAGGTGAAGGGCAGAGAAGGAAGGAGACACAGGCTCCAGGCTCTGAGCTGTCAGCACAGAGCCCGATGTGGGGCTCAAACTCATGAATCATTAGATCATGACCTGAAACAAAGCTGGACGCTTCACCAACTGAGCCACCCAGGTGCCCCTATGGTGGTAAAATTTTAGATTCAACTTATGTGTTTAATAGTAGAGATGTTGTTTAAGTAAATAGTTATACAACCATTTGAAAAAATGATATGAAATCATTTTTTTAAAAAAATTTTTGTTTATTTATTATTGAGACAGACAGAAACAGAGCATGAGTGGGGAATAGGCAGAGAGAGAGGGAGACAGAATCTGAAGCAGGCTCCAGGCTCTGAGCTGTCAGCATAGAGCCCAACACGGGGCTCAAACCCACAGACCGTGAGATCATGACCTGAGCCGAAGTCGGACGCTTAACCGACTGGGCCACCCAGGTGCCCCAATATGCAATCATTAAAAGTAATTATTAAGAAGGCTATAGCTACAAATTATATATGACAGAAAGTCTAGCGTAACCAAAGTTGAATGCAAAATTTGACCATTTTTATTATAAGTGCGTAAACATTGTGTGTGTATGTGAACATAGAAAAAAAGGGAAACTTCCCCCAATGGAAAGCAAACCCCCTTTGATTTCTAGCATTCAGCCATTCATTCAACAAACCATCAGGTGGCACCTTCTGTGTGGCGCATGGCACGTAGCAGTGATTTTTTTTTTCTTTTCTCGATTTTGAGTATGTTATTTTGTTATCATTTCAGTCTGGCAGTAAAATAATTCTAAGTGAATCACCAGCCGGGATTTAACTGGGAGATCTGTAGAAATGAAAGGCTGTAAGCTTTTGGCGTGAACACAAGCATACTCCCTTCCCAAGGGAAAAAAACCAGGGAGCTGCTAGACTTGGTGGGGACAGCAGGGAGAAGTTGTGGCAGAAGCAGCCTTAATCAGCACATCTAGGAGGAAGGCCCCGGGCGGTGAGCACCTGGGCTGCAGGGGAATGTGGAAGGATGGTTTGATTGTTTTCTCCACCTGATGTCTCAGGATTTCATCCTTCAAAATCGAAAGCTCTGGCTATGGATCAAAAAAGAATTTGGATTCTATTCTAAAAGTCAATATAGGCAGTGGCAAAAAACGCTGGCAGAAGATTCCACCTGGCCTCCCACAAACAGAACGGATTATTCAGGCGATGGCAAAAATCGATTCTACATCAACCGTGGCTACGAAAGCACTGAACAGATTCCAAAGGCGAAACTCGAATTGGGAGGCCAAGCCACAGAACAGCATTTTTGGACTAGGCTGTAATCAGAATGGTCATCGTACATGGTTAACGGCATCTCCTTGTTCCCAGAAACTAAAACATTGTGGAGAGGTGAGGACAGTCTACCCTTATCTTTCCTCTCTCCATCGGAGGATTCAAAGTGCTTTTCTCGATGTACCTAACCTTGAAAGAAAGAACCTTAAATATGCTTATTTTGACTGTATCCTCCACTACTGAGGGAAAAAAATGTACTTCCTGAATGGTCTTTCCCCCCCCCCCCTTAATAAACTATCCACATTGCATAGCATTATCCTGGCTGAAATGCACAAGTTTTTATGGTAGTGAAATTAGTAGTATGAACATCAGTAGAAGGAAAATTCAAGAAGAGTTTGGTCTTTGAAAGTTTCACCAATATATCTTTATTTTCATCAACAGAAACAAAAGAACGTGGGGCGGGGGAAAGTCCTTCTGTCAATAAATTGTCACAAGTTTACTTAACCTCATATTCACTGGCAAAGATCATTTATGTACCTATCTTTTCCCAAGATCACAAAATTCCTCTTTTTGCTTCTTTTGTATGGCTTTAATAGAGGACAAGAATTGAGATTTCCTTCAGAAAAGTTAACTCTGGGGGCGCCTGGGTGGCTCAGTTGGTTAAGCCTCCGACTTTGGCTCAGGTCATGATCTCACAGTTTGTGAGTTCAAGCGCTACGTCGAGCTCTATGCTGGCAGCTTGGAGCCTGGAGCATGCCTTGGATTCTGTGTCTCTCTCTCTCTGCCCCTCCCCTGCTCATGCTATCTCCCTCTGCTTCAAAAATAAATATTAAAATTTAAAAAAAAAGAAAAAAAAAGAAAAGTTAACTCTGTAATAAGTGTAGATGTAGCGAATGATGCAGGGGCCTGTTAATTGCATATAACTTTGGCTTGGGCACAGCTTATATCTAAGTCAACTCCACTGATGTTGGCATCTCCCAAAGTATATTGGTTTGGGGTCAGTAAGCTATAAAGTCCAGGGTAGATCACAAAGATAATGGGATAAACTGTTAAAATGTACTTTTCTCTTAAAGAAGCAGGACACTTTTATTTATTGTTTGCCACGGACAGATGAAACCCTCAGGTTCTAAGTCAAAAAGTTGGTTCATGCTAAGCATTGCTCATCTTAAAACACAACCCTGGGGAAGGGACTCATAATATTTATGTCTACAGCATGACAAACATTAGGCCACTAAACAACATCAAGTTCCATTTCATCTTCTCATTATTTTACTCAATCCTTAAATGTGCACTAACGGCCACAAGAAAAGGTATATCCTCTGTAAATATATTCTGTACACTATTCCCTTAATATATATCTACCTCTCTGTGATCTTGAGAGGACATAAATCCCTAGTGAATATTTTAAATTAGCTATGAGGCTTTCCTTGTGACAATAAATCTAATTTTGCTAATTTAACAGATCTTTAATGGCTCCTAGGCAATTAGCTAGCCAGTTCTATGCCATGAGTTCCAGTTATGTGCCTAATACTGTGAAGTATGCATTCAATAACGCCTTTACAATTCTGTAATCCTTAGAGTTGAAAAAATGTTTTCAACATTTCAGCAATGCATTGCTGTAGATAGTATTATATATTCTGTTACACAAACCAGCAGCATAAATGCAAATTTCTCTAAAAACAAATATAAACATATTTACATTTTATTTTCTTTTTAACCTTTGGAGAGGGATCATTTTAAATGTGTCAATTTAGTGACTACCAATGAAAGATGAAGAAGATTTTTAGATTAAGAAATGTATGTCACCCTAAAATACATGGCAGCTCAGACCTTGAACTGGCATATTTGTATTTAGTAATTTGACCTTCAGAATCGGAAGGTTCAATTGACACATTATGACATTTAGATAACATAAAAAGATAAAAAATCTTTATTCAATAAATGTACAGCCTCCCTTGCCCAGTTTTTCCAGCAACCTATTAGTTACCTGATAGATAATATTTATTTCATAGATCTTTTTTTGTGTGTGGGAAGGGCACACAATAAAGTTGAACTCTCCCCTTGACTTTGCTGAAAGTACTCTCAAAGAAGGGTTTAATAGTCTTGGAAGAAACATTTGATAAAAGCACCATGAGTATGACCCCATATCAAAAGTTTACCTGCGGAAACCCAAACCGGAAAGTCTTAAGCTGCCCATCGTCAAGAATGGCCATTTTTATGGGAAAACTGATGACTGACTTTGTGAGTTTTCCTCTCAGGGTGAACAGCACTAAAGCCTGAACGCCACCTATGTGGAAAAGGTATCCTTGAATTAAATTTAAAAGTGCATTTTGTGACACAGCATAGTTAGGACTGCCTTCTGGAGTGGAGAGGTCTAGAGTTCACTAATAAGGTTTGACCTGAAGATCTCAGGAGGTCCTTTCTGTCTCCACTACCGCTCCCTCTCCTATCAGCTGGCATGGTGATTCCACGACACTCGAGTCTCCTGTTTGGGGTAAAATTTGCCCTCTACCGTCATTCTTTATCAAAAGGTAGGCACACTTTGGGAAAGGTAACACATTAAGCCAATCTCACCCTAATTTGACAATATTAGAAAAATGTTTTTTTTTTTTCCTTTTTACTATTACTTGAAAGCAGAGCATAAAAGGAAGAGGAAACTTAATTTAGAATAAAAATGAAGGGGTAATTTTGGATCGTGGGATCTGGTAGAAGACATTCACCCCTCCCAGAGGACCAGTGGAGGAAGAGGGAGTTTGGAGGTTATCTGGAGACAGAACTGGTATCATAAGAAAGGGAAGAGATTAGACAGAGAACAAGAAAGAGAGATGGGTCTCTATCATTGATAGGGTCATAGACCCTCTCTATTCACTGAGTCTTCTGTTTAGTTACTTTATCTACCGCTTTCCTTATTCCTTGATCGTACCTTCTCACCCCCATTTACTTGAACTTTCCCTCTATTTAATGCCATGCTTTTAATTATGACATAAGAAGGATATCATTGGTTAGCGGTGTGGTTTGTAGGGTAATGTTACAATGTCTGATACAATCCTAAGGTATCGAGACCTGCATTCACTTTTCTCCACCTGCCGCCAACAGGAATTCGATTGGGAACGTATTAAAAAGTAATTTGTTTAATTCAACATATAATCAATAAAATGCAAGAATAAAATCATGACACTCCTTGACTTACAGTAAAAGCCTTAAACAGTAACACGAGATACTGTTTCCTAAGTATGGCACTTCAAACCTACATTTAATGATCTCTTGTTAAGGTTAAAAGGGTCAAACCCTTCAAATACTTCAAAGGAAACAACTCTGTAGAAGTCATGGCCCACCCTTGCTTGGCACACACTCCTGAGAAAGCACTGACTTCCAGGGAAATCACTGGATCTGAAACACCAGAGCAAAGGATCCCATCTCCCATCTGCCCCACCGCCATCTGCACATGAACTGGCAATAGGAGTCCACCCTCAAATGGATTGTTAATCAAAGCTCCTCAAACTGCCTGACCAATTTCCCAGTTTCTTTTCGGACCAGAAAAGGAATATGAAGTTCGATGTCAATCTCAACAATTTGGGGATCTTAACCCTTCTTTTAAAATCACATATCAATGTGATTTTACTTCCTCTGACAAGTACAAAGTAGCCACCCTCAGGAAAAAGGAAAACAATATTTATGGTAGGCGATAAAATATGGTGTGATTGTGTTAAGATCTTCCTCTGGCTTGCTCAAAAGGCTACTGCTTCTTGTTTAAGCTGCCACAGCAGATCTCTGCTAGTAGGGAGAAAAATTTCCATGGCTCAATGATGAGATAACATCAGAAAGCAATTTATTAGAGCCTGCCATCCATCACTGGAATTTGGAACAATAATGATGCATTGAAAATAAGTATTCATCCCAGTTTTTTTTCCCCTCCTCACAAATTCCTTCAGTTCCAATATTTCTTCAGT
Source organism: Cryptoprocta ferox (assembly GCA_028646485.1). Lineage (NCBI taxonomy): Eukaryota > Metazoa > Chordata > Mammalia > Carnivora > Eupleridae > Cryptoprocta > Cryptoprocta ferox. Next base: position 70,786,221 of record CM053573.1, read on the forward strand.
AAATTGTTAATAGTATTTTGCTCTTTGTCTTTTTGGAAACAAGCCCAGGAGTGAGAAGGCACCAGCAGCAGCGGTCACAAGCCCAATGGTACTTATTACTTGGTTGGCCTATAGAGAAATGAGAAACAAAAAAGACCACATCTTATTCTAAAGGCACCTCAGTGTCTTAAATCCTTTGAAAGACCCTTTCAGTTGAAAGACCCTTTCAATTGCACTGGAAAACTTTAAAGCTTCATGCAAAATTAAATTCTGTGTGAAGATGAATCTATTTATAATTTTTATAATTATGGCAAAGATATAGTTAAATACACATAGGTATATGTTCTTCTTATTTTTATGGCCCCCAAAAGTTTATAACTCACCATGGGACAATTCCTAATCATCATCATAGTACATCTGGGAGGTACTATTACTCCTGTTTTGCAAAACTTGGTAAGTTAAGTCTGAGGTCATACCACCAAGATGTTTAGATATTGGTTGAGCCACGAACCATATGTTTCCCCTCCAAATAATCCCTGCCTCCTAAATACACCTTAGTTTGGTCTATACCAGAATGAATATCTGTGTGTGTATATGTGTGCGTGTGTGTGTATGTGTGTGTGTTCCCTGACTCAAGAATGTCGACTAGCAAAATAATTCACAGATGTAATCTAAGCTAAATACCTATAAGCTCTTATTTGGTAGACACAGTTTCTATTCTGATAAACAAACTTCAAAAGAGGTCACTACTGATGTTAACTATTATGTCACAAATTAATTTCTCATGTAGACAAACTAAAATAAACCACTCTCAAGCTCAATTGTCCATAAAGGAGTTCAGACATTTATAGCTTTAAGGGTATTAATCATCATCATGATGAGGAATCTAATCAATATTCATGATTTTCATGGCACTCAGCTAATATTGCCTTCCATCTGCATGAGTTTGAGTGCAGTTTTATGACCCAAAGGTCATATTCAGATGCTTCAGAGTCATCAGATATTCTGAAAACAACAGTTGTTCTCGGGGATTTAAGAATCAGGCTTTCAAATACAGGGAAACCTTTTCCCCAAATGATTCTGGGTACCAACCCAAATGCTGGAAAGCCTGCCCCCGACTGTTTGAGCATGCCCTCTCTCTAACCCACGGGCCTCCACCACATAGCCTGCCACCCCCTCGTGACCACCACATAGTGCTACCTGCCGACCTGCAACTTCCTTGTTGGAAACTGACCACAAGGGCCTGGCCAAGAGAGCAGCACAATGACAGGAGTATTTACTCCATTATATTACCCTGTGGTCTGCAGGGACAAGGCCTGTCACCATAACTCCCTGCTCTGCCACCATCCACAGCTGCCAGGGAGAGTGGCAGCTGGCAAACAAATGACAAATCTTATTTTAGTTTACAATCCTAACGTGATTTATTCATAATTTTTAACTAGTCACCACCACCACCTAAGTTATTTTCTGGGAAAGACTCAGAATTTGCTGCAGCCCAGAACTACCCATGGGGAGCCGGAGGGACAGGCAGATACAAGACAGAGGACAAAATTCCAAAGAGAGGCTAAATCAATAATCAGATAGGGCTCAAGGATTATAAATCAAGCCTAACTCTCATATAATTCCAGGCAGATGCTGAGATCCCAGGAAGATCTGATACAGGGAAATGTGGCAGGCAATGAACAAATAGGAAGGTCCAATTGGTGTCTTTAGAGAGAGGAGTCAAATGGCAGCGGGGTATAGCCCTGGGGAAACAGCAGATCCTGTGGGTAGGGTGGTCCCAGCTAAATGCAGACCTAACTCACTGGGTATCTTTCAGCCACTAGAAATACAAGAGGTGAAAGAAATCCCATGAATCTAAGAGGCCTGGGGAGAGCAATGTGATCCTAAACCAAAATCCCTTAAGAGCACACAAGCGAGATACAATTACAAGGAAACTATTTCCCATAGTGCATGCAATTTCCCAAATCCCAAACACTTACTTAAAGTTATATTCTAGATGGCAAAATCCTGTGTAATTTGGGCAATCCCTTGGCGTTATGTGAAATGGGATCTGACTTGCAAGATTATAATATCTCAGAACGTTCTCAGAACCAGTATGAACAAGAGCTTTTATTGCATGACTTAACTTAGGATTATAAAATCACCTAAGCTGACTCTTCACACTTTTATCCTTTACAGGGCTTTCTGACCGGGGGTCATAATAAAGGCCTCATTCTGAGAACCTATACATGCATGACCAATTAAACATTAGTAGAATCTGGAGCTCTGTATCCTGACATAGGGTAGCTGGGTCACAGATTACCACAGGGTTTATCAAATTTCCTCTTTCTCTGAGACTCTAAGGTTACAGTGCTATTGCACTGAGGCACAGTCAGGCTGTATTGTAGATCAGCTTGTCCAGGCCTCTTCAAGAGTGCTGCCATCTTTCACAAAGCTAGGCACATTTTAATACCTTGTTAAGACTATCCCAGTGGAAAATGTCTACTTAAAATCTTTTTTAAAAGAAAAGACAAGCCACACACTAGGAAAAAAAATATTTCCAACGGGAAAATCTGATAAGGAACTGTTATCCAAAATATGCAAAAAGCTCTTAAAACTCAACAAAAAGAAAACAAGCAAGCAACCCAATTTACAAATGGGCAAAGATCTCAAGAGATGCGTCATCAAATGTGCAGATGACAAAGAAGCATATGAAAAGATGCTTAACTTAATACATGTTTAGGGAATTGCAAATTAAGACAGTGAGACACCACTATGTGCCTATTAGAATGGCTAAAACCCATTAGCTAAAACACTAAATGAGGAAGAAGACATGGAAAAACAGGAACTCTCATTTATTGTTGGTGGGAATGCAAAAGGGCACAGCCACTTTGTAAGACCTTTCATGGTTTCTAACAAAAATAAATATATTCTTACCATACAATCCAGTAATCATGCTCCTTGGTATTTACCCAAAGGAGTTGAAAATTTATATCCACACACAAAAACCTGCACACAAATATTTCTAGCAGTTTTATTCATAATTACTAAAACTTGAAATCAACCAAGATGTTTTTTAGTTGGTGAATGCACATCCAGACAATGGAATGTTACTCGGTGATAAAGAAAAGTGAGCTACCAAATCATGAAAAGACATGGAGGAATTTTAAATGCATATTGCTTAGTATGCACTCTGCTCAGTAGTTACCAGAGACCTAGAGAGGAGGAAAGATGAATAGACAAGCAGAACATAGAGGAGTTTTAGGGCAGGGAAATTATTCTGTATGATACTATAATAATGGATATATGTCACTATACATTTGCTACAATTTCTAGAATGGACAACACTAAGACTAAACCCTAATGTAAACTATTTTAAAAGCGACAAAAATTTTTCCTTTATCCATCTTAGGCTTTCAGCTGAGGCTCACTAATAAAAGACAAACTGACAAGAGAAAAACAAGCAGGTTTACTAACATGTACATCTCATATATACATGGAAGAAATTCAGGGAATAGTAACTCAAAGAGGTGGCTTAGAATTCAGGCTTATATGGCACATCTTCAACAAAGATCAATACATTTGTAGAGTAATGACAGAACAAAAGAAAGCAGTTTCAGGTTTCCGAGGGTGGCAGACCATGGGAAGGTAAATATATGGGAAATTAATGGCAAAGTCTAGTTAGTAAAGGTTGTTATTTAGATTCCTCTATAGATTGTCTGTGATGACTAATTTTTTTCCTTCCTGATAGCAAAGAGAAAGGGGACACCTTTGAAAATGTATCTTCCACTTTTCAGTAAATAGGTGGAGACCAGGGCCTGCTTCTTCTCAACTGCCTTCAACTCAAAATAATCCTTATGCCACATATTTTGGGGTGATATTCTAGTTTCCTTCACTATGGACTTTGGTGGATAATATGTTAGTGTTGGTTCATTGTTTATAACAAATATACAATGCTGATATGGAACGTTGATGGTGGGGGAGGGTTATGTGGGAACTCTCTAAACTTCCAGATCACATTGGCTGTGAACTGTAGATTGCTCTAAAAAAAAAATAACGTCTATTAATTTTTTTAAACACAAAGCACAAAGACGGGAAAAGATGGACCATGATCCTTCCCCTTTTCTAATCTTTTTAAATGCAGTTGAGGTTTTTTAATTTGAGAGAAATACATAGCCATTCCCCCAAGAAAAACATTCTATGTTCAAGACCCCTAATCACTTGGAGCAAAGGCAGTCCTAAGAGGAAAATACACTGCAATCCAGGCCTATCTCAAGAAACAATAAAAATCCCAAAACTAACTTCACACCTAAACAAACTAGCAGCAGAGCAGCAAAGAAACACCAAAGACAGCAGAAGAAGAGAAATAACAAATATCAGAGCAGAAATAAACAATATAGAATCTGAGAAAAAACAAACAGTAGAACAGATCAATGCATAGAAGATCTGGTTTTTTTTAAAGAATAAACAAAATTGATAAACCCCTAGCCAGACTTCACAAAAGAGAGAGAACCCAAATAGACAAAATCATGAATGCAAGTGGACAGATCACAACCAACACCATGAAATACAATTATTAGAGAATACTATAAAAAATTATATGCCAACAAACTGGACAACCTAGAAGAAATGGACAGATTCCTGGACACCCACACACTAGCAAAACTCAAATGGGAAGAAATAAAAAATTTGAACAGACCCATAACCAGCGAGGAAATCAAATCAGTTATCAAAAATCTCCCAACAAATAAGAGTCCTGGGCCAGATGGCTTCCCAGAGAAATTCTACCACACATTGAAAGCAGAGTTAATACCTATTCTTCTCAAGCTGTTCCAAAAAATAGAAATGGGAGGAAACCTTCTGGACTCATTCTACGAAGCCAGCATTACCTTGATTCCCAAACCAGACAGAGACCCCACTCACTAAAAAGGAGAATTACAGGCCAATATCCCTGATGAACATGGATGCAAAATTTCTCAATAAGATCCTAGGCAAATCGAATTCAGCAGTATATTAAAAGAATTATTCACCATGATCGAGTGGGATCCATCCCTGGGCTGCAGGGCTGGTTCAATATTCACAAATCAATCAGTGTGATACATCACATTAAAAGAGGAAAGGATAAGGGCCATGTGATCCTGTCAATAGTTGCAGAAAAAGCATTTGACAAAATGCAGCATCCTTTCTTAATAAAAACCCTCAAGAAAGTTGGGATAGAAAGAACATACCTTAACATCATAAAAACCCATATATGAAAAGCCCACAGCTAATATTATCCTCAATGGGGAAAAACTAAGAGCTTTCCCGCTGAGATCAGGAATATGACAAGGATGTCCACTCTCACCACTGTGGTTTAACACAGTGTTGGAAGTCCTAGCATCAGCAGTCAGACAACAAAACGAAATAAATGGCATCTAAACTGGCAAAGAATAAGTCAAACTTTCACTTTTTGCAGATGACATGATACTGTACATGGAAAACCTGAAAGACTCCATCAAAAAGATGCTAGAACTGATACATGAACTTGCCAAAGTTGCAGAATATAAAACCAATGTACAGAAATTGGCTGCATTTCTATACACCAATAATGAAGCAACAGAAAGAGAAATCAAGAAATTGATCCCATTTACAATAGCACCAAGAACCATAAAATACCTAGGAATAAACCCAAGTAAGGATGTAAAATATCTGTATGTTTAAAAGTATAGATAACTTGTGAAAGAAATTGAAGAAGACACAAAGAAATGGAAAAACATTCCATGCTCAAGGATTAGAAGAATAAATATTGTTAAAATGCCAATACCACCCAAAGCAATCTACACATTCAATGAAATATTAAAATTGCACCAAAATTCTTCTCAGAGCTAGAAGAAACAATCCTAATATTTGTATGGAACCACAAAAGACCCCGAATAGCCAAGGTAATGTTGAAAAAGAAAACCAAAGTGGGAGGCATCAAATCCTGGGCTTTAGCCTCTACAAAGCTGTAATCATCACGACAGTATGGTATTGACACAAAAACAGACACATAGACCAATGAAAGAGAATAGAGAACCCTGAATTGGACCCAACTAGTCTTTGAGAAAGCAGGAAAGAGTATCCAGTGGAAAAAAGACAGTCTCTTCAGCAAATGACGCTGGGAGAGAACTGGACAGTAACATGTAGAAGAACGAAAATGGACCACTTTCTTACACCATACACAAAAATAAACTCAAAATGGATAAAAAACTTAAATGTGAGACAAGAAACCATCAAAACCCTAGAGGAGAAATCAGGCAACAACCTCTTGCCATTTGCAACAACATGGATGGAACTGGAGGGTATTATGCTAAGTGAAATAAGTCAGTCAGAGAAAGACTGATATCATATATTTTCACTCTTATGTGGAATTTGAGAAACTTAACAGAAGACCATAGGGGAAGGGAGGGGAAAAATAGTTCCAAACCATAAGAGACTCAAATACAGAGTATAAACTGAGGGTTGATGGGGAGTTGGGGGAGAGGGGAAAATGGGTGATGGGCATTGAGGAGGGCACTTGTTGGGATGAGCACTGGGCGTTGTATGTAAGCAATGAATCATGGGAATCTACTCCCGAAGCCAAGAGCACACGGTATACACTATATGTTAGCTAACTTAACAATAAATTATAAATAAATAAATAAATAAATTTATTGAAACTTTCATAAAAAGGGCCCCTAATCCCTAAGGAGACCCCAAAAGTAATCCAACATCAGCTATTATTATTAGTAGGAATACAATGAATTATTGATAGTAATGAAAATAATAATAAAGTGCTATAGTTTCTATCAGATTAACATAAATTTTATCGAAGAGTACCAATAAAGAGGTATAAAATTCTTAAATACTATAATTAAAAATAATATTCATCTAAGATAACGTTGTTTACCGGGATGGATAATATATAATAAGTGTGCTAAGAGACTTCAAATATCTAGTGTAATTCCCCAAACAGCCTCGGTTTATAGATTAGGAAACTGATAAACAGTGTTCTCAAAGCCACCCGGCTAATAACTGGGGAAGAGGAGGTTGTAATCAGGTAAGCACAATGTCAAAGCTTCGGTGAGTTCTTAAGGCTGTCACTGCACTTCGTTCAACAGAACCAGCTAGAGAACAGTTCTAGTTGTTGAGGAATGATTAATTTTTCATGGGTCTTTTTTTTTTTATGTTTGTTTATTATTGAGAGAGAAACAGAGCCTGAGTCGGGGAGGGACAGAGAGCGAGGAAGACACAGAATCAGAAGACATGCTCCAGGCTCTGAGCTGTCAGCACAGAAGCAGGAAGCAGGGCTCGAACCCACGAACCGTGAGATCATAACTTGAGCTGCAGTTGGAGTCTCAACTGACTGAGCCACCCAGGCACCCCATCATGGGTATGAAAGGGGAAAAGATGAAAGATCATAAATTAGAGCCAAGCAAGAAGATGGTTCTAATCCTTTTTTTTTTTTTTTTTAGCCACATTAAAAACAAATTGCTTCTTGAACACAGTGGACAACTTTATCATTTATAAAGGAGAGGGGTGGATTCCATTTCCTAGTTATACCACTAGTTTTCAAGGTGAAGGTGAGCGGGAATTTGTGTGGCTATGTTCTGTGCTCTGGCTCAGAAGCAATTTATTGTTCCATGTGACTAGAACATTCATTATGTTAATATATTTCCCAATAAAAATGAATTTCCAATTAAATTATTTCCTAATGAGAACAAATGTATCCTTTCATTATGTTCCCTGTCCCATCTTCCCAAGCTTCCGTGAGAGGAATTGTAAACTCATTCCTTAGAATGGATGTTTATATAACTGATTCAACCATTTCAAGATACTGGGAGCCTCTATTCATTCTCTAATATCACTTTAATAAATCTTTAGATTAGAACATCAACGTTGGAATTGGACTAGTGGCAAAATAGGTAGAAGGCAAATGAATCAAGCATGCTTTTAGTCGGGAATCTGCCGTGCTACAAAATAGTGTGAGAGGTGACAACATTGCATGCTATTTTTAAAATAAAGCAATTGATCCATTTTAAGAAATCATCCAAAATCTCAGTGAATCAAAAGTTCTGCTTAAAAGTACAAGATTCCTCTGAAACTAGCATTGCAAGGAGATAGAAATAATTTTCAAACCCACCAAAATCTATCTGCCATTAGTTGGCCTCTCTCAGCTAATGGAGAAGAATCTCAGAGTTATCATCTCTGTTTCTGGCAAATGAACTTCCTTTTTAATATTTCACCATTCTTTTCAGAATGTTCCTTTCAGCATGTGAGGTTACCGATTTGAGACTGCTGAGGCAGGGAAATGGGAAGGGAAAACCCCAAAGGACGGAAGGCAATAGGACTGACAGAAAAGCCATGGTGTTAATTCTGCTTCAAGTTCCTTTAGCTCCAAATTCATGATGTCCACTTTCTAACATTAATGTGGTCATAACTACTACATGATCTTGGACGCCTTGATTCCTTTCCTTATCCTTCAGGATTCTCATCTCTTCTTGTTCTTTTCATGTTTTTGAGGCCTGAGAATCTTATCATAGTCAGTAGTTCTTATTTTTCCAAGGTAAGAAACTTATTTTACAGCTTCTAAAGAAAACTCACCTGCTCTGAAATTCCTTCTCCATAGCGAAGCAAAGTCACAAAATGCTCGCAGTTGTTGACAAGTATGTCATAATCCACCTCCTCTCCAATAACAATCTCTGACCGCTGTATGACTTCCTCCACGGGGAGAGGAGGATACGTTTCATCATATTTATTGTTTATTCTGTATGTGTCATTTCCCACGACATCCTTCAGGAGCTGCATCTTCACTAGGGCCTTCCTGCTAAATATAGACTTGGCGCTTGTAAATGCTGCAGAAACGCCATCCTCTATAAGGAGAATTCTGGTTAGCAAGATGTGGTGACCCAGCTCAGAGAAACCCAATGCCATAGCATTGCAATGCCACAACTTGGGAAGGGATGGAGTCACTGAACCCAGCTCCGTTCCAAAGTTACCACCAAACCAGAAGCCACTTACTCTTACCAGGCTTAATAACGCATTTGGTAGTTTATCAATAACACTTAATACTATATGAGTGAAAATATAAGAGAAATCCTGTATCTGCCCATAGAACAAATTGGGTGAGAAAACTACCCATTCTTAAGGAATAAGTTGTCTATCAGTTGGCATTATTATTAACCATCTTGGTATATGTTCCTAGCATAGTACAGATAAAACCATTGTCTACTTTTTTTCTATAAAATATGCTCTTTTTCAGCATCTGAACCCTTCCAAACTATCTCTGGGCCTCCGCAGTTGTGCACTGTGATCAATAAGCTCGTCCTACTTGTCTAAGTGTGCTCCTTACCCCTTTCTCTGCTTTTTACACTTGCTCCTTCAACTTGGCTTCAATTTGGTTCCAATTTGAAACCCCTCCAAGGGGTCAGCCAGGGTCAAGCTGGGGCCCTGCTTTTTTCTTGCCAGTTCCTTTTGGCCAAGAAATTAAGTCCTGAAACTGAATCTAACCTGGTAGGCAATGTCCATTAGATATGGTCCCATGCTCTGCCCTACCCACCCTAGTACATGTCGCAGCCCTGCAACTCCTTTTTAGCTGCCTTAATTGGCAAGCATTTGCCTAGACTGCCTGGGTACCCTTGTCTCCTGGCCTGCTACTGCCTGCATCTGAGGTTGGACAGACAACTGTTCAGTGTTCAGCTCTAAGACCAGGCCCCGGTCGCTCTCCATCTGCCCAAGACTGCTATGCTTGGCTATGTGTTCGATCAATCATGAGAGAGAGAGTCTCCATGTAACTGGTGTTTAGAGAGTCTTCCTTTTTGTAATAACTAAAAGCTAACTTTCTTTTCTCCTCCTCTTTTTTCCTACCTTCCAAGCTCCTTTTCCTTCAAGCAGCATTTCTGGTTAAAATCTTACACGTTTAAAGTTCTTGTACATTACAAGTTCTTAGAGCATAGATCTCCTAGTTAGAATTACTGAAGTTTTTTTACACTAGTCTGATGCTATCAATTTATAGATGAAGACACTGAGGCTCAGAGAGGTAAACTGGCTTGCAAAATACCACATGAGTAGCTAACAACAGCACCGGAAACTGGATTTCAGTCTACAGAATCAAAGCTCAGTTCTAGAACCACATTTATAAGAGCTTAACATATGAATATAAGGAAAGAATAGAAAAATCTCTTATTATTTTCCAGACACGAAAACTACAGAGATAATGCAGCATTGCTTAGTGTTAATCACTAGACTCTGCAGAAACAAATCGCTCTGTATCGTAAATGTCCCTTTGTTTGCCATTTCTATTTCCAATATTCTAGAACAAGAGGCAAATATCTCAAAGTATTGCAAAAATCACTTCATTAAAAAATTCTCAGAGGGGCGTCTGGGTGGCTCAGTTGATTGAGCGTCCGACTTCGGCTCAGGTCATGATCTCACGGTTCATGGGTTCGAGCCCTGTGTCAGGCTCTGCTGGCAGCTCAGAGCCTGGGGCCTGCTTCCAATTCTGTGTGTCCCTCTCTCTCTCTCTGCCCTCCCCTGCTCATTATCTGTCTCTCTCTGTCTCTCAAAAATAAATAAAAATGTTTAAAAAAAAGTGGAAAAAAATTCTCAGACATCTCCAAGATAGTAGGACCAAGATTATTAACACTTCTTTTTAAAGGTAACTTGAAGGAAAAAAAATACTCCAGGCTACTTGTTATTTGCATACATTTTTTTTCTTAAAAAATAAGTTAATTTGTGCTTATTTCTAAATATTTAGGAAATACAGAAAACAACAACATAAATATGTAAATTTAAATCACCCATTAACTACCCACCCATAAATAACCATGTTATTATTTTGATGTACTTCTATTATGTCTTTTATTAACACATGTATATTAATGCATGCCTAGGTGTGAATTCACATGGGTATATATTGTTTCTTTGCAAACTAGGTATCATATGACACACTGCATTTTTAATCTGGAATTTTTCAAATGAATGTCATGCAAAATTATTTCTCAAGCAATTAAGCATGTCCAGAAATATGATTTTTTTTCTTTTTTTTTTTTTTATCCATTTAGCCCATCCCCCCTCCCACAACCCCTCCAGTAGCCCTCTGTTTGTTCTCCATATTTAAGAGTCTCTTATGTTTTGTCCCCCTCCCTGTTTTTATATTATTTTTGCTTCTCTTCCCTTATGTTCATCTGTTTTGTATCCTAAATTTCTCATATTAGTGAAGTCGTATGGTATTTGTCTTTCTCTAATTTCGCTTAGCATAATACCCTCTAGTTCCATCCACATAGTTGCAAATGGCTGATTTCATTCTTTTTGATTGCTGAGTAATACTCCATTATATATATATAGCACATCTTCTTTATCCATTCATCCATCCATGGACATTAGGGCTCTTTCCATACTTTGGCCATTGTTGATAGTGCTGCTATAAATATTGAGGTACATATGCCCCTTCAAATCAGCACACCTGTATCCCTTGGATAGATACTTAGTAGTGCAATTGCTGGGTCATAAAATCATAAAAATATGATTTTTAATGGCTGTTAAATCGCTATTGTTTTGGCCTATCTAGCACCCCGTCCCACCTCTGCCTCCTTCTTTCCGGAAAAGATTTTGCGTGGGTCAATCATAGTATGTCCTTCTCCAGGGCACAAGGATGGTGCAGGAATGGGCATGGGATCCACAGGAAACCAAATGAGATTGTTCTCCACGCTGTTTCTAAGCACAACAGGCAGGGATTGGCTCTCTCCTGTCAGGTCACAAGACTATAAGAATGAGAGCCTAAGGATTTTGATGACTATCAGTTCAGCGTCCTAGAGAGATATAGTCTGGGAGAATGAAGACAATACATGGAAAGGAAATGCAGATGTGAGTCCTGATAATCATGTTCATACCCTGGGGGACCTGAACGGCTCAGTCGGTTAAGCGGCTGACTTTGGCTCCAGTCATGATCTCACGGTTCGTGGGTTCAAGTCCTATGTTGGGCTCTGGGCCAAGAGCTCAGACCCTAGAGCCTGCTTTGGATTCTGTGTCTCCCTCTCTTTCTGCCCCTCACCGCCTTGTGCTCTGTCTCTCTCTCCTCTCTCTCTCTCAAAAATAAACATTAAAAAAATATTTTTTAAATATCATGTTCATACCCCTATATCCAGGCATCCCTGAAGCCAGCACCAACCATCTTTATCCTTTCTGTAGTTTCCCTCAATTAATCAATGAATTCGCCTTTTTGCTTATGCTAATCTTTGTTTCTGTTACTTGTAACTAAAGAACTCTGTCAAACACAGAATATTCTAATATTCTGTGGCAAAGTCATAATTCATTTAACTAGTTCCCTATTGAATCTAAACCATTGCTGGCTTCTTTTTTTTTAACCTCTTCATACCCTTCACATATTTTACTGATTGCCCTATCCCTCCCCTCTGGTAACCACCCATTTGCTCTCTGTATTTGTGAGTCTGTTTCTGGTTTGTTTGTTCATTTGTGGTTTTGTGGGTTGTTTGTTTGTTTGTTTTAGATTCCACATATAAGTGAAAACATATGGTATTTGTCTTTCTCTTATTTCACATAGCATAATACCATCTAGATCCATCCATGTTAATCCAAATGGCAAGATCTCGTTCTTTTTTATGGCTGAGTAATATTACATTACATACACATATTACATATTATGTATATAACATATTATATATGTGTGTGTATATATATATATATTACATCTTCTTTATCAATTCATCTATCAATGGACACCTAGGTTGTTTATCTTGGCCATTGTAAATAATGCTGCAGCAAACATAGGGGTAATACATCTTTTCAAATTAGTGTTTTCATTTTCTTTGGGCAAATATCCCATAGTGGAATTATTGGATCATAGGTATATCTATTTTTAATTTTTTGAGGAAACATCATATTGTTTTCCACAATGACTACACCAATTTACATTCTCACTGACAGTGCAGGAAGATTCCCTTTTCTCCACGTCCTCACCATCACTTGTTACTCTGCCATTGTCTGTTTTTTAAACTGTTATGAGATAGAAGTGAATACCCTGCTAATGAATGTTATTCTACATCTATATAAATATTTCTGAAGAATAGACTCAGAGAAGGACAATTACAGGGTCTGAGCATATACATTCTTTAAAGACTCTTAATACGTATTATTAAATTGTTTTCATGAACGACGTTATCAACTTTAATTTCTTTCAACAATATCCTTGTTTTGATTTCATTATACCCTTATCAGCTCTGACTATTACCACTTTTAAATCTTTGCTAATGTGATAGGCATAAAATGTGTTATTCTGTCGTACAATTCCTAGACCACTCCCTTTAAAGATGGGTATTGGCTTCTACTTTTCTTCTTCTACATACTGTTCATAGTTCTTTACCCATTTGTTTGTTGGGGATATGTTTACATATCCCCAGAATCTAGAATAGCATTTGGCACATACTGGGTAGTCTATCAATAGGTATTGAACAAATCAAAATGATTTGTGTGATATATAAAGACACTGACTCCTATGTTTGTGAGAAATAGTCTCCTCAGTGGATTATTTCCATTTCAGTTGTGTGGGTTTTTTTAAACCGGAGGTTTTGAATTTTAATGTTAATTGGTCTTTGCAATTTAGCCAAAGCCTATGGTCTTACTGTGTCCTTCTCTAAACCTATTTCAGATACATTTATCTACTTTCTACATTTTATTTCTATTTTGTTTTCTTTTATGATTTCATTCATGATTCCTTCTTATAACAAGGAAATTCAAAAGCTTCCAGGAGTTGCTGGAAACAAAACTTACCTAGAGGTGCTATGTTGATAACATAACCATCACCCAGGTACAGTGCCCAGTGCTGATAGCCAGAACGAAACACTTCAATCAAGTCCCCCGGCTGGGGGTTACCAGGATAGCTCAAACTAAAGCAATCATTAAACGCCATCTGCAATGACAGACACAAAGAAAATGTAGCTGACACGACTTGCCAAAAGAAAACCAGTTTAAGACCTCCATTAAAGTATAAGGATATAGAATTTATTGGGATTGCATTCCTTATGAAAGACTTAAACTCACACCACTGTCCTTCTCTTTGAATGATCCCAACACTGAATTATGTGTGCACAAGTGAAAAAAACATGAGGAAGAATTTGTCTGCTAATTGTTTCATTTTCTACAGCAAGGCTTTTCATCCTGATCAACCCAGGGCTCCTTTACAATAATAAGCATCTTAGAGTTCTCTCTTTAAATCCAGACATTCATAGATTTTATGATTTATCTATACACAAAATTTCAAAAATATTAATATGGTGCCCTATTGGAATAGAAAAGAGAAGTAAATTTACAATAATACCTATTTTACTTATGTAAATACTCGGTCCATGACTATACAAAAAGATACAATAAAGTGTCCATAAGCTTGCACTTACTTAGCATGAAAGCGTCAAGATTCAGTCAGTAGCAGAAGATGAGAAGTCTTTCAGCCTTTCAAATATCAGCACAGTAAAATCAAAGAACAGGGTATGGGTGGACGGACACTGATATTCTGTGGAAAAAATACCTTGTATGGCAAAACTTACTTTCTCATTTAACTGAAGCAGAGAGAAGTTCCAGGCTCAGATGAGTGGCCAGACATTCAGTCAAACTGTAATAGATGGGTCATTTATTCCTTGTGCCAAACTGTACCGTGCAATCTAGGTACTTAAGTCTCTACCCACTCAATATCAGTAAATGGTCTTTGTCATGGCACAAACATCCCCACAGATTTCCACCCCTCCCCGACTGCCCCACTTACTGCCTGATTCCTGACTTACGGATTCGAGAAACAGTGTAAGGCGGCCATTGTAGAAGTGAGACAACTTGGAGGGTTGGGGAGGTCATCGTGTTGATGAATATGTCTGAAAATTCTAAGCTTGGTGAGTTTTTTTCCTTTTAAGTCACTATTTTTCAGAAAGAACACGTACGTCTCTGATGGCTGATTTTTATTGCAAGGTTAAATCTTCTACGTATGTATGGCATGGGAGTAGAATGACTCAGCAGAAAGAAGTTAGAGACATTCATCAATACTCAAAAGGAGATTTAGTGCTCTGTCCATGTTGAATCTCTTATTGACAGCAGAGTTTCTCATCATCTCTCACTCTAATGTAGATATGTACGCTCAATTACAAAATAAATCCAAGTGCCAGAAAGGGAAATTTCCAAACCATCTAAATTATATTCATAATAGCACAGGCTAAGGACCTGGGAATACAGACTATCATTTTTCTGGCACTCTAAAAGTCTTTTTTACAACACTTAATATTGGAAGGGTGTTTTCCCAAGTATTTGTATGCCATCTGTTGAAAACTTCAATCACCACACTGTCACAGGAATGTAGCCAAATGTACGCTGTCCATCTGTTGGAAAATAACTATTAAAACAACTTTATGGAAACCATTAAGTCTAACCACTCTCTCAAATATGTTTGAGTCTTATTAATATGGGGTTCAGAATTTGGCCACATGGGCACTAAAAGGAAAAATAGATAATATACTATGAAATAAACAAACACATTTCCCATGAATCAGATTCAGCAAGCACACACAGCTGCCTACTAGAATTCAGGGACCTAGCCAAGCTTATAATAATAATCACCCTTTGAACAGAGAGCACTTTTGTAGGGTGACATTTTTTTTTCAAATGTACTACTGCAATTAACCCTATTTAACTTTTTTAAAACTTACCACTATTTGAGTGTATTATGTTATCATTCCATTTTATAGAAAAAAGTATACAGTAGTTAATGCCAACTTTTGGAAAATACCCACTGAAAGCTTCATACAGACCACTTATGTTGGGGTTGCATCACAATAAACCCATCGTTAGTTGAGGATATCATAGGTCAAATGCATTTAATTCACCTAACCTACCAAACATCATAGCTTAACTTAGCCTACCTCATACATGCTCAGAGGACTTACCTTAGCCTACAGTTGGCAAAATCATCTCACACAAAGCCTGTTTTATAATAAAGTACTGAACATCTCATGTACTTTATGGAATACTGTACTGAAAATGAAAAATGTGGTTGTATGGCTGTATGGGTACAAAATGGTTCTAAGTGTGTCCGTTGTTGACCCTCACGATCGTGTGGCTGACTGATTGCTACAGCTCAGCGCCACTGCCCCAGTGTCAGGAGCCAGGATTGTACATATCACCAGCCCAGAAAAAGATCCAAAGTCAAAACTCAAAGTATGGTTTCTACTGAATCCGTATTGCTTTCACAGCATTTTAAAGTCAAAAAATCATAAACCAAACCATCGCTGAGTCAGAGACCATTTGTATTCTAAAGTACAGAGGGACAAATAATGGGACCGGGTGTTAACGATGTGAGCTCTTGTCTCAGGTCATCTACTTGCTATTAAAAAAAATAGCAATAGTTGAGCAAACCATCTGTGTCTCAGTTTCCTGTTTTTTTTTTTTTTAATTTAAATTCCAGTTAGTTAACATATAATGTAGTATTGGTTTCAGGTGTACAATGTGGTGATTCAACACTTTCATACATCACCCGTTGCTCATCATGACAAGTGCACTCCTTAATCCCCATCCCCTAGTTCACCCATCCCCCTTTGGTAACAGTCATTTTGTTCTCTATAGTTGAGTCTGTTTCTTGGTTTGTCTCTCTCTCTCTTTTTTCCCCCCTGACCATTTGTTTTCTTTCTTAAATTCCACATAGGAGTGAAATCATATGCTACCTTTCTCTGACTGACATATTTTGCATCAGTTTCTTCATCTTGCAGGCACGTATAAGAATATTAGGTGACCTGTTTATCTCAAAAATCTGTGGCAAGTAACCGTACATGGACAGGCTAAAAGCTGTCTCAAGTGCTCTGTGAACTGGCCAGAGCTAGACAGGTGGATGGTAAAGCACCAGTGGCTCTTTGTAAATGTTGAGATAGTGGCTTTTGTATGATTTTAGTTCTTAGCCTTTTGGCCACAATAATGCTGTGGAATGGGTGATGCCACTGCACACTTTTAATATATTTATCACATTTTCTATTCTGGCATATGGTTCGTGAACTGATTTATGAAATGTAAGCTAATTGATTTCCTGAAGCTTATCATATTTATAATGAAGGACAGCAGGAGAACAAGGAAAATATTTCATGTGAGTTACCACTCTAGAAACTAAGGGAGGAGACCAAGGCTAATATATAAAGGGAAAGTGAGTTCCAACACCAAGCGCTTAGAATCCCAGCAATTTCCTGCAGAAAAGTACCTTAGGTATTACCTAATCCGCTGCTCTCCAAATTTGGTTTTAGCAGCAGAGCCCTGAATTAAACCAAATATCAGATGGACCCACAAAAATATAAAACACAAAAGTAGCTCTGCCCTGGATGAAGTCAGGAAGGAGCAGGGGAGCCCCATCTGCTCCACACTGCAGCTGCTTCTGAGGTTGTCTGGGGCCCCAGAAATTCCAGAATGGAGCCTGAATAACACCCACCTAGTTCTAGCACAAGCCCCTCATTTTCAAGACAGAAGAAATAGAAACAGGCTGGTAATTTGACTTGCCAAAGGTCATATGCTATTTTACAAAAGATTTTCAACAATTGCCAGAGCAATTGAATATTCATTGCAAAACAAACAAACAAACAAACAACAAAACTAAACTAAACTAAATTAAAACCTCCACATAAGTCTCACATCTTATACAAAAAATATTTCAAAACAGATCATGGAATTAAATGTAAATCTATAAAACATAGGGAAGGGGGGAGCACATAGGAAAACTCCCCAGGACCTAGGGTAGACAAAGAGTTCTTAGTCTTGATAAAAAAAAAAAAAAAGGACTATCCATAAAAGGAAAAACTGACAAATTGACATCCTCAAAATTTAAAACTTTTGCACTGCAAAAGATCCTGTTAAAAGCTCAAAAAAGCAAGCCATACAATGGGAGAAAATATTTGCCAAACACATATTTGAGAAAGGACTAGTATTGAGAACATATAAAGAAGTCTCAAAACTCAAGTGTAAAAGAGTAAAGAATATAATTAGAACATGACCAAAAGACACAAAGACATTTCACCAAAGAAAAGACACAGATGTTAAGTAAGCCATGTTAAACACCATTAACCACTTGGGAAATGCAGATTAAAACCACAATGGGATAGCACCACATACGTATCACAAGAACTAAAATAAAAATTAGTGACAACAGAAAATGCTGGCAAGGATGCACAGTCACTGTATCACTCATTGGCTGGTGAGAATATAAAATGGTATAGTCACTCTTGAAGCAATGCGGCAATCTCTTTAAAAACTTATAACAACTATACAATCCAGCAATCGTACTCCTGGACATTTACCCCAGAGACTGAAGACAATGAAGACTTATATTTACACAAGCACCTGGACATGAGAGTTTAGAGCAGCTTATTCATAATAGTAAAAAACTGGAAATAGCCCAGGTGACCTTAAATGTGTACATACATTGTGGTATAGCCATACCATGGAAACTACTAGGGAGTAAAAAGCAACAAACTATTGATATATTCAGCAACCTGGAGGAATCCCAGATAATTAGGCTGAGTGAAAAACGTTAATGTCAAAATGTTACATACTCTATGGTTCTTCTTATAGAACCTTCTCGAAATGACAAAACTAGAGAAATAGAGAATAGTTGTTGCTAGGGGTTAAGAAAGTGGTGAGAGGGAAGTAGGTATGGCTATAAAAAGACAACATGAGAGATTCTAGAGATGATGGAAATGTTTTCATCCAGATCACGTCAATTTCAATAACCTGTCTGTGATATTATACTATAGTTTTGCACGTTGTTACTACTGGGGGAAACTGGGTAAAGATCAAGGGATCTCTCTGTATTATTTCTCACAATTGCATGTGAATCTACAATTACCCAAAAGCAAGAAAATTAGTTAAAAAAAGAGACCAATGCTTTTTTTAATATAGAACATGAAGAGGACAAGTGGAAGTTATATTGAGGCAGATTTTAGCTGTGCCTGAGCAAAACTTCTTCGAAAGTTATCCAACAATGGAATGGAGCACCTTGTGCAGATAGCAGGCTGTCACTAGGAATGTTTAAATACAGTGAGAATTGATAAAAAAAATAACATTTCCACGGTGGTGGTGGGAGGGGACAGTAGTTAGAGTAAGAAGGTCTTGTAAGTTCCCTTAGAAGCTCTAATATTCTCTCATTCTATTGGCCAGGAACTGTGCAAGGTGTGATCCTCAAATCAACACCATGAAGAAGAGATCATTATTTCCCCCATTTTAAAGATGAGGGATATGATGTTCACAGCAGTTCAGGAACTTACCCAAAGTCACACAGTGGAAAAGGGCCAGAACTCACACCTGGACTCAGGTAAGCCTACCTCCAAGACCAGGTTCCTAATCCCATTCACACTGTATTGCCTCCATTGTTAACATTTCTGCAGCCACTTTTTGAACACTTTTGGACCAGGTAACAACCTGAGCTGATTATTATGATCACCAGTTTACAGATAAGGAAACTGAGACTCTGATGAGTTAACCATCAGGCGTAAAGTCACAAAGGTAGTACGTGACAGAGATAGAGCTCATTTCCAGGTCCATCTTCTTATTCCAGTCTGCATGCTCCTGGTTTATATCACTGATTAACATCATTAACCAAAGGAATTGTTACTAAACAACATTTCATTTTCCCCTCTTCTCAAAAACCCAATATGTAGAATATATATTTCATGGAACAATACAGGAAGTTTTTAAACATTTTTATGCAGAACCAGTAAGTGATGGGAATGGACCTTGGGGAAACCTTGCTCTTGTCCTGCAGGAGAGGTGTCAAGGTGGGGCCAGAAGCATGTAGAAGGTGCCTAGACTCAGACCTTAGGCAAATGGCTATCATCTGTCTGCTTGGGTAATTTGATTTGCAGGGACCACGTCTACCCATTTCATTTGGGCACAAGAAAATAATATTGTGCTTCATAAACGTGAGATAGCACAGAACCCATTAAAGATACATTTATGAAGTCCTCTACTACGATCTGTGTGTGTCACCTTTAAGATAAAAAATACTTTAAGAGTTCATCTGCACAGATTTGTTTGTCTAGTTTATCAGCAAGAGTGGCATGAAGGTAAATCTGTAATCTTTGTACAAGAAATTTTCTGTTTCAACTGCCAAACGAGGCTACCCTGTTTATAGCTCCCTGCCGGTCCCAAAAGATATAACTGCCCCCTGCACAGAGAGGGACAGGCTGATTAACTGCTGCGAATGTCCATGAGGCCATCTGTGTTACAGGAATACTACAAGCATTCTTTCACAAACGACTCCCAAGAATGCTGTTGGAAGTCTGAAATGCTACCACAGACCATCCCTGGTCCAACAGTCTCCCAATGTGATTTGAACCCTTTCAGCTGCATTTTTTTCCATCCTTGATCCTCCTACACTGAGTTGGTTCCACGAAGCTCTGCGGTCTCATAATGGCTACTTCACAGGCCCTCAGAGCTCTGAGGATCTTTGCTCAGACATCCTCACTCTGCAGCTGAGGGTTCCCCCTCCCAACCAGATGAACCATCCTCAGCCACTGCTTGGAATCCTTCCAAGCCTCCCCACTACTGACTCCCCATCTTGCCTCCATATTTGCATCCCTGCATCATGGGAAAACCAAACCACTCATTATTCCTCACACTCACCTGGAATTTTGTTGCCAACACTGAACCTTCTACCTGGAATGCACTGCCCATTTCCAAATACCCCAAAGTACCACTCTTGGGGATCCAGGTCAGATGCCACCTCATCCCCAAGGTCAGCCAGAAATGATGTCTCCTCCAGAGTTTCCGCGGTGCATTTGATCTAACACCTATTGTGTTTCTTACACCTGCGTCAGTTACTGGTGCCCTGGGAATAATTTCTTCTGCTGGTTCTTGTTTGTCTCTATACCTTCCGTTGCTAGCAGAGTGCCTGGCACAAATAACTGCCGAGCAAATGTCTAATGAATGAAGGAATGAGAAGCCCAGGCCCAGGGAGGACAGAGTGGCTGAGTGTTTTCAGCACATATATCATATTAATAGTCTTGAATGCCAAAGTAATATCACCTAATATCTTAAAATGATGACTTGTATTATTATCCATATTCATCCAGTGAGGACGGTAGGTTTAAAAAAAGCCTTTTAGGCAGGACCAGTTTTCTAATCATGATTCTGCCACTTAATAACTGTGTGACTTGGAGACTGAGTCTCTCTCCCTGTGGACTCAGTTCCCCCATTGTAACAAAGAGCGGTGTTTGACAAGCGGTGCAAACAAGGTTGTCTGGGAGCCTAGAGGTCCTCCCCCACCACCCCCAGCACACCTTGCTCGGGTGTCTGCGCCGTCTTTCCCACCGGTGGCAGCTGCTGGGGTCCTGGGGTCCTCACAGCTGCTGCCCCTTCGCTAGTGGTCACGGGCCCACTCCATCTGCTCCCTGGGAAGGTCAAGGCCACAGCAGCTCACCACCACTCCGCCCCCAGCCCTCCAGCGCCAACGCCAACCCAACCGCGCGGAGGCGTCCTGGCGCCCCCGACACTGCTGCGCAAGCTCAGGGCTCCCGCAGCCGCCCGCGCCACCGCCGGGGTCCCCACCCTCACCTGGAGGAGCCCCGACGCTACACCTGACCTGTACGTGCGCGCGCGCGCGCGCGAACACACAGAGGCACACACCTGCGAAAGCTCAGCCCCAGCACGGAATCTGTCCAATGACAGCAGCCCTCTGCCCCTGGCCCCTGGGACGCTCCTGCATCAAACTTTTGTGGTCCCAAGGGCAGTGCAGATTCGAACTTAACCTGTCTTGTGGAGATACTCGTCATGAATGCACACTCACCGCTAGATGTACACACCCTTCTAGCGGGGCACAAATTCCTTTACCCAGGAAAGGACGCTTAGTCCCTGTGCCCCAAGAAAGCAGCTCGGTCTTCAACTCAGCAAACGTGGGGAAAGGGAGTGGCCTTAGAAAACCTCCCTGCTTCCCACCGCAGGCACACCTACACGGTGAGTGCTGGTGAGCCTGATCCAGAGCCCAAAGGCTGTGAGGACACACATGGACCCGTCCCTGTCACCACCCTCTAGCCTAAGATCAACTTCAGAGCAGGAAGGGGAGAGAAAGGAGAAAGGAGAGAGGAAGGGTGTGCAGGCCCTCCACAGCCAGGTATTAGTTTCTCCCAGCGGCAGATTTACCTGGCTCCAGATGGGATGGGGCTTTCCTTAAAGACAAGACTCTCTCTCTGGGGCAGCCCATTGCCCCTCACCTCTTCTGCCCTTCCCCTACCAAAGGTCTGGTTCTGCAGGTCCCTTATTCAGCGTGACTTAGGTGCACGTGACAGAGCAGGGCCTAACTGACTCTCTTGCAGGCCTGGTAGGCAGGCAGAGGCTACCAGAAATAAAGCCATGTGAGTTTAAAAATAAAGCTGGGCATGAAGACTATCCCCTTTCTCCCTGCTAAGAAAAGGGAGGCCAGGAATACTAGCCAGCTAAGCAAGGAAAGCCAGGCAGACTGCTAAATGAACTTTCTGGAGCTCTGCACAGGACTTTCCTGCAAACAAGTCAGAACCTAGATTTTTCCTCTGACTTAACTGGAATCTCAGCTAAAAGGAAGGATTCAGAGGCTGAAATAGCGTGCTAATTTTGTGTGCGTTGCCACAGTGGGATAAGGATTATGTAAAGACGCAGCTGCCTTGGTAAAGGAGTCAGGTTCTGGTATGAAGATTAAGGGTAAATCTGCATGGTTTGAAACTGGGTCTGGCTTTGGCAACTTTGGAGATGTAGCGAAGGTAGAAAGACATCGAAAGCATCAGGGATCTAGATATAATTACTGGCCAAGTGGAAACTAGAACACTTGAGAGGTTGTAGCTGTGTGGGTTTTTTTTTTTTTTTTATAAAAAAACTTATACTTTTATTACAAGTTCCCTATTTAATATATTTTTAGAGTCTTAAACTGAATCAGATATGCCTTTAGATACTCGTTTAAGGTCTCGGAGAGAAAGCCATAAACATGCATTTGCTTTATGTTCCTCAACTATTTCAATTGAGTCATCACTGAAGGAAGTGGTTCATGATTTTCTACAGGAGAGTTTTTCTGAGCATTTATAAAGCCATCCTGCTTATGAGTGAAATTTATTATGTTTGCCAGGTTAATCTGTTTTCTCTAATCAGACACTTAATCATCCAGTCTCCTCTCTGTATTACGGATTCATGACTGTGAACCAAGGAGGATTGCTCCAGTCAGGGCAAAATGATAAATTATCATTTCATTTGGGGGGTGCTTGTGATTAAATGCATCGTAATAGAATTAAAATGAAATAAATCTTATCATTTTACTTCGAGATCCCTGCCAGGTATAGAGAAAATGCATTCGGGAAAGAGGAAATTCAATTTGACATCTGAATGAAATTTGTAGGAAAAACAGAGAAAGCGTTGTAGCTCAGGAGAACCCTGAGTTCTCTCTTCATTTCTACAGAGTTGAGTGATGGTTAGTCACGCGGTTGGTACTCTATGGATGAGCAGCACAGAATTCAAATTTCCAGTCAGAGAGAATGAGGAATGAACGGCGGGCAGGTATAGCCGAAGTTTATCTGCATCTGGGGTCGTAATCCTGGAATCTTGCGGGCTGCACGGGGCGTGCAATGGGAGCAGATGTCAGATTACAGCCGAAGAACCATTTTCCATTATTTTGGCTTTCATATTAAGTGAGGCACCACGTGCACGGCACCCTCAGTTGTTGCCTGGTTGGGTTGAAGCAGTTGAAAAATGTTGAAATGACTATAATGAAGATGATTTAGTCATGTCTGTTGTTGAGTCAAGGTCACATTCCAACAAAAGCTCTGCGACAAAGGAAATCATTGTTTGCCTTTGTGATACATAAGGGCTAAAACCGATTGGCATTGTGTGATGTCAGACAGAGTGTTCAAGACAACTTTTTTGTGTGTGTGTGGATATTTTACACACACACACACACACACACACACACACAATCAGCAAAGCACTTTCATATCCTTTGTATCATTTGGTCCTCACAACAAACCCATGACTAGTCAGGTCCTGGCAGTGACCTGGGGACCTGAGCCTCGAAGTTCCTCATTCAGTGTCTGTGGGGATTGGACCAAGGTCAGGCCTTTGCGTGGAGAGGTTTTCCTCTACCCAGACTCTCTCTTTATTAGACAGTGAAAGCAGAGTCTTCCTTTTAGATTAAAAAAAAAAAAAAATTAGAAACAAACCCACATGCCAAACCCCACTAAAATGAAAGGCCTGTACAAATATGAGGTGAATGAGGCCTCATTCATGGTGCAAAAAAAAAAAAAAAAAAAAAAAGTCTTAAAAGATCTCGTGGCCTTACCTGAGATATTTGCTAAGAGGATACGGAGGCTATTGGCTACATGAGCATAGCAAGTGACAGGTGAGACAGTCACTAAAATAGTTCCAACCCTGTACCCCAAAACCCATGCTGTTAAAAACTTTTTTCTTGATTGCAATATCCAGGCTCATGTCTACTCAGGTTAGATTTTTACACAAATTGCCCAAGCCAAATGGCTCTGTACATTCTTGGTCAGTCTGAATGAATCTCGAGATTTGTTTCCCTAAAGACTCCTCATGTAGTGCACACCCAGGCTCTGTGATCTCTCTGTGAGTACTGCTTCTGAATGGCCATGTGCATTTGAAATTACTAAGCTTGGTAAATTAGGCTGAAGCAAGTCACTGGGGCCATCAAGAGGAGGGGTAGAGAAAAGAATGGTTTAACGGGGCCCAGGTCAGAGGCACAGAAACCTATCAACCTGTGGTGAGGAAGGAAGGGAATGGGTATGCCTTCTATGGAAGCAGCTGTCTGCATTCCACCCAAGAAAAGAGATGATGAAAAAGCCCTGGACGGTGAGTCAAGAGTCTTGGGTTCTAATCCTAGTTCTGTCACTTGCTAGCTGTGTGACATGGTACACACAGAAAGGTCCTGAAACCTTCTAAGCCTGAGCTATACATGTGCGAAATAGGAAAAATAACATATAGCTTGCCATCATCAGATCTGTGGAAAGGTCTTTAAAATCTACAAAAAATATAAATAAGAATAAATTCAAACTATGCTTGGTGAATAGATATAATACCAGGGTATCCTTGGAAATGACACTTAAAATTTCACCATATTCAGACAGAGAAATGGCCAAATATATACATAATATTCCTATTCCTGCTTTCCCTATTTGCCTCTTCCATTTTAAATTCAGAGCCAGTTGTCTTATTTATTAATTGTAACATTTATATAGTATACATAGCTGCCACTTAAAAGTGATACTGACAAGGTAGTTAAGCCTTTATTGCCTTTTATTAGTCTAATAAATGAAAGCACATCACTAAAAAGAGGCCACAAATATAAAGGATTTCAGGGACTTGGCCCTAAGGGGAAATCAGACAGCGCCTTTGGGAAAAGGTAATTCTGACTTGGTCCTTTATAAAATGCTAAATTTCTGCACAAAATCTTACAACACAAGTGTTTACAGGACTCTTGGTGACAAGAAAAGCGATAGTAAATGTGCTGTTGCACTAAAATTCCTGTATCCATGGAGACCTGTGAAGTTCTGTAAGCACACACGCACGCAGCCTACGTATTTATTGAAGGGCTGAGGAAGCGATCAGTAGGTTACTACGCTGTGAAAAGCTGACAGATTGCTGGGAGCTGTTCAGCACACCCGTGGATGTTTTTCTCCTGCTAAATGTAATTACAGGAAAATTCAGAAATCTCAGACATTATGGACAAAAAAAAAAATATATATATATATATATATATATATATTTATGTGTCTCAGAATACAGTGTCCTTAAATCAGATATTTGACCAGAAAAGGCTTGAGAAACCATTAGCGTTTCCCTCCCCCACTCCACATTTTTAGCTACATTCAGAAAGTCTCTAGATTTTTCATGTGCATACATTCAGATATTTCTTGATTGGTGGGAGAAAATGTTGCAAGTTTTTATCAGACTGACTATTTCTGGGAATTTGAATGTGTTCCTGGTCAGTGCTTCCAAATGTATAATTGCTTCAAAAGCAAAGAGCATAAAAATATCAGAAGGAAAGAATCATCTAGAGATATTTGAAGTGTTTACATAACCAAGGACCAATATTTTAATAAAATAAAAGGCAAGTGTTGCTATTTATAAAGGCATATTTACACAGTGTTCTTTTTTTTTGAAAACATCCATATCATCTCATTTGGTCCTTACGTCAACCTTGATGGGTATTATTATCCCCCATTTCCTCTTCATTGCCGAGTCCCGGATTCTTTCTCAAATAGTATTCTAGATTTTAATGACTGACAAATGGTCTGTGTTTTGGTTTAAATGCATTGAAACAGGTAACATTATTGAGGTTTTTTTTTTATGTTTATTTATTTTTCAGAGAGCACAAGTCGGGGAGGAGCAGAGAGAAGGGAACAGAAAATCTGAAGCAGGCTCTGCGCTGACAGACTGACAGCAGCAAACCCGACATGGGGTTCGAACTCACAGAACCGCTAGATCATGACCTGAGCCAAAGTTGGACGCTCAACCGACTGAGCCACCCAGCTGCCCCACATTATTGAATTCTTAAAAAGATGTTGTGTTTTATCTTTTATGTTTTATCACAGTTTTCTCTTTCAAAATATTTTCATGTTTAGCTCTCTGAAAATGTGTCCAATGTGGTAGCCTTCAGCCACATGCAACTATTGGGCATGTATAATGTGGCTTGTCTCATTTTGAAATGATAATATTTGGATATAGTCAGTTAAATTGAGTATAGGACTTTAATTCACCTGTTTCTTTTTCCTTTTTTAATATGCCTACAAAAATATTTAAAATTACATATGTGGCTAACGTTATATTTCTATTAGCAGTCTACTAGACTTATATTTTATATTTTATTTCTATTAGCAGTCTATTAGACTGCTCTAACGAAGCCTTTTTCTATCATTTCCTGTACACCATATTGGCTTAGTCTTGCAATTGGCCCGCCATCCTTTTCACTAGAATAAAGAAATTAACAGCACTGATTGCTTTCATCTAAAAGAAAACAAAAAAGCGCTTTACATTATCCTTCTTTTTCCAGGCCAGATTTCTATCCTTTTTTCCCACCCAAATCTCCATCGCAAAATCCCAGTAAGTAAATCGACCCCGTTCTTTATCTTTGCTTCCAGAAAGGCAATGAGGCAGAGCACCCACCCTGTGAGACCTGGTAAACCATGCAGGATACACAGTTTGCCAGGGAGAGCACATTGGATTCTAGACAAAGCCTTTGAAGCACCTAGGAATTGGCTTTGCCACTTCCAACTATAACGGAAAAATAGCTGAAGCTATTTTGTATTACTATCTTCTTCTCTTATTGTAATCTGAACTCAGATTACAACATGAGTTGTAATGTCAATAAGTCATTAACTGGCTGTGTGACTTTTGTCAAATCATCTAAGCTCTCTGGGCTTCAGTTTTCTTTTAGTCTAGTCTATTGGTAATGGACTTGAAGAAGTTAGTAAATGTTATAGAGAAATCCTTGTCTAAGAGTTTACAGGTTCGGGACTCTAATGATTCAGTTGGAACTTCTAAAACTGGGAAGAAAAAAACATATGAAGAAATAGTAGTTTTACTACCAACTACATCAGGAATACTTTCAAATAGTTTCAACTGCAAGTAAGATAATACCATATGAATAGTGGTTTAAACAGGAGGTGTTTATATTTCTCATGTACTGAGATAGTCTCAAGTCTGAAGATAGGCCCTCATTCAAATAATATCTTACATCAAACCCCATCACCATATCCTGGTGGTTTGACATCCAAAATGTACCCAGAATCTAATCTTTCTCTCTGCCACACCACTGCCACCTACACCAGCCACCATCCCCTCCTGCAATATTTTTCTGTCTCCCAGTTTCCTCCCTTGCTCTTTTTTTTTTTTAACATTTCTATATCCAGTGACCAAAAACTTTTTTTTAAAGCACCAGGAAGGTAAAATTTAAGTACTGTGTTGCTTTCCTGCACAAAATATTCAAAAGATTTATGTCCTTCAGAATGAAATCTAAAATCCTTACCATAGTTTTCTAGCCTCTAAATGATCTAGATGCCAGCCATCTCTCTTATCTCATTCCTCCATTTTCCCCATTGCTCACTCAGTCCTGGCCCCTCTGGTCTTCCTGCTGCTCAGGGCCTTTGCATATGCTATTCCCTCTTCCCAAAGCACTCCTTCCTATGTTCCAAATATCTGCATAACTAGCCCCCTTGCTTCCTTTGGGTCTCTCAAATGTCACTTTATCAGACCTTCCTTTATCAAGCTATATAAAATTTCACCCCATCACTCTCCAATCCCAAAACAGGATTTTGTTTATTTTGTGTGTATGAACATATGAACTCCAGTACTAGTACAGTGTCTGACACCAAAAAATAAAAAAAAAAGCATTCAATAAATGGTGGTTGAAGGAATACTTCAGCAACTGAATGATATTAAACCCCTCTGTCAGTGACCTTGAAATCCCCTTGGTGTTCTCCTCCTTGCTGCAAGATGGCTGCAGCTGCTCCAACCATCATGTCATCACACAACCACCTTCAGAAGTAGGGGGAAGTAGAGATGGAACCTTTTTCTTTCTGTACTTCTTTCTTAACAGGGAGACAAGTACCTCCCCTGGAATATTCCAGGAGACTACCTTCAACTTTTACTGACTAGAATTGGGTCAAGGGCTACCCCAATCAAAAGTACTTGAGAAATACTGAGAAAGCATTTGGATATTTTAGCCTTGAGAGAGAGAGAGAGAGAGAGAGAGAGAGACAGGCGAGTGAGAAGAGTATGATTAATAAAATCATCAGGCCAATAAAACGCCATGCTTAGTACACCCCAGTCAAATCACATGGCTCATTGATAAACCATGAGATCCAGGGGCAATCAATAGAGTGCTTTCACCCTGTCATGCTCCTGCTTTTCCCACCCTTCACATCTTGAAAGTGTAGCCATGTATAAGACTTACCTTTCCACTTTAATTACTGTTTCATTAAACAAAAACATTTGCAAATCATTATGGGGAAAAACACTTATGTGATTCTTCTGGGAAAAGTACTTATGTAATGATGGAAGAGTAGATCGAGGGAAGAACTGGGTAGACAGATGAAGGAAAATGGTCAAAGGCATGCATACCTTAGAACAGGACAAAAGAAGAAAAGCTAAGTAAAGGTTGTTGTGCTGAGAAATTGATGCAGCTGTTTGCTAATGGGGCTGGAGGGAGGGATCCCCCCCCCCCCACCCGGGGTGAGGACAGGAGGCAGAGGGAATAATTTCCTACTGGATTTCACTTCCTTATCCATGCTTTGCAAAAGAACCAAGACTGGCTTTTTAGGTAACATTGTAAATCATACACTCAGAATGTTGCATAGGAATTTTTTTTTTCTTTTCGAATAGCCTACCAAAGCTTGGTCTGCGCAGGTTGATGCTGTGGCCCGTGACAGTGTCCTCTTGGTTCGTAGGGAATCCAGAAGAGACCCTAGGATTGCCATATTCGAATAAACTCCCCTCTTCACATCTTTCATGAGGTATCCATGGCTTAATATCTCAATCACAGAGGAGAAAGCCACATGTACAGGACTCCAGGTCAGGAGAGAGGAGGCCAAGAGAGCCTCCCTACCTTTTAATCTCAATCATTCTGTGCCACGGGACTCCAGTACTCTGGCACAGATGAAAATAATGGCTCAGAGTCCTAAAATCAGAATGTCTGAAAGCAGAGACCTTATGATACAGATTCCAGCACTACCAGACTTAACGTAAGCCCTGCCTGGTGCGATCGCGCAGTGTGTGATCCTGCTGTTTCCTCCCTGTAGCCTTTCAAGGAGGAAGAAGAGCTTTTCACGTTTTTTTGCTATGACATTTAGGATGGCATGTGAGGCAGACATTTCAAAATAAACGCCATTTAAATGCTTAGCCACTTAGATATCTCTTGCAACGGAGCGTGGATGAGAAACAGGTAAAATAGAATTAATGAAAACCACCACTGGCTGTGAACTCTTTTGTCACATGTGACATCTGGGATAAGGACACAGGCTGCTTGCCCTTCGTTCACATACAGTGCATCTTCATATCAAATCGGCACTTTCTCCAATCTATTAGAAGACGGCTTTCAGTTGAGCTATCAAAAAAGAATATCAAAAGAGATTGGACAATAAAGGTGAGCACGTTGCCCTTGAGATAATTGATTCTCTGCCAATTTCTAGTGCTTGTCATGTACGAACCCTTGACCAGGATGTGCTGTGAGAGGTTGGAAGGACCGATTGCCTGGCTTTATACTGTCTGCCATGCATAGCACTGTGACTTCGGCACGTTCCTTCACCTCTCTGTACCCCAATTTCCTATTTTCTGTGAAAACCTATTTTTTAGGTTAATGGGAGGATTAAACAAATTAATAAATAATAAATACTTAGAGTAATGCTTGGTAAATACTATATGGATTTAGCTATTATTGTTGTTGTTGCCCAAAGTAGATTAAGTGGTCAGTGAGTGGACACTTGAATGAATGTGGTGGAAATGAACCTTTGATAATGTCAATTTAAGGACATAGAAGAAACATAAATATTTTCTTTCTAAGTAAAAAAGGATGGTAAAACCCATCCGCAAGACATTGTAGCATGTAATTTATCTCAAAAGATATAAAAGACATTGCCTTACGGGCTGTCTGGGTGGCTCAGTTGGTTAAGCGTCTGACTTTGGCTCAGGTCATGATCTCACGGCTCGTGAGTTCGAGCCCCTTGTCGGGCTCTGTGATGACAGTTCAGAGCCTGGAGCCCGCTTTCATTCTGTGGCTCCCTCTTTCTCTGCCCTTTTCCCACTCGTGTGTGCACTCTCTCCTCTCTCTCAAAAATAAATATTTAAAAAAAAAGACATTGCCTTGCATAAAACAGATCACAGATGCCCACTTCTCTCTGGTTTGGACTGTACATAAAACTCCACTCATCACTGAACTGGCTAGAAAATTTAGCTAGAAATCAATCATTCAATCCAGGACACTAAATCATTGAAACCAAGATTTTAGCTCAGTTGACCTGGTTTCCTTCTCTGCCCAAACTGATTGATTCAATTGGACCATTGAACCAGTTGAACAGGTATTTTCTATCTTCTAGGCTGCCTAAAGCAGCCCTCTTTTCTTTCTCTTCCTCCTCCTCCTCCTCCTTCTCCTCCTCCTCCTCCTCCTCCACTTCCTCCTTCTCCTCCTTCTCCCCCTCCTCCACCTCCTCCTCGTCCTCTTCCTCCTTCTTCTCCTCCTTCTTCTTTTAACAGATAACTAAGCTTTACTCTTCCCAGGGCCATCTGAAGCACAGCTTCATAATGTTAAACTTTGAATAGTGATTCTCTGCGGCTTATTGCTATAAGAAATGCTAAGAATCCTTCTGCTACTGATTCTCAATATCTGTCTTACCCAGCTAATACTGTCAGCTTGGAGGCCAGAGCCTAGGATTTTACACATGAAGTACAGCAAGGTTGCCCTCAGGAGCAGGGCCATACTTGTGAGTGCTGCGGCTACGTGGCATGGCACCCCCCCCCCCCGCCGTGCACTTGACAGCATAGTGCATGGCCCAGTACTCTTTGCACTGATATTTAATGCTCTGTCATGAATATCCAGGTTAACCACTGTAGATAATTCATGGGCTGGTTAGAAAGAGCACTAATATCTCCAGAGTGCCTGGAAACTACTGAAAAAAAAAACATAAACAAGTAGAAGCAAATTTAAGGGAAAAGAAAGCAAAAGAGCTTTGCTACCAACGAAGCATCCATTTCTTAGAATTGTTTCTAACACAGATGTGATCACATCCCTCCCCTGATTAAACCCTTCTCTACCACCTGTGAGATAAAGTGTAAATTCCCCAGTCCTTCACTTTGGCCTTGATATTAGATCCCATTACACCTTTCAGACTTCACCTCCCACTTCCACCTCTCTTCTCCCCTCCCCTCCCCCGCCACCTCCAGTCCTACACCATATGCTCTAGGCTCATTTGAACTACTTAAAATTCCCTGACCATGACAGATGTCATCTTGTCTCCATGTCCATTATGCCCTTTTGCCTCCTGTTTCAATGGAAAACGCTCCTCATATTTCAAGGCCCAGTTCAAATGTTACCATTCTGAAAACGAACAGCACTTCCCTCTCCTTTCATTGCACTTCATCGGTAACTTTCTAGAACAGTGCTTGGCATAGCACTTTTCTCTCCTCTGTGATCTCCTCAGTATCAAAACTGTTGATACTTCTGCGGCCTATTATTCACATTTGTGTCCCTAATAGCTAACCCAGGATTGCAGGTATCGGGTGGTTATACTTAACCATGTGGGATTCATTCTGGCAGGAATGCAAAAGGGAACGAGCTTGCCTTTGCTGTATTTTCTGTCTCCCTACAATCCTTTGGCACTTCTTCGCACCAGGAGTCATTTTGCTAATCACAAGTGCCAGTTCACACTGCTCTGACACCGTGTCCCTGTAAGACCTCAGACAGGAATGAAAGGAAAGTGCACCTCGCTAACTCCTCGAGGGCGAATGAAGGATGCACTATGGCTGCTTCTAACACAAAATTATCGTCTGATAAACACAGCTGCCCTGTCTCACCTGCTGTCACCTGTACTGCTTTAGAGGCCACTTGCAAACTCTGCTTTCTGACAACTCAGAAGCTGTTCTGCAGCCTCCCCGCTGATTTGCTTTCTGGCAGAGCTTGAAACGGCACTGGCTTGCAGTCAGGCCTGAATTCTGGTCTTGGCTCGGTAGCTTGAAATCCATATGACTTAATGTAGGCCACTTAGAGCTGAGTCTGTTTCCTCGTGTGCAAAACAAGGAAAATGATCCTTTCCCCAGCCCTGCCGACCTTGCTGGATTCTTAGGAGGCTCAGAGGCTGGAAAGAATTTGAAATCACTTTACAAAATGGAAAATTCACCAGGGGGATGGAGGGTAGTCATATAGCATTGTTTATTCCATAATCCTGACTGTTCGAGGTTTTCTACAACTGTTTTTTCTTCAGGAAGATCAAATTAAATACAATGTCTAAGTGATATTATTTTGGTTTTCCTCTCATAAGCAGCCAAAACTAATCTTTACTGTTATGAAGATTGCTTGAAATGTTTTTTGGTTTCATCTCTGTTTCATAGACATTTCACTCTAGATTAGTACCCCAACTACAGAAAGTTGTATCATTAATTACATTCACTTTGTTTGATTTTTAATAAGACTCAGAAATATAAATTTTAAGTAGAAAAAGTGTTTATTGATTAAAATGTAATCTGGATATGTCAGGTTTTTTTCCTAGCTTTAATTAAAATAAACTAGCCAAGAGCACTTTGATTTGAATTGAACAAAAAGAAAGAGAAGCAACCTTTTTTCATCTTCAGTGCTCTCCAAGATAGGCACATGGTGTGAGATTTGTGTTATTGTAATAAATTAGCTGAATCACCCTTGCTGAGCCTGATTGTGTAGATTGATTACTGAAACCAAAAAGTCCAACTGGAATTTGTCTGTGTTTGGAATAAATCAATAAATTTCTAAAACCCCAGTATATATCTTAAACACTTTCAGCTTTTATATGTTTCAGAACATTGCAAAATATAGTTTATCTTTGAACAACACAGATTTGAACTGCTTGGGTCCACATATATGTGAATTTTTTTTGATAAATACAGTGCAATAAATGTATTTTCTCTTCTTTATGATTTTCTTACAACATTTTCTTTTCTCTGGTTTACTTTTTTGTAAGACTATAATATATAATATTATATATTGTTATAGTTATCATGTGTTAATTGACTATGTTATCAGTAAACTTCTAGTCAACAGTAGGCTATTAGTAGTTAAATTCTGAAGGAGTCAAAAGTTATATGCGTGGAGGGTTGGTGGCCCTAACCGCTGAATTGTTTAAGGATCGACTGTACATCCATTAAAAAGTTCTCTGAGGAGACTGACTTCCGGCATGACAGCATGAGGAACTCTAGTGATACACTTCTCAGTGAAATTTGTAAACATTATTTAAAAAAAATTTTAAAGCTTCTGTAAGTGATTGTAAAGGAAAACAAGTAATGAAGAAATATTTATTCAAGAATATGAAAATTCAGTAACAAAGGTGAGTCTCTGAATCACATTTAGTGATTGCTTCTTGCCAAAATTCCAATTATGTTTTTAAATTTCTAAATTATATTCACCTTTGGCTTATTTCATTTCCTTCCTTTGACTTGAATACAAGAATCATAGAGCTTAATAAATGTAATGTTCAAATGTAGTAAGCCCCTGAGGGGTAAATTTCTGAGTATCATGACTAACAATGGTAAGCAACTAAAAAATAATAGCCATCATCCCCGTCAATACACCATCATTATCACCTCCACCACCACTCATGTTCTTGACACCTCATCTTTGCCCTCTCCTATCTGGTACTTTCTGGTATTTTAATCTGAATTTATTTTTAGTTGCTCTATGGTATTTGTGTATGGATGTTCATACATGTGAGTGCTTATGTTTCTGTGTGTGATTGTGTGTAAACTGAAAATTTCCTAAATCCTTTAAAGAAGTAGTTAAATATAGTTAAATATCATCATTGAGAAATACTACAGAGGACTATGATTAATTACCAAAAGTTATAATAACTTCACTAAGGAGCTCACATGTGTTCTTACCCCCTTATAGCTAGCTCTCAAGTGTAATAGCTGCAAATATCCACCTTTCTGTTCCTTTTATTCCCAGACGATAATGTTAGGTGTATCTGTTAGGCCTTAGAGTGATTTCCAATTCCCTGTTAAAAGGAGAAGAGTAGATAAGAAGAAAGTTTATAGCAATACAGGCTTACCTCAAAAAAGCAAGAAAAAAATCTCAAAAACCTAATCTTACACCTAAAGGAGCTAGAAAAAGAACAACAAATGAAACCTAAAGACAGCAGAAGAAAAGAAATAATAAAGATTAGAGCAGAGGGGTGCCTGGGTGGCTCAGTCGGTTGAGCGTCTGACTTCAGCTCAGATCATGATATCACAGTTCGTGGGTTCGAGCCCCGCGTCAGGCTCTGTGCTGGCAGCTTAGAGCCTTGGAGCCTGCTTCTGATTCTGTGTGTCCCTCTCTCTTTGCCCCTCCCCTGCTCATGAGCTGTCTCCCTCTGTCTCTTAAGATAAATAAATGTTAAAAAAAAAAAAAGATTAGAGCAGAAATAAATGATACAGAAACTAAATAAACAGTAGAACAAATCAATGAAAACAGGAACTGGTTCTTTGAAAAAGTCAATAAAATTGATAAACCTTTAGCCAAACTTATCAAGAAAAAAAGAGAATGGACTCAAATAAATAAGATCACAAGTGAGAGGGGACAAACAACAACCAACACTACAGAAATACAAGCAATTATAAAAGAATATTATGAAAAATTATTTGCCAACAAATTAGACACCCTAGAAGAAATGGATAAATTCCTAGAGACATTTAAACTACCAAAACTGAAACAGGAAGAAATATGAAATTTGAAGAGACTGATAACCAACAAAGGAATTGAATCAATAAAAAAAACAAAAAAACAAAACAACAACAACAACAAAAAAAACCTCCCAACAAACCAAAGTCCTGGGCCAGATGAATTCACAGGAAAATTCTACCAGACATTTAAAGAAGAGTTAATATCTAATCTTCTCAATCTATTCAGAAAAAAAATAGAAAAGGAAGGAAAACTTCCAAATTCATTCTATGAGCCCAGCATGCCGAAACCAGAAAAAGACCACTAAAAGAGAGATCTATAGGCCAACACCCCTAATGAGCATAGCTGCAAAAATCCTCAACAAAATACTAACAAACTGAATACAATAATACATTAAAAAAAATCATTCACCATGATCACATGGGATTTATTGCTGGGTTGCAAGAGTAGTTCAATATTTGCAAATAAATCCATGTGATAAGAGAAAGAAAAAGAACCACATGATCATTTCAATAGATGCAGAAAAAGCATTTGATAAAGTACAGCATCCATTCATGATCAAAACCCTCAACAAAGTAGGTTTAGAGGGAACATACCTCAATATAATAAAGGTCATATATGAAAAACCCACAGCTCACATCGTCCTTAATGGGAAAAAACTGAGACCTTTTCCCCAAAGGTTAGCAACAAGACAAAGATATCCACTCTCACCACTTTTATTCAACATAGTACTGGAAGCCCTAGCCACAGCAATTAGACAACAAAAAGAAATAAAAGGCATCCAAATAGGCAAGGAAGAAGTAGAACTTTACTATTTGCAGATGACTTGAGACTATATATAGAAAACCCAAAAGACTCCACCAAAAACTGCTAGAACTGATCAACAAATTCAGTAAAGTCATGTGATAAAAAAATCAATGTATATAAATATGCTGCATTTTTATACACTAATAATGAAACAGCAGAAAGATAAATAAAGAAAACAATCCCATTTACAATTGTGCCCAAAATAATAAGATACCTAGGAACAAACCTAACCAAAGAGATAAAAGATCTGTACTCTTAAAACTATAAAACACTGATGAAATAAATTGAAGATGACACAAAGAAATGGAAAGACATTCCATGCTATGGATTGGAAGAACAGATATTGTTAAAATGTGTATACTACCCAAAGCAATCTACACATTTAATGCAATCCCTATCAAAATGCCAACATCATTTTTTCACAGAACTAGAACAAACAATTCTAGAGTTTGTATGGAATCACCAAGACCCCAAATAGCCAAAGCAATCTTGAAAAAGAAAAGCAAAGTTGGAGGCATCACAATCCTGAACTTTGAGTTATGTAACAAAGCTGTAGCAATCAAAAGAGTATGGTACTGACACGCACAAACCCAAAAAGCACATAGATAAATGGAACAGAATAGAAAACTCAGAAGTAAACCCACAACTATATGGTCAATTAATCTTCAAGAAAGCAGGAAAGAATATGCAATGGGAAAAAGACAACCTTGTCAACCAATGATGTTGGGAAAATTTGACAGCTACATGGAAAAGAAAGAAACTGGACCACTTTCTTACACCAAAATAGTTTCAAATGGATCAAGGACCTATATGTGAGACTTAAAACCATAAAAATCCGAGAAGAAAACACAAGCAGTAACTTCTTTGACATAGGCCATAATAACTTCTTTCTAGATATGTCTCGGAAGCAAGGGAAACAAAAGCAAAAATGAACTTTTGAAACTACATCAAAATAAAAAGCTTCTGCACAGTGAAGAAACAATCAACAAAACTAAAAAGCAACCTGAAGAATGGGAGAAGATATTTGCCAATAACACACCTGATAAAGGCTTAGTATCAAAAATATATAAAGAAGTTATAAAACTTCACACCCAAGAAACAAATCATCTAATTAAAAATGGACAGAAGACATGAATAGACATTTCTCTGCAGAAGACATAAAGATGGGCAACAGACACATGAAAAGATGTTCAACATCACTCATCATCAGAGAAATGCAAATCAAAACTACAGTAAGATAGCATCTCACACCTATCAGTATGGCTAAGATCAACAACACAAAAAACAACAGGTGTTGGTAAAGATGTAGGAGAAAAAGGAACCCTCATGCACTCTTGGTGGGAATGCAAACTGGCACAACCACTATGAAAAACAGTATGGAAATTCCTCAAAAAGTTAAAAATAGAATTACTGTAGGATCTAACAATCGCAATACTAGGTATTTATGCAAATACACAAACACAAATTCAAAGGGATACATGCACCCCTATGTTTATAACAGCATTATTTACAATAGCCAAAATATGGAAGCAGCCCAAGTGTCCACTGACTGATGAACAGGTAAACTAGATGTGGTGTGCATATACAGTAGAATATTACTCAGCCGCAATAAAGAATGAAATCTTGCCATTTGCAATGGATATAGATGGATTTGAGACTATAATGCTAAGTGAGATATGTATTCGGAGAAAGGCAAATACTATATGATTTCACTCATATATGAAATTTAAGAAACAAGCAAAAGGGTGGGGGGGGGGGAGAAAGAGAGAGAGAGAGAGAGAGAGAAATCAAGAAACACTCTTAACTACAGATGGTTACCAGAGGAGAGGTGGGTAGAAAGGTGGGTGAGGTAGGAGATGGGGATTAAGGAGTGCACTTGTTGTGATGAGCCCAAGTGATTCACGGAAGTGTTCAATCACCATATTGTTCACATGAAACTAATATAAAACTGTATGCTAACCAACTGGAATTTAAAAAAAATAAGAAAAAAAGGAGAAAAGTAGACAATTTGTTTTCCCCTTAATAGATATGTGTAATTTAGGTGAGTTAGGATTGTCCATTTTGGAATACAGCACTGAGGAGACCAGTCCTGGTCTACCTAAAATATCAAAGTACATATTCATATGTATGTATATGTGTATATGTATGTGTATGTATATTCTGGGCCTTCCTTAACTAGTGGCTTTTATATACACATAACATACATATACATATGTACATATGTACAAAGTACATATTCATATGTATGTATATGTGTATATGTATGTGTATGTATATTCTGGGCCTTCCTTAACTAGTGGCTTTTATATACATATAACATACATATACACATACACATATACATACATATGAATATGTACTTTGATATTTTAGGTAGACCAGGACTGGTCTCCTCAGTGCCGTATTCCAAAATGGACAATCCTAACTCGCCTAAATTACACATATCTATTAAGGGGAAAACAAATTGTCTACTTTTCTCCTTTTTTTCTTATTTTTTTAAAATTCCAGTTGGTTAGCATACAGTTTTATATTAGTTTATATATATAATGTATATACAATATACATATATATACATTATATATATAAATATATATGTATATTATATATATATGCCACTAATTAAAGGAGGGCTAGAATTTCTCAGGACAAAGGATTAAGGTTAAAACTGTTTTATTCTACTCACCTGATAGTAGTCCCTCCTTCCCTCCCCTTATTTTCCAAAACAAACAAATATAATGAACACTTAATTGAAAGTTACCATTAGATTAGTTTTTTAAAACAGGACTTTGTTGTACCTGAATACCTAACTTAGGCATCTGAATATTTTCTATTTTCATAACTCAGTTAAGTGTGACTAACTTCACACTGAATTAATCATTAAAGCAAAGCTCATTAAAATGCTGATGTAGAAAATGTTTTGTTTTGATTGCTTTTGAACAGTAGGAAAAATTAAATTTATTCAATAAACCCTCAAAAGAGAAGGTAGCATGAACATTTGCATGAAGAAATTCAACCCACCTTAATATGCCAAAATAAATACCTCTACTTAATAAATATCAGTATCTTTTACAGGGAGGTAAATAGGAAAGCATTCTGTTTTAAACAGTAATGGATGTTGCATTTTACTAAATGAAAAGAGTGAACTAATGAGTAATAATTGACACTATATTTGGTTAGTTGTAATTGAAGAATAATAGGAAAGAATTGCCTTACATTTAAGTAGTAGTTTTTACTTCTTTGATACCCAAATATTACTATTTTTACTTTCAATTATATTGGAAGAGGAAATAGAGAAGACATTGTTCTATCCTATTTAGATTTAGAAAGATAAAACTAGAGAGGCACCTGGGTGGCTCAGTCGGTTTAGCCACCGACTTCAACTCAGGTCATGATCTTGCAATTGGTGAGTTTGAGTCCTGCATCAGGCCCCGTGCTGACAGCTCAGAGCCTGGAGCCTGCTTCAGATTCTGTGTCTTCCTCTCTGCCCCTCCCTCACTCATGCTCTGTCTCTTTCTGTCTCTCAATAATAAATAAACAAAAAAATTAAAGAAAAAAGAAAAAAAGAAATATGAAACTAGAAGTTATGTACCTTTGTTTAACTTTAAAAGTTAAAGTGCTGTACTATGAATTATCCAGGTGTTGTTTCATCATGATTTCCTACTTTTCTTGAACAAATCAATTAAATGTTCTGTATCCTGGATTTGTATTTGAAAAACTGAGACTAAACATGTTATACAAGCTCTCCAAATTGTTTGAAAAATTAGTAGCAATTCTAAATGGCTTCTTTTTGAATTAGAAGGAAAAATAATGTTTTCTTTCTTTCTTTTTTTTTAATTTGACCTCAATCACTTGTCCTAGGGAAATTGCAGAATTTAACTGAGACGAATAAATCACTTTTTCATTTATGGAAAACACATTAATGGATCTTTAGTTACAACAGAAGGCCCCAAGCTAGACTTGGGACAAAAAGGCAGTAAATTACAGTGCATAATAAAGTAAAAGACAGCAAGGTTTTCCCAGTGGTGGTGGTAGGGTAGGGTGGGGCTGGTACTGGAGGGAAGTACTGCCCTGATGAAAGGCACAGCTGAAGAACTTTAGAATGACAATGACCAATTGTCAAGTTTCAGCAGGATTCATTGTAGCCAAATCTTCAATGGAAATTGGTTATAAAGAAGAATATTCCATTTGTTTTTCTCTGGGGAGCAAAGGAGATGGGACTAGGTCACATTTTGGGAGCAAAGGAAGGCAGAAAGGGCTGGAGACCATGGAAGGAAACATTTAAGTTGTAGCAAATTGAACCAGGAACAGGAATTTAGAATAGTAGATAACAGACAAGCCCCAGGAATCCGTTGCAGCATTTCTTGCGATCACATGAGATCGTGCCCAAGTTTTCATTCTTTGGAAGGGATGTGGGGAAAATAATACTAATTAATAATAGCAACAAAAACTACAATGACCAAGTGCTTGAAATATGGCAGATACCCTTCTAAGTTTTTTTTTCAAATATAATCTCATTACATTCTCGCAGCAACCCTGTGAAGATTTGTAATTGTCCTTTTTTGTAGATGAATAAATTGTGCACATCGATGTATGGGGAGATAACTCTACACAGGTCTCTCATGCTTGTACATCTTGTGAACAGATGAACTGGCTGCCACTTTTCCAGCCTGTCTTTTAAAGGATATTTGTATAGCAAACAGGCTTGGAAAACAGAGATAGTGTCTCCCTCAGGTGCAAAGGCAGGCTTGTTTTTGTCCATTATAACATAGGAAACTCTCCTTTCAGGGCAAAGCCTGGGCAGGCTTAATGTCCCTTGTAAAAGATTTGGGTTTTTTACACTCAAGCTTGCTCTCCTGTAAGAACCCATAGTACCTGCAAGCAACTCTTGTACTCTTTGCATCACCCCGTAAGGACTGAGGCTCAGGGACGTGGCAGAAAAGCTGAGGCTCTGGCCACTGCTATTGCTGAGAGTAATGAAGTCCTTTGTCTCTGACTCATGAGTCTCATGTGTTCTGCTAGAATCCAAGAAATGGTCCCAGACTAACTTGTTGGCTTGCAAGTAAATTTTCAGGCTCCTCATAATCCTAATAAGAGATTCAGCATGTCCAAGGCCTCTCAGCTAAAAAGTAGGGGAGCCAGGAAGGGACTCACCCAGGAGTTCTACTCCCTAGTACATGCTCTCCCCCACCATGTTGTAGTAAAAGAAATGGCGGGTCCAAGTGGCCAGAAGACAGGATACAACTCAAATGTTTGTTATATAAGAGTTCATAAAATACATATGTATCCTTAACAAGTCAATCCAGCTTTGTTTGTACAGGCTGCTTCCATTGTAATTATGGTCAAATTCAAAGTGAACAAGATGTATACAAAATCATTGGCATAATGGAATTGTCACACAGAAATGCTCTCCATCCTGTTCTAATTCTTACAAACTTCCAATTCTCTACTTTCATAATTCTTCAAAGAGATAATTTAGAATACTGTAACTTGCATGAAGCCATTCTTATTCCTTCAGTAAAAAATAATGTTATATTTCTCTGAACTCAGGAGGATTTTGCATTTCTTTCTAGAATCAATATGGCAGAGTGATTAAGAACATGGGCTCTGGAGCCAGACTTCCCTGATTCTAATCTTGGCTCTGCCACTTCTTAGCTATATAACTTTAGGCAATTCACTTAAGCCCATTGGGCCTCAGATTCTTCACCAGTAAAATGGAGATAATTTTGACAGCAACTCACAGTTACAGTCATGATAAAGTGAATATGTCTCTGTGTTACTACATCCCCAAAATTTTAGAAGAAAAACACATACTTTCCGTCAGGACACTTGAGCTTTTTTTTTTTTTTTTTTTTTTTTTTTTTTTTTTGCCACTCATAATACAAAGGCCCTGTGTTATGAAACCAAATGAGTTCATCCACTTAAAGCACTCTGAATACTACCTGACACATCATTAACGTTCTCACTAAGTGTCTGCTATCATCATCCATCTCTTATGGATCTTTTTAATTCTCACT
Organism: Cryptoprocta ferox; assembly: GCA_028646485.1. Taxonomy (NCBI): domain Eukaryota; kingdom Metazoa; phylum Chordata; class Mammalia; order Carnivora; family Eupleridae; genus Cryptoprocta; species Cryptoprocta ferox. The sequence continues at coordinate 70,828,389 of CM053573.1, forward strand.
GGCTTTATGGCTCTGTGTGTGTGTGTTACTCGAGTGTCTCAGGCTCAACATCCAGTGAGTATAAAGGTAGTTTCATTTCTTCTACTAAATATCAATGACTCTGACCATTTTCTTTATTTTAGAAACACAACAGGAACATCATAGTCAATTGCCCTCAAGCCTGTTTTCATGGTTCCATAATCAGGTCTTGATTAGAAATCATCCCCTTAACAGCCTGAGCCCAATAGTTCTTCATTGGCCTCACTTGGAGTTGGAACTCTGCACCTAGCAACACCACTGCCATCACTTGGGACCTGGCGAAGCTGGGAAACTACCATAACCAAGATGGTGGGATAGGAAGAACTCAACCATAGAGGTCCGTGCTGTCACTTGTATGAAGTGAAAAGGACACCTTTTGTGTGATATTTGGACACAGGGGAGACCCTTAACAAGGTTGCTTGCATACCTCAGGTACTATAGACTTTAGAGAAACAATAACTCTTTCCCCTGTGCATGTGCATAATGATAGCAAAACTAGAATAAGATGAGTTCTGTTCACACCAACACATAGTCCTCAGGAATGCCAGTCTCTTTTGACTTTGTTGCTAAGTCTGGTTTCCTGTGATACACTCTTTTTTCCTTTATGTTAAGTTTATTCCCCCCCCACCAATGGTGCATCTTGTTTCTCTTTGCCTGCAGTGTCAGGCATATATTTCTGAACACAAATGGTAGATGGGGTTCAAGGTTTTTCCAAAGAAGCTATCAGCCTTTCTGTAAATCAGTGGATACAAATGGGTACTTTTAGAAAAGCTGAAATTAGAAAGACTGATTATACCAAGTGTTGACAAGGATGTGGAGCAACTAGAACTCTCATACATTGCTGGTGAAAATGCAAAATGGTACAGACATTCTGGAAAACAGTTTGGCAGTTTCTTAAAAAGTTAAACATCCACCTACCTTATGACCCAGTCATTCCACTTCTTCATATAAATGAAAGCATATGTCCACATAAATAAAGACCTACACATGAATGTTCACAGTTTTATTTGTAATGGCCCAAAATTGGAAACTACCCAAATTTCTAACAACAGATGAATGGATAAATAAATTATGGTAGATACGGATATAGCTATGGATATAGATATAGAATCATTCCACTGAATAATTATATACTATTATATATAATAATATAAATATACATATTCAGTAGAATATTACTTAGTGATAAAAAGGAATAAACTGTTGATACACACAACAATATAGGTGTATCTCAAAAAAATTATGCTGAATGACAAAAGCCAAACAAAAAATAATTCTATGATTCCATTTATATAAAATCATAGAAAACACATCTTAATCTATAGCTATGACAGGAAGCAGTCAGCGTTTTCCTGGGTTTGGTGAGTGGGGTCAAGGAGGGATGAGAGGGAGGGATTTCAAAAAAGCATTATTAGCAAGTTTGGGAAGTTATGAATATGTCCTTCTTCACTATGGTGATGTTTTCATAGATGTCTACCCATGTCAAAATGTATCAAATTGTTTCCTGTAAAAATATATAAAGCTATGTTTGAAATGGATACATAGGGAAAACATGCCAGCTAACTTTTTCCTACAGAAACATCGGAGTTTTCTTTCCTCCTACAGAATCAAACCATGTCTAATATCCATTACTTGGTTCTTCTTAACAGACCAGAAGCCAGCTCATTGAGAGCAGACATGGCCTTATTTGCCTTTGTGTTCCCTATGAACCTTAGCACGATATCTTGCAAACATCACAGGCACTAAATATATACATATAAAATGAACGAAGAATGAAATAACTAACTGAGTAATTATCAACCTGAATAGTCTTCACACAACTGTCATTTATGTGTAGCTCTGTAATTACTACATTCCTTTCTCCAGGATAAATTCCTTCTTTGGACAAGCTAATACTTCTCATTCCAGATTATCAGCAACAAATCTTTGCTTGAGGAAGATATGTGAATATAAAAGATGCAATTCATAACAGAATTAAGGAGTACTATTTCTCTTCAAACAGAGCGCTGAGGTTGCCTCCTATGTGTCTTTTCAGCAGTGTTAAAATTTAGAATTGTAGTTAATACCTACTGGATTCAGTTGATAAAATGTCTACCAACATTCAAGAATCAGAATGTGAATGCAAATGTGTTTGTAAATGAGAAAAGCTCTGGACCAGGAGATGGGAGCCTGGGGTTCTAATCCTGAGTCCCATACTAATTAGCTATTTGAACCTGGATAAATTGTTTCACCATTCTTGGGCTTAATTTTCCAGTCTTACAGCAAGGGGTTGAAGTAAAATTGCTCATGGAGCTTTCCTATGTCAACGTTCTGTGATTTTGTGGGCCAGGAAAGATCTATTCAGATTGGACCAAGATTTAAAAGAATTCTTTTGAGGAAGGGGACAAAATGAGATAGGCAGTTGAAGGACGATGTGCAGGAGGAGGAGTTTAATTTGTAAATTTTTCTCCTCCTAGAAAACTCTGGCACTGGGTGGGGCATTCAAGGCCCAATTCTTTGTCACTGAACTGTCTACTTGGAGTACACTTCTCATATTGTTATCCACCTCCTCCAGAGGACATAGAGCTCTGGTTTTGTTTTCCATGCGTTTGCTGTGAATAAATTGTGTAGTTTAGTAATAATTTTTAAAAAGCATGGCAATCTTGTTCTGAAGGAAGTATGAACCATGCATTTGGCAACTTTTCTGTGCATGTTTCGGATCCAGGGATACCAGGCAAATCCTTGGCATATCTATGTTCAATCACTGTCAGAGACTGGAATTGCATTTTCTGTCCCTGTTTCTACCTGGCAAGAGTCCTTTTTGTGCTGATGCCTGATGGGATGCAGTCTCCAGAAGAGTGATTGATTGTCAGGTGCAGGCATGATTAAACCAGCGCAACTGTGGATCACCCCATCCCCACAGGGGAAGAAGAAAAACATGCGTTTTCTGTGAGAACACGGTGGCATTCTTTGGCTTTGCAGCTCATTACATAAATATACTGGAGTTAAAAAATAAATAACAATCTATGTATATTGTTGCCTGTCAATTCTATGTGCCAAGGACCATACCCAAAATTCTTCCCACCATTGACTGTTTTGAGTAAACTGGATTTCTTCATGGAAGCAGAAAATGGGGACAATAAATCAGTTACTATTAGGACTCAGAGTCAAATCCTAATTGTAAGAACTTAAAGCATAAAATTCACTTAAAGCATAAAATTCATTTAAAAAACTCTTTTTAAAAAAAAAAAAAGTGGTGTCTTTCCTATGCTGTGCTTAGTTACCCAAATAAATGTGATGTGTTTATCTCAGTTTATCCCCAACTTTTGTTCTTGCCTTAAAATGTACGTGTGTTCAGGGAAGAAAATAAAAATAAAAGCAAATCCATCTCTGAAAGTTTTGAAAAAATATTCTAAGTGTTTAGTGAAGACTTGAAGAAGGAAAAAAAAAATAGGATTGAATGGGACACATGGAGCAAAACTTCCTAAAATTTTCTTTACCCATATGTTCCTCAAAGTCCCATTTGCTCCTTTCCCAACGGAGACAATCCAGAATCCCATCTTGCCATCTCCAAGGTCAGGATCCCTTAGTGATACGTGGTCCTTTCCATCCATTCCAGATATGGCTCCTTGTGGTTGGGAGTATAGGAAAGACAAATTCCTGCCACCATACAGGCCTGGGCAGGAAGCCCTGGGCAGGACATCCAAATAAAGGCTCCCCTTTGGGATAAAGAAGTATGGCCAACTCCAGAGGCATTAGTCTGTGGCAAGGATGAGTCTTGCCACATGGATGGGTCTTATGAAGAACTCTTGTTCTGTAGTGGAGGAAATTCTTAATAAACCTTGGACTGGTTTCTGGGAAGAACTCCCTACTATATTGTTTTCCATGCGCCTGGCTTTGCTGTCTGGAAACTTGGAGGCTCAAAGATTGCTAGCCAAGAGTTTTTAAAGCTAGGCTTATCATTTCTTTATTTTACTGTTTATTTATTTATTTAGAGAGAAAGTGTGTGTGTGCAAGTGAGCAAGGGAGGGGCAGAGAGGGAGGGAGAGAGAGAATTCCAAGCAGAGTCCATGCTGTCAGCAAGGAACCCGATGTTGGGCTCGAGCTCACGAACTCATAGGATCTTTACCTGAGCCAAAATCAAGAGTCAGAAGGTCAACTGACTGAGCCAGCCAGGTGCCCCTGGAGTTATCATTTCTTTTTAGCAAAGCATTTGCCTCAAAAACAGTAGGTTTCTTTCTGATCTGTTTGTTGCCTGTCAATTCTATGTGCCAAGGACCATACCCAAAATTCTTCCCACCATTGACTGTATTTCCTTACTTCCTAAGAATTTTGCTGACCCTGTTCAAGTTCATAGAATTCTAAAACAATAGGCATTGGCAAAAAGGGAACATCTCTAATATGATCTGTGCTACAGGACTGAAATTCTTCATTTGATTAGTAAATTTTTATAGAACTTCTTCACTAAAACCCTTTTTATTTCTTGCTGTTTTTTTAAAAGTTTATTTATTTATTTTAAGAGATAGAGTGCAAATGGGGCAGAGAGAGACAGACAGAGACAGAGAGAGAGAGAGAGAGAGAGAGATGGAGAGAGAATCCCAAGCAGGCTCTGTGCACTGTCAATGCAGAGTCCAATGCAGGGCTCGATCTCATGAACCATAAGATCATGACCTCAGCTGAAATCAAGAGTCAGACGTTTAACCAACTGAGCCACCCAAGTGCCCCTGTATTTCTTGCTGTTTAAAGTCCAGATGCAGTGGGCTTTTCAGACCCAGATTTCTAGATTCCTATCAATGTTATTTCTACTTTCAAACCACCCAATCCTTATGCGTTTATAATACCTTGCTAGCTGCACTAACACAAACAATGCATGTGCAGACATTCTGGCCTTTTCTAACCTGATCCCTTAGAACTGCAGATTTAGAAGACTCTTGTTCTGGCTTCCAAGTTACTGAAGGTGACAATATCACCAAAGTTTCATCGTTGTGTAACATGGGTTTTTGTCTTCCTAACCTCTGCCGTTTCCTCCCCTGCAGATGTTTGACAACTAAGTCAAATCTAAATATTTGAGCCTTTGTTATGGCAAAGTCCCACTTCTAGTATCAATTTCTGGTTAGTGATAGAGAAATAATTCAACCCTGCCAACAACAGACCCTTTTATACCAATATAGAAGAGGGGGGGAAACAATTTATTACTGAGTAACCATGAATAGATTTATATTCACATATGGTAAAGAAAAGTGACCACCAAATCTGGGCAGCATTGAACTCAAATTTATAAAGTGGTAGAAAGAGAAGGTAAGAGTTATTTTATCTCCTTGAGAGACAAGGGGGCTGAAGCTGTGACAGTCTCTGTTCATCTTGCGTGAGGCCTCTGAGCTAATTCCAAAGGTACAGTTTTATACAAATAGAGGTTATTTGGCTCCTGACCTTAGAAATATCTCTATGTTATAAAATCTGGAGGCTGGGCTTAATCCCCAGTGAGATTTATCTTTATTCCAAAGGTGAGAGCAAAACCTCAGATTTATCATGTCTCCAAGAAAATGCTAAGAAAAGAGAGAAAGCGGGAAATGGTCCCTCTGCCCTTCATAAATGGAGAAAATAATTTTCATTTACCCTTACATCAGTTAGAGTCATGATAATAAATAGACCTAATGTAAACAATGGCTCTAAAACAGTGAAGCTTTGTTTCTGGTTCGCTTCATAGTCCAGAGTAGGTGTTCCTGCCCGCAGATCAGCTGTCCACAAGATCATCCAAGGACCCATGCTGACAATGGGTTTGCCATCTGCAAGTTATGATTTACAACATCACCCTGGGGGGTGCCATCTCAGTTAGCCATAAAATGGGAAAAGAACATGGAGGAAACACTCCTGTTTTTTATAAGCCTTTGCCTAGAAACAAGACCGATTACCTGTGCTCACATTCCATTGCTTCAGTCATATGGCTACATGTGCCTGCAAGAGTCTGAAAAATGTGGTCACACTCTGCTCAGGAATAGTCATTGCTAGAGGAAATTAATTTGGTAAACAGCTAGCCACCTGTACCAGAGAGTAGACAAAGCAATACTAAATAATAGAACCTGAAGATAAATTCATTAAAAGGCAGTGCATTTTTAAAGTGGCCACTTTTCTAGTCACTGGTGCAGCCTCCCCACACACCTGGCTCACTCTTCCTAGGGTTGCAACCTGTGCTGGTAGCATTATCTCAGGGGACTCTCTTGTGCTGTGCTCCTCTGCTCACTTAGAGAAAGTCCTCTTGGTCTGGATGAGCATGGTGCTGAGGGAGTCACTCAAGAGTGCTCTGTCCCCACCTGCTCTAAAAGGGTCTGTTCTAAATAAATGGTCTAAGCTCAGAGTTCTTGAGAGATTAGATCCTTCTGGCTAAACCTCCTTCTACTTTAATTACCAGCCTCAGTCCATGATCAGGCACTTTATTTCTTTGCCACCCTTTTAGTAGCCTTCATACATTTGAAAATGCCCCCTGCTGATCTCTAGGCATTCATTTTGTTCTAATGGAAGGACATTGAGAGCAGGAGCCTGCCTCTCTTGCCCATGGTAGAGATTTCTCAGTCCCTGCTACTGAAGCATTTATGTTTGGAAATATGAATGGTCCCCAATCTAGTCCACTAGTTTCCCATAATTTCTCCTTGTCTCACTTGTATTAACCATATGTCTTTATTTTCTGTATTTTGGTATTATGTGACATCTGGGACCTTGCTGATCCTGGAGGGACTGCTGCTCCCAGGGTTAGCCAATCCCCACTCACACCCATAACTTCAAACCAACCAATCCCAGAGCTCATATCCCCAACCACCTCCTTTATTGAGCTGTCTCCCTCCTGGCCACTGCCCATCTGCCCTAATCACACAGGTCCAGGGAATTAAACTTCTCTAGAAAGAGAACCAAAGGATGTATGTATATATTAGAGAGGGCAGGGGTGAGACTTATTTTATTTTAAGGTATTCGTTCATTTGATTATGGAGGCTTGGTAATCCAAATTTGCAGGCCAGGCTGGCAACTGAACACTTAGGGAAGAGTTGCAGTTTGAGTCCAAAAGCAGTCTGTGGGCAAAATTCCTTATTATTCAGGGCAGATCAATCTTTGTGCTATTCAAGCCTTCAATTGGTTAGATGAGGTCCACCCACATTATAGAGGATAATCTGCTATACTCAAGATCCAGTGATGTAAAAATTAATGTCACCAAAAAAGAAAGAAGGAAGGAAAAAAAGAAAGAAGGAAGGAAGGAAGGAAGGAAGGAAGAAAAGGGAAGGAAAGGGAAGGGAAGGGAAGGGAAGGGAAGGAAAAACAAAACCTCCAGAGAAACATCCAGAATAATGTCTGACCAAATGTTTAGGCACAAAGACTCAGCCAAGTTGATACATAAACTTAACTATCACATCCAGGTGTGAGTTAACTGAACACCCCCTAAATCTCAGAGCCCACTGAAATTCAAACTAGCCAAACCTAAGCCTGCTTACCTTCACTCACCTGTTTCTTCTTACAGAAATCACACTAAAATCTCTTGTCTGCATTTTTCCTTCATTCCCTTTGCCTCTTGAATGACCCTGGTGCTTCTCCATGTGGTCCCCCTGCATGGCCTCCTGAGTATTCTGTGCTAGGGATCTATGAATGCAAGAAATCTCCTCTTTCATGATAGCTGTTTCCATGTCTGTGTTTCTTACCATATCTGATTAAAACAAATCCCAAGAGTGCCTAAAACATCACTAACTAAGATGCTCTCATATTTTCCGCACAGTGAAAGTTTTGTTCCTTGAAAAACCATTTCAGGCTTTTGGCTTTCGGCTCGGAGGAGGTGATGGTGCAACAGTCTTCAGTCGTCCCGAATCCGGGTTCATCCGACACCAACTGCCTCCACCATGCCGCCTAAGTTGGACCCCAACGAGATCAAAGTCGTATACCTGAGGTGCACCGGCGGCGAAGTCGGTGCCACGTCTGCCCTGGCCCCGAAGATCGGCCCGCTGGGTCTGTCTCCAAAAAAGGTTGGTGATGACATCGCCAACGCAACCGGTGATTGGAAGGGTCTGAGGATTATGGTGAAACTGACCATTCAGAACAGACAGGCCCAGATTGAAGTGGTACCTTCTGCCTCCCCCCTGATTATCAAAGCCCTCAAGGAACCGCCGAGAGACAGAAAGAAGCAGAGAAACATTAAGCACAGTGGAAATATCACTTTTGATAAGATTATCAACATCGCCCGACAGATGCGGCACCGATCATTAGCCAGAGAACTCTCTGGGACCATTAAAGAGATTCTGGGGACCGCCTAGTCTGTGGGCTGCAATGTTGATGACCGCCACCCTCATGACATCATAGATGACATCAACAGTGGTGCAGTGGAATGCCCAGCTAGTTAAGAACTACAAAGGAAAATATTTTAATAAAGGATCATTTTGACAACCAAAAAAAAGAAAGAAAAACCATTTCAGATCTGGAATTAAAAATCCTCATTATTTCTATCACAAGTTAACAGCTTTTTACCCCTTACCCTAATGTGTTAGCTCTTTCCCTTGAACCTCATATTTTTAACTAGCAACACATTTATATGTGATACCCCAAATATGAGGGCAAAACCAACCACTTCATGCTTCTCTTTCTCTTAGAAGAGTTACCCTCTGAGGCCTAACCATACTCCTATTAGATCTTGGAACCATATTGAACCCTCTATCCCCTGCACCTTTCAAATATAATCAACTATTTCTTCTGATGGCCTAGCTTTTCTGCAAGAAAGAACTTTGTGGAGGTGGTATTCAGACTTCATCCTTACCACAAAGTTTATGTTTTAAAAATTCCATTGGGTTGGCAGGGCAGTGTTGGTCACACATTTGAACCTGAATTATTGACCTTTATCAACTCTCTGTGTCTCTTTATCCCTTTATGACAACTCAGGATATGTGCTGTTGTCCTTCCACAGTATCAACACCCATGATTTATAAATTGACTTATGTCTGGATCATTCCTTGCCCACCCCAATCCACCTTGCTATCTCTTGATATGGAAACACTTCTGGTTATTTTCTACTATCCATTTCCACCCTCATAGAGATTGTCTGCTTGTTTCTGCCCTACCACATGCCGTAGGAAGCTCTAGCTTCATAATCTAAGCTCCTTTGTAGACGGGCATTGTTTGTGCACTGGTAGTCAGTGGTAGGCACTAGGAGAAGAGAAAAAGATGGGTACTTCTTCCCTCATCCCTTCTGCTTCACTAAAGCATTACTGATGGTTGTTTCATGTCTCCCAAACTCTACTTTCTAGAGGGCAGCTCCTCTCCTGGGGTACCAGTTCTAACTGGGTTTCACTGAAAGTAATTACTCCTTGTATCGGTCAACTCTGGAGAGGAGTGGTGGTGGTGGTGGTGGTGGTGGTGGTGGTGGTGGTGGTGGTTATGGATTGCCATTGTTGCTGGTCTCCAGGTGCCTCACTTTGACTTGATGTTTTCCTTAACCCGGCCCACACCTCTGGAAGTACCTTCATTAAAGTCTCCTCATTGGAAATATCAGAGTAAATTATGCTCCCTGACTCAAACAAGGCCTTTATAACCTGCAACATTGTGACAAGCCTGGTGAGAAGGAGCAAAACAGCTCCTGACATGGAGGCTTGGCCTAACAATAGACGGCCTCAGTGTTATTAGGAGCTGGCTAACTGCTCACAGCTAGGCCATGAAGTCTCCCATTAGACACAATCTCATAGAACCCTAACATCAGGCAAAGTCACTCTGTGACCATGATCCAGTGAGACTAAACAAGGCCACTTCATAATTTTTTCTAGGCACAAACAAAAGCAAAGTCACTGTTGAAACCACAAAATATCAAACATCCCCCTCTCCCGGCTAAAATGAGTGAATGTTGCTTCTTTACCAACTATAGCTATAGTCTTGTTTTATTTAGTCTTTCCTCCATCTAGATAAGATTTATTAAGAGACCCAGACACTCTGTGCTTATAGCTCAGAGCCTGCTTAGGATTCTCTCTCTGTGTCTCTCTCTGCCCCTCCTCAATCCCTCCCCATCTCTCTCTCTCTCTCTTTCTGTCTCTCTCTCTCTCAAAAAAAAAAAAAAAAAAAAAAAAAAGATACCCAAACAGAATTGTGCCTACCTCTGACAGCACACATTTCCTTGGATTCTCCAAAATCACCTAACCAAAGCCCAAATCTTGTGAGTTCTTTCTTGACACCCTCTTACTAAGACATCCCACAGTTCCTCATGGTGGAAGCCCTCCCCACTTCAAGTGATAAACCCAACCTGTTCAACTACAGTTGTGCTTCTGGTGGTCTTTGACTCTGGGGCATTGACCATGGAAATGACCTATCCTCGGCAGTCCAAGTTCTTTGATTCAAATTCTCCATTATCTTTGTTCTAAGCAGAACTGCTGGACAGAAACCCTATTACAAAAGCTCTCAAACTGGAAGGTGGCTGAGACTGCCACACCTAGAGAAATTATTTTTTCTAGAATACTCTGTAGTCATCTAGTCCATGTCAGTTCTAAAAAGCAAGATCATCCAAAGTAGACAATCACTGGTACATATTTATAACAGTATTTGATGTAAACGCATAGCTGCTAGAGGCAACACCAGGGGATGGGGTGCAGGAGAGACTGGCAGTAAGAGACATCCACACCTAGAAGCTGTGACACTGTACCAACCAGTCAGGCCACCAAAGCCCATTAAAGACCATAAACATGAGCTTGAGCTCTTTTGGTAGCTTGTTATCAGCATGCTTCAGAAACACATAAGTATTTGGAATAGTTTCTCTTGGATTAGAGATGGTCTGGGAGGCCTGAAGACCTGCATTTTTCCTCATCTCAAACATCCTAGGACACTGCCAAAAAGATACACTTCAGATACTCTGCTTTCTGATGGCAAAGAAACCTTCCTAATAATGTTAAATGCTCTTGTCAAAGTGACAGATTTTGTAGGTATTAAACCCTATCTCTACCCATCTATATCAAAGAGATATATCAAAATGATCTTCTATGTCCACAGACTGCCTAGCTCTCTGATCTCTGACACTGCCCCTCAATTTAAATTCTTGGTTTGGGAAGTGTCCTTCATGCTTAGGCTTGTACATTCATACTAACCTGTCTAACCTTTTTTGAAACTAAGTACTGATTCTGACCCCAAACTCCCTATGCCCAGAACCACCACCTCTTCAGGAGCTATTTCCTAGAGTAGCCTGAGAGTCTTAAGAGAATATAAAAGATACTCTCCTTTGCACAATAGAACAGGGAACGTGTCAGCAAAGAATCTAGGATGGGAGATGGTACACAAGAAACCCTTGCACCTGCTAAATATTGGAGGACTGTGACCTTGAGTCTCTCAACTTAACACACGTAATCAACCTTATGCTTTTACAGTCTGCAACTCTAACCACCCTCTTTTATTATTTTTGTCCACCCATTCTTACCACTTTCTGGTCCATTTGTCTAGTCAAGACTCTGTTCTGCACACCTCCTAGGTCCCAGAATCTAATACGGGTGACCCGAATATGTTGTCAAAGATCCTCTGGACTCCTGCCAAAATCACGTTTAACCTCAGAATTTATAAGTGAGAATGTATGGGATGGGACATATGCTCTGAAATGTGATACACCCATCCCTGATGCCTGGGATGAATCTGAAGGAGGCTTCTGGAAGTGAGAGCATCTCTCTCACACCTGACTATAAAAGAGAGCCCTAAGATGATAAGCCCTAAGATGGACAAATCAGATCTAAGGAGACAACCAAATCTGTTTCCAGTAAGGACCCTAAACTGCTGTCCAATTTTATTTTAGGCTACAGCCTCCAATTCCAGGCTTAGATGATGGTTCTGGTTCCCAAACTGATATATTTGGCCCATTTTCTTTATCCTACTGAATTCAGCCTTCTGACTGAAGGTTATGTCTTCCTCCAACCTCTGTGTCTCAGGCGAGAAGTTCTCTCAGTCCCATCCCAGGGAGACTCTGCACCTACAGCCAACCCTAGGAAGTGCTAGATGTACTAGGTACTTTGAGAACTCCTACTTAATAACCTCCTTTGCTCTTTTCCTTCTCTCTTATAATCTTCTCCCTCCTTCTTATAATCTCTTCTTAAAATCCACCCAACCATCCATCCACTTATCTAATCGCCCATTCAAAATTTTTAAGACTTACTATGTGACAAAAGACTGCTAGACTCTTGAATATGACAGGGTCTACATCATCAAGTCTACAACACAGTGGTGGAGAACAACTTCTCAAAAAAGAAAATCGCATAAAATGTGGCATATGCTGTAATAAGAAGTAGAAACAGCATGTTGTGAGAGCGTGCTGGCAACTAGCTGCCTTGCTCCCCGCCTCCTTCACTGCTGTGACTCCTCTGATCCTGAACATCCTTCTCCCTCAACACAGTCCCCAGCTCCTGAGCCTGCTGCGCGTATCACCATCGACAGGCCTCCTTTTATCCGCCCACCTTCTCTCTCTTTTCCTTGCATATGAAGTGAGACCCCACAAGAGATCTGTTGAAATGTGTTAGTCATTCCATGGGAAGGGCTTTAAACCAGATTTTGAGAGGCTGACTCTCAGGGTGGAAAATGTGTGTCAGGATAATGAGTTGTCTGTGTACATATACTATCTATTATAGAAAAGCAGATGAAGTGAAATGCCTGCTGTAATTGCTGTCTTTGGGGAAGGACATCGGAGGCAGGACAAGGTAATATTACTACTCTATTGACCCAGCATCATGAATTTAAAAATGTTTATGTGAAAATACCAAAACTGGATACATGCTACCCTCCCACACACATATAAAAAAGACTTGAACCGGCGTGCTGTAGACAGTCACAGAAAGCAAAGACATGTGCCTGCGTAACCAGAGCCTTAGAAAGTGAATGTTCAGGCATGTGTCATTGTCCCTGGCCAAACCAGGTAGGTTCAGGGCCCTTCACCTTGGAGTGTCTTAGTGCTTGGTGCCTGCCCAACCCTCCCTCAAAGAGACTGAGGCAGGCTGTCCAGGAATGCTCATCAGAAGTTCTCTTGTTTGTTCATTTACAGGCTCAACAAATATTCATAAAGGGCTCCTATGCGCCAGGCACGTTGTTGGGCTGATGATGCAGGTATGAACCTGAAAGGCGTGATCTGCGCCCTCTTGGAGTTTGTATCCCAGGAGCTACTCAGATAGCTGGAAGTAGGCAGAGCTCCAAGGAGCAGGAGGTAATTATAGCAGCTCTAACATTTAACTTCAGTGTGCCAGGTGCTAAGTGCCTTCCTTCGATTCATTAATACTCATCACCCCCCATAGTGAAAGTTATTATCCTCCCCTCTTTGATTTTTATTAAATGTATTATCCTTATCTTACAACGGAGGAAACTGAACTTTAAAGGAATTAAGCAACTTGCCCCAGATATGTGGTTAGGAAGTGGCAGTCTTCGCCATGTCTGTGTGCTGAGCCACTGTGCTCTATAAAAGTTGCACGACAAAATGGGGCACCTGGGTGGCTCAGTTGGTTAAGCATCTGACTTCGGATCAGGGCATGATCTCACGGTTTGTGGGTTTGAGTCCCACATTGGGCTCTGTGCTGACAGCTAGCTCAGAGCCTGGAGCCTGACTTCAGATTCTGTGTCTCCCTCTCTCTCTGACCCTCCCCTGCTCACGCTGTGTCTCTCTCTCTCAAAAATAAATTGAAAAATTTTAAAAAATTTTTTAAAAAAGTTGCATGACAAGAAAGCTGCACCCCATTGCCCAGTAAAAGGAACGGGCATTTCTGCCTCCCTTTCTAAGGCTAAGTTAGAGGTAGGCAAGTCAGGAGTTGAAGGAAGAGTGGGCGGTTCCACTTAAGCCCCATGACTAGTTAGCCGGGGCAGTACTTAAAAATGGGCATCTGCCTCACAGTTTCCTTCCCTAACCCGCCTCATATTCCACTTTCCACTCTGTCCCTCATCTTCCTTGCTTTATTATTTTTTTAATGTTTATTTATTTTTAAGAGAGAGAACATGAGCAGAGAAGGGCAGAAAGAGATGGGAACAGAGGATCCAAAACAGGCTCTGTGCTGCCAGAAGCCAGCCTATTCTGGGATCAAACTTCCAAACCATGAGATCATGATCTGAGCCAAAGTCACAGGCTCAACTGACTAAGCCAAGTACCCCATCTCCCTTGCTTTAGACTCCTTTCCCCTTTATGGATTTGCTTTGCCTTCAGGCCTACATCTAGTGCTATATCTCCACCTAAGAGCCACAGGTTCCCATCTGGACCTCCTTCTCACACTGCTCTCCACAACTCCCGTAAATGCATTGCCCAAGGTAGTACAACCCAGGGACCACATCCCGGAACTCTCCAGATTCACCTGGCCCTCCGGACAAGAACACAAAGCATCCCATGGATGTCCATACAAAGGTCCTATAGATAGATACGCTATTGGATGTATTTGAAGCTTCAGGGAAAACAAAGGCTTTGATCTTTGATTCTTCCCTTCTGCTATAATCTAAATCAATAATGCAATTGAAGGTAATGTAGAGCTGTGTCAGGGAATCCTTTCTCATTTTGTGTTGAGCTTGGCTTATGGAAAAGTAGCAAAGCAACTGGCTTTTTTTTTTTTTGCCTTTGTTACCAACTAAAATCAGAATGATTTAATCTTTTTCTCCCAGTTTCATTTACAGATTCGAAATCCTTTCGTTCTGGTTCTCTGCAAAATTTCATTGGATCTTTGGGGAGAAGGTCTCTCTCTTGCCTTATAATCTTCTACTATCCATAGGAAGTTAACATGGAATAAAGTTCCAGGAGAAAAGCCATAACCTTTGTGACTCGACAAGAACTATAACGTTAGGCTTTGACAGATGACAAATTGATTGTGATTAGGGGAATTCTTTAAACCATAAAGGTCAAACTTGAAGGGTAAGAATATTTCGGTTCCCGGGTCTAAAGCTAAAATAAACCCACAAATTGCTCGACAGTCATATTTTCTGTTGTTTTTCAGAACATATCTCTTCTTCTCCCAGCCCAGAGAGGTGATGCTTTACAGAAATGGCATTCTTACCACTTTTTGGTTAATGGGGCACTCTTCCACAAGATCTGTAGAATGTACGAACTGAGATGGAAGGAAACTGAAATTACTCAGTCCAAAGAACTCATTGTCTTATTAGAGAAACCAGGGTCCAGAGAGGGGAGCTGCTGGACAGAGATTAATGAAAGAGCCAAATGACACCCTATGCCTGGAGTCTCACCCTGTCAATTGTCTTCCCTTCTGTTGCCTCTCTACTGGTTCCATATAATTCTTAGACATGTGGCAGCAGTGGGCAGTTGCCCCCAACCAGCTGCACCCAGAGCTTTGTGTGAGTGTGTTGACGGAGGAGGACTGCTCGCAAGAAACACTTACAATAATTGAATTATTAATGGTAAAGACGAGATCTGGCAGCTGCGGCTGCTACTGACGGCTAATCATTCTTGCATCTTTAGTGACATCTCATTTATCAAACAGCATGATAGGGTGATAACTTCACAGAATGAAAAATGCTGACTTTACAGTGTCTAAAAAAATATGCCTCTGTCTTTTGGGGGGAAAAAGTCAAGATGAAATACATGTTTTCATAATGTAAAGTTTCACTTCTGCCTTTAAAATTCTTTTCATAATACATAAAATATTGAAGGGCCCAACTGCGAACTCACCACTGGGAACTTACGTGTCTGTACACATAGATCTCCATGTATTTTTTGAGGACTTCCTGATATAATTTTGGATGGAAGGATATTAGGAGAAGAAGGAGAAGCTAAGCTTCTTTTCCATCGAAAATTGAATTTAAAAGATAATTGTAACCATGATTGCTTTTTAATTAGGCATATAAATTTTTAATAAAAATTAATAAATAGCCACTGCAGAGCAGCATTCCTCAAAAGTGGTCTATTGTCTAGTACTCCCATAAGACAATCTGTTAAAAATGGATTCTGTGGTCAAATGAATGTGAAAAATGCAAATAATATAGTCCCTTGAAAATTTACAATCCATATTAGTTTTTTATGGTTCTGAGATGCCCTGCTGTCAAGACAAATGTATTCCCAAGCTATTTTAACACAGAGTCTTTTTAATTTTTCATGGAACACATTTTGGAAAACAATGTCATAGACAATGCTTTCTAAAGAATCAATAACAAGTATTGAAAAAAATATGCATACATTTAAAACAGAGGAGTAAAGGCAAGAAAACCAGTCTTTGCTACAGATACTGACAGTTCTAGACTCCTACTTTCAACGGATACAAAAGTGAGCATATATAGGAAGTAACTGTTTTCAGACATTGGACATCGGGCAGCTAGGAGTATGGCTCCTAAGAGAAGAGAATAGCTTTAAGTGACCCATGGCCAGCTGTCCTTTAGGCTGGGGCCCTGTTCAGACAGGGTGAAGGGAGGGGAACCCAAACAGAGTGATTTCACTCAGCTGAGGAGTAGAGACTGGACTTGGGGGTGAGGCACATTGGACTGTGGGAGAGAGTACTAGAAGGAGGGAGTGGCACAGAGAACGAGATCCAGAAATCTACCCAGTGGCTGGTCCTCTTGTCGTTGGCCAAATACAACACTTTTGCACAGGGGAGCTCAGTGCCACCCCAGCAGAAAAGAGCTACGGGGTGGCTATGAGCTCCTGGGCAGTTTTGGACATCCCACAGTGTTGGGAGACAAGGGCTCCACCATTTTGAGTGAGGAGACCTTGGTGCACGCTGTGAGTTCTCCCTTGAAAGCCAGCAAGACTCTCATTCTCCACTAAGGGCTGCACTAGACCCCACCTAACAAAGCTTAAAAACAAGCTTCCAAGAGATCCAGCTGATCTGCCACTCAATCACTTCCATAACAAACTTCAACACTCTTTCCAGAAGGAAAGATATCCAGACTCTCAAAAATGAAGCATTTCCAATGTCCGGCATATAATAATAGATATAGATATAGATATTAGATATAGATATAGATATTAGATATAGATATAGATATAGCTCTTTCTTTAAAAAACCAAAGGATGTGACTCACAACAGGAGGTGGTGGGTGGTGGAGGGGAACAATGGGAACAGACCCAGAGATGACCAAGGTGCTGGAATTAGCAAACAAGTGCTTAAAACAGCTATAAAACGTATATATGTTTATAGATTTAAAGGAAGATGGACATGATCAATGAACAAATGGAAATAAACTGAAAAATACAATACCTGACATAAAACCAAGAAACCCAATAAACATGCAAATATATATTATTCCTTTCAAAAAACACTTTAAAAACATCAAGTTATTAAATACTTTCTATAAGAAAGTTTACAGTTTTATGTTTAGGTTTTGTCCTTGCATTTTTGCAGATTCTGAGGATTTGAAAGAACCCCTAGAGCAGTGAAAATATCCTGTAACTGTGACTGGAAAAGACATAGAAATTATATATAGATATAAAAATTAGAACTTGGCTGTTAACGGCAAGTTATAAATGATTCATTAGCTGGTTCAACTATGGAAAGTCAAAAAGAATACTTTCCTTAGTGAGAAGCAATGAGAGAAAATATTTCAAAACTAAAATATGAAGCCAGTGCAAGTCATAAAGATGGTCACCCACATAAAAGGAGTTTTATATAATTTTGTCTTCAATCAAAGCCAGTTCTTCACATTTCCAGGAGACATTTGCCTCTCTAGATTTAATCTTTCCATATTACACCGCAAATCAGCATGGTGAAGCTCCAACTTTCATGGACTAGCTTCTACCAGAAATCTGGTAAGAGCTTCTAAATCTTGGGTCAGGAAGGTCAAACAGGTATTGCTAAATGGAGTGTGTGTGTGTGTGTGTGTGTGTGTGTGTGTGTCTGTGCTCGAGTGTGCGCACGTAGAGTAATTGTATCACTCGCCTGTGGATTCTCCTTGCAGGAAGAAGTTCTATCTTTATTCTTTTTTTTTTTAAATTTTAAAAATTTTTTATTTATGTATTTTGAGAGAGAGAGAAAAGGGGGAGAGAGGCAGAGAGAGAGAGAGATGAGGAGAGTGATAATCCTAAGTACAGTCTGCACTGCCAGGACGGAGCCCAATGCGGGGCTCAAACTCATGAACCATGAGATCATGACTGGAGCAGAAGTTAAGAGTTGGACACTTAACCAACTGAGCCACCGAGATGCCCCTCTATCTTTATTCTTGCACAGAGACAGATGTAACAAGTGGGGGAAGGGAGAAAGCTGTGGTCCATCCTGAAAGGAGTGATTTACCCTTTCCTTAGCATTAATGTGATTTACTATCATTAGCACACGGTAATAATAAAAATTGACTTCTGGTTGTTTTGAATATTGTTTTAAAATTCTTCTACTGCCCAACCTCTACCACCCACACCGCACACATACATCATATACCACTCCCTGAATATTTTGCTTATTACTTTCATAGGCCATCTTCAATTTAATCAGGCATCAAATCAATCGTCAATTTGCAGTAGTGCTTTTATACTCTTAGCTCTAGAGCAGACTTCATTAAGGGTCTGACTTTCCCCAGGGGCTTTAATCTGTATTATAGAGCCCTATTTTTAATGGTTCTCAATAGACAACGTGTTCTTATGCATAGACTCTAAAAATGATTTTGTAGGAAACATTGGTAAATTTAATAATGTTATATTATTATGGAGAATAAATCATTTTTAAGTTCATTTCATTTAAATCTCATAGTCCTATTGTATCCTTATAGACACACATGGATATTTTGTCATTTGACATATGATGAAACTAAGGTCTAGAAAGTGATTATTTATTTATTTACTTACTTATTTAATGTTTGTTTATTTTTGAGACAGAGAGAGACAGAGCATGAGCAGGGGAGGGGCAGAGAGAGAGGGAGACACAGATTCCGAAGCAGGCTCCAGGCTCTGAACTGTTAGTACAGAGCCCTATGCAGGGCTCGAACCCACGAACTGTGAGATCATGACTTGAGCCGAAGTCGGACGCTTAACCGACTGAGCCACCCAGGCGCCCCCAGAAAGTGATTATTTAAAGTCACAAAGTTTGTTGGTGACTATGATTCTCCTACTCCCCAACTGTTTTTTTTTTAACTGAATCATGCTACATCATTTAATGTCTTTTCACGTTAATGATTCTTTTTAATAAGAGACAATCAAGAAAGGTATTTTGTAAATCTAGATTTTTATCCTTAATATTTCCACTTAGCTACTAAGAAAACCAAAGGTCAGGAATGTTAACCAGCTTGAGAGGATAGAAGATTCAATGACAGCACAGAGACTAGTACCTGGGACCCATCCTTTGTTTACTGCACCGTGGCCAACCTGGGCTCTGGACTCTAATAGGATTATTGATTTCCGTAAGTCTTAATGACAGAGAATTTTACACCCTGGAATAACAGAATCATACAATACACATTATATAAAATAATTTGATTTTCTGGTATCTTTCCTTTGCTGCTTTAAACATCTTAGATCAAGCTGCAGTTGAATTGCCCCAGGGCAGGAAGTTAAGCTCTACACCAGACAATGGTTTAGTAGCTAAACCCAGGAGTGACTCCTGTTTGGATGAAAGATTCTGGCCCACCAAGGATGGTTAGCCTGTGGCAATAGTGGGAAGACAGGAGAATGTGACCTGGAGGAAAGTCTGCTCTTCCCAGGCCAGAGGGATGATGGGGAAAGGAAGGTATCAGGGCAGAGACACAGTTGGGTGGGGCAGGCCCAAGTGTCCTGAATTCTCAGCTCTGGGCCTCAGGCTGTAGAAAGGAGATGCATTAGATAAGCAGGGCAAATGTCCCATTGCCATGTAAGACTCTGGAAAGAGACCATGGTGGGCTGAATTCTTCATACCAACCATGTCAAAATAGATTTCGCAATGTGATTAGATAGGAAGAGGCTTTGATATTTGTTTTACCTATTTACCTCCAAATTTCCCAAACAGCTCTAGAACACACCATATTATTTCTGCCTAAATGTTAAGCACTTTTAGATGATCTGAAGAAGCGCAAGAGGCCAGATGCCCATACACATGTAGACCCGCCCTTCCTCTTAGAGGAAAATCTCAGAAATGGCTGATTCTCAGGGCACATGACATACAGCAAGAGGAGGCAAAACTCCACAGTAGAAGCTGGACTGCTTGTTTCAGAGGCCAGGGAGAAGATACAGCAGAGCAGTGATCCAGAAGATTCTGAAATGCTAGTGAGAGCTCAAATAAAGTGGAGACATCCAGGGAGCATTGATGCGCGGTTTTGGAGTGGTGGAGGTCCGGAGCTGACTGCCAAGAAAGAAATCTTGAGACATTTTGGTGCAACGAGGTGATTTTGTTAAAGCACAGGGACAGGACCCATGGGCAGGAAGAGCTGCACTGGGCTGTGAAGAGTTCCTGGTTATATACTATGGAGTTGGGGGGAGGAAAAGGCAAAAGGGAAGCCTCCTTCCCTTTTGAAACAGGGACTTTCATATGCTAAAGAGGACATATAAGATATGGAGGTCTTATTACTGTCAAGCTAAGGTTACTTTCCCTCTAGTAAGGCATTAACAGTAAGTCAGTAGGGAGTTACTGGAGAAATATTATATTCTGTATTTGCCTCAAGTATTTGTCAATGAGCTGCAGGTTATAAACGTAATGTTATTTACATTTTCTTCTTGCCTTTGTTTCCCACATCACTACGGAGGAGAGGGAGATGTTAGGGCTCTAGGAAACTGAGTCAATAGGTTTCTGGGGATTAAGCTATTAATAAAATTGCCTTTTTCTTGTAATTCACTAAGACATTTGTAAACTGATGGAGATTCATGTCCTGCATGACTGTGTTCTCTATCAGTCAACCATTGGTTTTTTTCCCTTTCTTTTGTTCTTGGGCAGCCGGGAGTGCCTGAGGAATGTCACACGTATCCCACTTGCAGGGAGGGAGGGTGGTAAGGAGGGGGATGTCAGCTTGCTTTATACTCCCTCATCAGCATCACTAGGCTTAACCAAACCCAGAGACCAGATGACTATAGACATCAACTGCAACCAGTGACAAGAGACAATGCCTCAGAGACCAGCAGATGGTCCAACGAAGCCTTGGGGGTCTGATTTGTCTGCCTTGCTCAGTATCACGATGTCCCATAATCCGGTTCAGACAAGCACTTCAAACTCCCATACAATCTTCAAGAAGCAGAAGGGAAAGGCAGGTAAGGTATTTTGTTTTAAAGCAGAATGTCATCTGAAGGGACTATCTAAATCATTGCATCAGATTAGGGTTTGTTGTTTTGGGGATGCCTGGGTGGCTCAGTCAGTTAAGGGTCCAACTCTTGATTTCAGCTCAGGTCATGATCTCACAGTTCATGGGATTGAGCCCTGCATCGGGCTCTGAGCTGACAGTGAAGAACCTGCTTGGGATTCTCTATCTCCCTCTCTCTCTCAAAATAAATAAAATAAAACAAAAAACTTTAAAAAAAGAAAAAAGGTGTTTTTAATTTTGAAATAATCTCAAATTTAAAGGAGAATTTCACATATACTACAAAAACTCCCCCTCTGAACTATTTGAGAAGGAATTGCTGACATGATACCTTTTACCCTTCAAATACTTTAACATGTCATATTTCCAAGAAAGAAAGAAAATTCTCCCCCATGATCCCAGCACAAACATTAAAATCAGGAGATTTACATCAATACAGGGCATCTATCATCCTCCAGCTCCACTCAGATTTCTGAAGAGTGCACTTAGGTATTTCGGAGAATATTCCTGGATTTTGGTTTTCCGATGTTTCCTCACAATCAGATCTAGGTTATTCATCTCTGGCAGGAGGATCACAGAAGTCACGCAGTGCTCTTCTCATAGCCTCTGATCAGGTGGCATGTGATTTTCAGTTTGCTTCATTACTGATGATGTTCACTGTGATCACTCAGTTAACGTCTGTAAAGTTACTCTTCCCCCGGCTTTAATTAACAGGTATTGTGTGGGGAGGTACTTTGTATGTAAATATCTATTTACATGTAACTATGTAAATATCCTATTCTTCCCCCACACTTTTGGTTTATTCATTTATTGACTCAAATTCCTATTTTTTTTTCACTGGGTTATAATCCTTTGATATCATTGCTTATTTTGATGCTCTGTGTCCCTATTATCATTGTTTATTTTGATACTCCGTGTCTTTTTGATATCACTGTGCCTTGAACACTTAGCTTTCTGGCTCAACCAGATGCTCCAGGCTCTGCCACCCACTGCGCTCAGCCCCACCCCACCCTCCAAATGGTTTCAGTATTGAAATGTTCAAGAGCGGGAAGAGGAAGAGCTAAGTTACCAGCTGAAGCAGACAAGTTAATTTCTCCCTTACCTCCTTATCCAATGTGTGGGATTTATAAGGAGACAGAATCATTGCCTCCCCTCTGCTGATATGAGTGGCAGCCTGAGGGAATTAAAACCTCGCCATATGTTTATTAGCAGGGAGAGTTGTGTTTACACCTACCTGAGACTTCCTCTGTTCCTGGGTTGATTACTTATGTTACACCTGTTGTTCATTCCTCTACAGTGCTTGGCAATGAATTTGTGAAACAGAGCAGTAACATCCATCCGTTTTAGGGGCTTCTGTAATCCCAAAGAACTGGTGGCATTTTAATACTTTCCTAATGTGAGTTGGGGAGGTGGGCACACACATGGAAAGGTAGCCTGGAGAAGTCACCTGAAAGGTAAACAAGCCCCAAATTTTGGAAATGGGGAAAAAAATAACAATGAGCAAACCAAAGCTGGTCCAGGATTAAAAGGAGTCCTGGATTTAAGAAGCTGAAGAGGGGCGCCTGGGTGGCTCAGTCGGTTCAGCGTCCGACTTTGGCTCAGGTCATGATCTCACGGTTCGTGTGGGTTCGAGCCCCGCGTTGGGCTCTGTGCTGACAACTAGCTCAGAGCCTGAAGCCTGTCTTCGGATTCTGTGTCTCCTTCTCTCTCTGACCCTCCCCTGCTCGTGCTGTCTCTCTCTGTCTCTCAAAAATAAACAAAAATCATTTTAAAACATTTAAAAAAAGGAGCTGAAGAAACAGTGGGACAGTGTGGCCACAGATAACAGCATGTCACAACTTCTCAACATGTCCTATAGATTATGGGGCAGGTGACAACACATAGCACTTCCATGCTCTCAAAGGAGCTGCTTTTTGTTATGTAAAAGTACAACCTGGGTCGTATTGTAAACACAATGTTTTATATTTTTTCCCTCTGGGGAGTGGTTCTTTGAAAGGTAATAATTTTCTAGGTTTTTGCATTCCTGATACATTGGAATTTTTACTAAATATGTATTATTTTGTAATCAGAAAAAATTGTGGACATGTAAGAAATAGCAATAGTGAGGGAGGGCTCCTGTTAAGCGTCCAACTTCAGCTCAGGTCATGATCTTGCCGTTTTTGAGTTCAAGCCCTGCGTTGGATTCTGTGCTGACAGCTCAGAGCCTGGAGCCTGTTTCAGATTCTGTGTCTCCCTCTCTTTCTCTGCCCCTTCCCCACTCACACTCTCTCTCTCTCTCTCTCAAAAACAAATAAACATTAAAAAAAAAGGAAATAACAATGGTGAAATAATGGATGAGGAATAAAAGCAGTTTCATTGAAACACTGCATTTTTCCCCTTTTTTTCCCTGAAGTATAATATTATACTTGGTTAAATGTACAAATCTTCAAGTGTAGAACTGGGGGAATGTGTATACATTCCAGCAAGCACCATTCAGATCAAGATAGAGAGTATTTTTGTCACCTAAGATAGTTTCCTTGCCCCTCTCACTAGCCAATCCCTCACCAAACTAACTTCCACTTTGTATCGCATCAATTAGGGTCCGGAAGCAGGCTCCTGCTCTGACTTGATCATTAATATACAATGCCGATCTGTACAAGTCTCTCTTCCTCTGGGTGTCTTAGGAAATAGACTAAATGACCTTTATGGACACCTTCCGTTCTAGTATTCCAGGAAAGAAATGATAAGTAAGGTATTTTCCTCAAGGGTCCTCAGTAAAATTATCTCCCAACTTCCAGGCCTAACTTCAGCTACTAAGCCGTAGGGCTTCTGTATAATTAGTTCCTAAAGCTGTATCAAATAGAGTCTATCCAAATGAGAAGGCAATAGTTCATTCTGAATATTAGATTAATGTTTCATTCATTCACTTTTTCCTATTAACTACATGTTAAACTGCCCTTTGGCAGGCAATTGGCTCTGCTAAAGAGGCAGAGAGCAGTGCCTGCTCCTTGGTCTAGTGGAAGAATAAAAACACAGGTCCAATCTCACTAGATGTGGACTCTAAAAAAACCAACCAAACAAACAAACCCATAAATCTGAAGAATAGATTACTGGTTGCCAGAAGGAGGGGTGGAGGGTGGGCAAAATGGGGGAAGGTGGTCAAAACATACAAATTTCCAGTTATAAGATAAATCTTGGGGATGTCGTGGACAGCATGGTGGCTATAGATAAGAATACTGTGCTGCATATTTGAAAGTTTTTATAACAGTGGATCTTGAAAGTTCCCGTCAGGGGGCACCTGGGTGGCTTAGTTGATTAAGTGGCCGACTTCAGCTCAGGTCATGATCTCACAGTCGGTGGGTTTGAGACCCACATCGGGCTCTGTGCTGACAGTTCAGAGCCTGGAGCCTGCTTCAGATTCTGTGTCTCCCTCTCTCTCTGCCCCTCCCCCGCTCTCTCTCTCTCTCTCTCTCTCTCTCTCTCTCTCTCTATCAAAATAAAATAAAGACATAAAAAAATGAAAAGAAAAATATAAAAAAAACAAAGTTCCCGTCAGAAGAAAAAAAATGTTACTTTATAAGGTGATGGATGTTAACTGGACTTATTGTGGTGTTTAGTTCACAATGCATACAAATATTGAATCAGTATGCTGCTCCCCTTCAATTAATACAACCTATGTGTCCATTATATCTCAATAAAACTGGAAGGAAAAAAAGAAACACAATATCTGTTAAAAAAGGAAGAAATTCTCAAAGCCACAAGAGAGAAACAGAGTTCTTTTTTTTTAATGTTTAATTTTTTATTTTGAGAGAAAAAGAGAGTGAGGGAGGGGCAGAGAGGGAGAGAGAGAAAATCCCAAGCAGGCTCCATGTTGCCAATGAAGAGCCCAATCGGGACTCAATCCCATGAACCATGAGATCATGACCTGAGCCAAAATTGAGAGTTGGATGCTTCACCGACTGAGCCACCCAGGCTCCCTGAGAGAGTTTGGAGGGAAGGCAAAACTCATTTTCAACTGGGACATTAGGCAAGGATTCAGAGAAGGGGTTGGCCAGAGAGCTGGACCTTGAACGATGAGTAACAGCTGGAGACACAGAAATAGACTTTATTCCAAAGGCACACTATTCATACATGAGAACAACTTGCTCCATTTACAGAGAATTCTCAGAATATTCTTTTCTCGGCAAGATGAATTGCTTTGTGCTGAGGGCCTCATAGATCCACCTGATTTATATCTACAAGTGAGCAGGTCATCTTTGGGAAAACCGTGTTTGTGTAACAGATGGACATAAACAGAGTTTTCATATGCCTTATCTAGGAATCAAGATATATAGAGAAACTCATGTGTCTACGAAGCCACTGTTAATTAGTGATTCTGCTCACAACCTCCTAGGCTGTGCTGTGTCCACCTGAAGGGCACTCAAGTTTCCTAGTTGGGCTGGACAGTAGATGCCTTTTACCAATGCCACAGGAGTCCCTCTTCTCCTGGAGGAGAAGTTTCTTCCTTGTATTGCTGGTGCAAGAGCTTCCTTGTGGGTGTGATACTTGTATTATTGATTCTCAAAGCAAGTAACCCAAAACCTCACTTTCTCACCAATTTCCATGTTGGGAACTCTGTCCTGAGATCTTCAGATTTGAGTTCATTTGGAGTGCTCCTCTGTGTGACGAAAATCCCTCACTAAAGCAAGTTACTGAAAACCCCATGGCTGGGCTCTCAAGGGAAGATTGAGAAAGAGCAAGTCACATTTACTGACTTGCCTACATCTACTTATTTCTTTTAAATAATATGTTTTTACATTTATTTAAATAATATGTATTTAAATTTAGTCTAAATTACCCCCAATTTGAATTGCATGATCTTAATCTCGTTATTACTACTAAAAAATAATTTCCTTTTTCATAAACATGTTCCAAGCTCCACTGATGTGCTAGGAGTGGATACTCTATGAAAATTCAAAAGATGAAAGATCACAGTTTCTCTGTATCACATGTCCTAATTGTCGAAACATTCATCAAACTTGCTCCAAGTCCGAGGCACTTTTCTAGTTACTGGAGACAGGGACTGGTGAGCCAGAACGACAGAGGTGATCTCTTACAATTCCTCCTTTTTTTCTTTTTTTTTTTTGATGAAGAAATTACAGTCAGAGTGGTTATAATTTAACCAAGGTCACACGGCAGGTAAGTTGCAGAGCCTAGACAAGACATTCTCTCCCGGATTGGTAGGTTTTCCATTACAAATTTTAAAAATGCCTTTTTTATGGGAATAAAAGCAAATCTGACATATGTTTTCCCAAAATAGACTGATAGTTTGGTAGGCTAAGAACTGTTGACTGGGAACATGATATGATCTCTTCTCAATAAAGAAGTGTAGATTACACTGGATCCATCCAGATTTTTCTCACTAAAGTGTATTCACAGAGCCAGCTTACACAGGTTGGGGCGGTGGGGTGGGGTGGTGGGGGGTAGGGTGGGGAGCCTTACTTAGCCAGTTGAGTTCATGAGGAAAGAATATATATTGCCGAGAGCAAGACATGTTGGTGTGGGGGTTAATTTGTCATTTATTTATAACCAGTAAAAACTAAAAGAACTGTAATATGATTTGCTCCAAAAGGAATAATTGCTACCCATAGTATAATGGTGTTTGCTATAGATCAGATGCATAACTGGGACCAGAAATAGTTTATAGTTACTAAGTATTTGTTTTCTTTTCTTTTGTTTTGTTTTCTACTCCAGCCTCCATCAGTTGAAATGTGACTGTTGCTGTTATTTATTCTCTCTGTTTCTCCTCTACTTTCCCCAGTTTGAGTCTGATTTGAAAGAGAAGATTGGCCCTCGTTCCTCATACAACAGCTGAAATATACATAGAACTATGTATTACTTTGTTTTTTAAAAAATGCATTATTTATTTTGAGAGAGAGAGAGAGAAAGAGAGAAACATGAGTGGGAGAGGGGCAAAGAGAGAGAGAGAGAGAGAGAGACAGAGAATCCTAAGCAGGCTCCGCACTGTCAGCACAGAGCCCAATATGCGGCTCAAACTCATGAACTGTGAGATCATGACCTGAGCTGAAATCAAGAGTCAGAGGCTACCATGTTTTACTTTTAGAAGCTTTGGTTTCAATGTTATTTATTTGCTCATTCATGAATTCATTTATCAAACTCTGCTTGAGCCTCCACTATGTGGTAAGGCCCTGAGCTAGGCACTGGGGGTATGACAGTCCTCAGAGAAAAGCAAGCAAGCTCATTATAACAAATGTCACCACAAACATAATCTCAGAGTGCTGGGGGAGATCTTAGGGGAACCTCTGACCCAGACCTGGAGGTGAGCGAAATGACTTTTCTGTCCTTCTGATTCTGCAACAAAACTGTTAAGACCCCTTTGACTTTCCCCCATTATGTAGAACTAGAAATAGAGTTTCATAGAATTCAAGCGACCTCTTTTTCGTTCATCCATGCGATGAAAGAATGTGATGGCCTGCTAGGAATCAGGCACTGCTCTTGGCACAGGAAATAGAGTAATGATGAAAAGAGATAAAATTCCTGTGCCCAGAGATTTTACATTTTAATGAAAGAGGAAAGATTTGAACGAATGCATATATAACATATTAGATGTTAGTAAGTGCTAATAAGCAAACTAAAACAGGTGGATATGTATATAGAATAAGGTTGGGAAGCGTGGGGTTGCTACTTTATGAGACTAGTTGTGGACGATCTCTCTAATAAGATGACTGAGGCCTGAAGGAAGGGAAGCAATTGGCCATTTTAAGGAATAGTATTTTCATCAGTGGGATCAGTAAGTACAAAGACTCCAAGTATGCCTAATGTGTTTGAAGAACGTATGACTAACGTAAAGGAAGAAGTAAGAAATAGATAAGGTTAGACTTTATAGAACATGATTCAGATTTTAGATCTGACTCTAAGTATAATGGGAAGATTTAAGCAGAGCAGTGATTTTTGTTTTGAAAGGATCATTCTGGCTGTGCTGATAAGACAGTAAAGAGGCAAGAAGAGGAATTGAGGAGTTCATTCAGAAGACTCTTTAACGGATTGTGACTAGGTCATGGACTTGGACCAGGGTAGCAGGATGGAGGAGGTGAGAAATGACCTGATTTCGCGTATAGTTTGACGGTGGAATCAACAAGATTTGCTGATGGATTGAATATGAGATATGGAAGAAAGAGAGGGATCAGATCTCTCTTACAATGATGAACAGAACAGACAGAGGTCTGACCTTAAGGAGTTTATCTCCTGATAGGATAGGCAGCAAATAAACCAGCAAATAAATACATGTGATTGCAGTTTGTGATAAGCACAAAAAAAGGAAACAACAGAGTGCTATGCTATCAAATAACAAGGGATCTCTTTCAGTAGGGTAGTCAGGGACCATCTCTCTAAGGAGGTGGTATTTAAGCTAAAGGCAGAAGAATGAGAAGGCGCCCTTCATACAAGGATGCAAGAGTGGAATGTGCCAGGCGGAGGCTCCAGTAAGCAGAATAGCTCTGAGGTCCCTTGGCTGCAGAGCAGGAAATCTCCAGGATTTAAAGCAGTTCTGCCCAACCCTTAAGCTCGTTGTTTTGTTTTTGTTTTCCCTACTCTTACACGTTCTAGCACGATGGTTTCCAAGGTATGATCTGTGTACCCCAGAGTTCCCTACGACCCTTTCAGGGGGTCCACAAGGTCGAAACACCTTTCATACTAATGCTGAGTCACTATTTTTTTCTTTTCCATACTAATTTTTTCACCAGCATACAGTGTTTTCCAAAGGTGACAAGACTTGTGATACATCAACAGGTGGACTCCAAAGCCGATATGAGAATCCAGCTGTCTTCTACTGAGCCAGATGTTAGATTTTAAAAAATGGAAAGCAATGCCAGTTTTAGCATTATGTTATTTTTGTCTTATAAAACAGTTATTTTTCATAACATATTATCTATGTTTATACAATGGGCATTAATATTTTAAATAATAGATATTTAAAAAATTGCTCTGTATTGTTTTGTAATGATAAATATCAATAGATATAGCTCACAAAAACAAAAGTTATTTGGATCCTACATAATTTTTAAGAGTGTGAAGGATCCTGCGATGAAAAGTCTGAGAACTGCTGCTCTAGTATTAATGTTAAAACTTTCAAATTCATACTTGGTCTCTAGATATAAAATCCCCTTTGTACCCAGAACTTTCCTTAAAACACAAGGGTAAGAATTGTGAACACTAATTGAGTGTTTAAGGCATCCTAGGCATGCCCTTAAATGCTTTACAATATTTTGACTAGCTTAATCCTTTCAGATAAACCTATGAAATGGGTACTTTTTTCTATCCATTTCACAAAGAAGAAGGCAAAGCACAAAGACATGAAAACCTGTCCTGGATCACATAGCTATAAGTATTAGAGATGGGATTGGGCCCCAAAGGCAGTCTTGATCTACAGACACAATTCCTAACCAATTCCTAACCATCGGTGGTAATTTAATGGGTAAGCAAATAAATGAAGATTTAGCCTTCATGTTATGCAAACTTCACTTGCAGGTCGGGCAGGGTGGTGCCGGAAATATCACATACAGGAGGAGCCCGAGGCAGGTGAAAGCTTGGGGCTAGGAAACACTGAGCAGCAAGCCCAAGAAATTCACCTCTGCCATCAAGTCCCACAGGCAAGCATGAATCAGGACAAGGGTCAAGACCACAAGGTTTAAAGCTGTGTGGGTAGGAGAGACAAAGGAAGGGAAACTCAATCATCTCTCAGGACAGTGGTCCCTGTCCCTCTGACTGTTTCCTAGGTGTCACCTCTGCAGGGGAGGGCTTGGTTGAAAATAGAAAATTTTCCTTCTTTCCTTCTACCCCACCCAAACAAGAGTGAATGAGTGAGCAAGAAGATTCCAGACAAATAATAGGGGGAGGGCTGGAGTGCCCATGATTCAGTTTTATTTACTGAGGGGTTCAAGGTTCATAGGTGGACCAATTGGTTTAATAGGATCAGGTTAGTGAATATACCCACACCAGGGTAAATTTCACAATAACACATTTTACCTGGTAGATTAAACAATCATACATGGTTGGTAGACTTTAGCTTGAAGAGTCTAAATTAAGTCATACAAAAATTCATAAATGCACATTTATTAAAGTCAAGTATAAAGACCAGAAGCCATAAAGGATAAAAATCGAATTATATTTTACTGAGCATAAATATAATTTATAATGAGATTTGAAAAATGGTATTTAAAGTTTTTCTGCTTAGCAGAATGAGATACAATTTCTACTTTCTGGATAATGTAATTATAAGGTGAAAGAGAAATTTTTATATATGAAAACACATAGTCTCATCTGTCACAGGCCACATAACCTCTTTCTCTCCCTCCTTCAGTAAGAGGAGTTCAGCCTCACAAGGTCTGTATTATGTACATGGAGTAATGGATGAGAGGAGAGGAAACTCAGAGAAACCTACTTGGTTTGTGTGGAAGGAGATAATATAACATGGATCCTCTCCTTAAGAGGTATTTGAAGCTTTCTATATGCCCTCCCCCATTCCATTCCCATCCCTAACCTACAAAGGCAGGCGCCATCTTAATAGTCTCTTTATATATGTATTTATTTCTAAAAATACATTGTTTGGTTTTGCATGTTCCCAACATTAGGTAAATGACATCAGATTGTGCGCTCCTCTACAACATGCTTTGGACACTCCACCCTCAGTCACTGAGACTCATCTGTGCAGTGAAGTTTTCCTAGCGTGTATGATTCTAGTTTAGGCCTTAAGTCTATTTTCTTCATTTATTCTCCTTTCGACTGATATTTTGGTTGTTTCCAGTTATTTTGCTTTACATACACTGCTTCTGCCGGCCACCTTGTACATGAATCTTGGCGAACACATATAAGAATAACTTCAGAATATATATCTGGGACAAGAACTGCAGAGTTATGCAGGGTGTATGTTTTCAGCCGCACTCCATGTCATTTGCGTAATCAATTACTGAGAGAAATGAGCTAAAATCTCCCGCAGTGATGATGAATTTTAAAATTCCTCTTTGCAGTTCTAGCAATTTTGGCTTTATAGCTTTAAAATGAGAGATGATTCCCTTCACATTTATTGTGAATTTGTGAATAATGATATGTTTGAATTTATTTATATTGCCTTATATTGTCTTATTTTATTTTCTGTAGACTTTCCCCCTCTTTTCTAGATTTCTTTCTGATTTATTGACATTATGGTGGATTTTGTTGTTGCTGTTGTTAAAAATGGGATGCAATTATTTCTCTCCCTGTATGCAAATCCCTTTGATAATAAGACTGTATTTCCTTCTACCGAGGTGAAAGAGAAGCTAATGCCAGTTCTAAGACTAGGCTGGGAGTCAGCACACTACAGCCCATAGGACAAATCTGGCATGCTGTCTGTTTTTGTAAGTAAAGATTTATTGTAACATAGCCACACTCATCCATGTACAAATTGGTTATGGATGCTTTTTGAAAAATAGCAGAGTTGAGTAGTTCCAACTCTTGAGTAGTATGGCCCGCAAAGCCTAAAATATTTACTGTGTGGGCCTTTTCAGAAAAAGTTTGCCAGCTTGTGGTCTAGGTCTCAAGAGGACTGTCACTCATTCTATTGGAACTTGTCCAGTTGCCATGTGTATGAGAACAGGCAAGTCCGCTGGGCCGGGTGAGGGTCCATGTAGAGCAGAGGTGACTTGTCCTGGATAAGTCCAGCTTGGACTAGTCAGCCTCCAGAGACTGAGCCCCAACAATGTTTCATACATGGTCCCACCCAAAAACAGTTCAACTAGCCCAGATTAGCAGAACTGCCTGATGAGCAATACATAAGTTCATGAGTAACAATAAATGATTGTTGTTTTAAGGGGGTACATTTGGGGATAGCTTGTTACACAGCTAATACAAAGGGTTTGGGATTTGCTGTATTTTTTCTTTCGTTTCACTTCTCCTTGAAAATATTCTTTCATATATATATATATGCCAGCTGTGTCCAATTCACTATTAAACCCTCATAGAAAAATCCATCTTTTCTCTCCATATGGATATAATCCATCTTCTCTCTTTTTGTCTTTGTCTTCTGTTGTACTACATCTACTTATGGATTTCTTTTTTTCCTTATTTAAACTCTTCAGCATTTGTTCAGTTTTCTGAAATAAGAACTCGTTTTTTAATACATTTGAAATACTTTTGGACACTAAGTCCTCACATATCGACTCTCTCCTCCTGCGTCTATGCTCTTCTGTTATAACTTCAGGTAGACATATACCAAGTTGCTCATTCTCTTCCATATCACTTATTCTCACCCTCAGAACTTCTATTTTTCTCTCTGAGAAGCATTTGAATATTTTTTTCTACCTTGCTGTTTACTGATTTTTCCCCATTTATGTTAAATTTGCAATTTCTATCCTCCATAGCATCCAGTATCATGCAATACCTATCGAAATACTTTAAAATTATGAAAAGAATATATTAAGAAATGCATGAATATATTTGTGGATATAAACTTGATGTTGAATGATAGAGGCTCTGAGCTGAGGAGTCGAAAATCTCTGAGGTCTTTGGAGCTATAATAAGAATCTGCATGTCAACCAAGCATAGCCAAAGACACAGGTACTTTTATCTAAAATATATGTAGATGATGTTGTGATGATTTAAAAAAAAACAAATATTTATAAAGGTATGGATTGCTGAATTAATAAAAACTCATGGGACTTCTCCCTGAGAAGGTTGGACTTGTAGTCTGAATAATATAAATACAAGTATTATTATATCGGTATAATATTTTATATTCAGAACAGGCTCTACTCAAAAGATTGAAATCACTAACATAAACATAGCACACTGTAATCCTTATTACAAGTGAATTTTAGTAGTGTATGTATTTCCTGAAGAAATTTAAAGCTAAATCTCCTTTTTGGTCATCTATACTCACAATTAAATGAATGACTCGCCTCTACCATTCTCCATAGGGAACGATCCCTCTTAATAGTGTAACACTGGTTGGGTAGTTCACTCTCTTAAGCTGCCTTTGCAATTCCTGGTCATTTCACAAGGCATGGTCTCTTTCTCTGTCACGCAGCGTCACATGTTACTAAGGCTCCAATGAAACCACCAAAGCCTAATGGGCCTAAAAACTGTTTCCACCTTGTAATTTCATATGTTCCTCACAAAAACTGGGATTTATTCAATCATTTGAATGAACTATGAGTCAATAGGGTAAGGAAGTGTTTGACTTTCAGAATGTTCATAAAAATGAATCAGATGTGATAAAAGGTATGAAAGCACTATAAAAAGAGAAAAGCACTGTAAAAACAAGAGAAATTATTTTCATTATCAAGGTATTAATATTGAAATCAGTAGCATTTAGTAGCACAGTGAGTGCTTGGCATTTGCTTTTCTTCCTTTGGGCAATTGTAAAAGCTAAGAAAGTAATATTGTAAAGGTTTCTCCATAATCATTGCAGCATTTCTAATTAACAGCTTTTCTTTATACATGGAGAATTAATATATCACAGTAGCATTCAGAGAAATAAGACCTTATTTGGTTTTTAACCCTTGGAGGATTAGCAAGCTCGTACACCATTGAAGAGTCAGGGATGGAACTACAGCATATATTCACATATATTCAAAAAAATGCTCCCTATGCCAAAGAACTAAGAAATGACCCACTTGAAAAACCACCACAGCTGCATGTTGATGTGTCAGTTGCAGTCAAAACTCCTTGGATATGATATGGGGACGATCCCCATTGTCCACATTAGCCTCTGCAGAAGTTTTGCTGAAAGCTCTCCCCAAGGAACATTTCTGCATTTTGTCTTTGGGCTCATACTCAGTGGTGGTAAATGGATTAACACAGCAGTCTCTGATAGTATGATAGATGAAGTCAGAAGAGCAATTTTCTAAACACCCTTTCCTTACTTGATGGATGCTTCCATTTCCATCTCTTCCCTCGGGGCTCTTTGTGTGCAAAATCTCTCTTCTGAAAGGAGTTTTCGCATGCTATTAGTACCTAGTGGATTTATGATGTCCTCTCATGCAAACAGTCTTTCTGCCATTGTGTGGCTAGAGTCTGCTCTGGTGTTCTATGCAAAATGATATCAGACTTCTCTGACTAATGGCTTCCACTGGGCCGACACATTTTAAAGTATGAGACACAGTTTAGGTCCCCAAAACAACAATTATGTTCTCCTAATTAAGCCCAAGTGCAGTCAAAACTCATCATCCACCTTGAGAAACCTTTACTTTCTTAGACGTTTAGTTGAATCCTGTGTTACTCCATTGTTACCACCAACACCTCAACCTTACTCGGTTCTACCAGAAACCTCAGTTGGGAGCAGAGAATACATTCTGACTACACTAATTAGCATGTAGTTCTCCTCTATGACTTCTCTCCTTTCAACCCAGAAGCACTTGGGTCCCTATGATGGATGAGAAAGAAGTTGCCAAGAATTATAACAAAACCATTACATTTCTGAAGGAGGAGATTTGGGTAAACAGTCCATGATTTAAGTGTGAAGTGGAGATTTTGAAAATAGTTAGCATCCAGCTGAACTAATTATTTTCTCTTACTTTTTCCTCACCTTCTTTATTAAAAATATCTCTGGTAGTAGCAGAGAGTTGAGGAGAGGGTTAGGTGCTTAAATAACAGAATTGAAAATAACAGAATTAAAAACAGAATTAAAAATTGCGGAATCCCAGAACCAGCTTCCAGCTGAAGATGTTTGAGAACAATTCCTTTCTGGCAACAGTCCCCTTACCACCTGGCCATGGGACATGGGAGCAATAAGGTGACAGAAATGAATATAGACAGCAGATGCCTGAGGACAACCCCTTCCTAAATTTTCTTGGTATCTCACAAATGGTTAGAAAAAGACCCAAAATTTCATAGTCATGAATAGAACATGGAAATTTATTAAAAATGAGAGCCATTATCTGCCAAAAAGTTCCTTCAAAGAAGTGAAGAAATGTACACTGAAGAGGTTGTGGTATTTCAGCCACTGGCTGGGGAATGAGGAGCTGAAATCTTTTAAGTATCAACACACTGCAGAGTGGTCGCCATGGAAGATCCAGAGGGAGAGGACATGTTATGTGTTATGTTGGTAAAAGACACCATTGGGATGTTGTCAGGGACCACAAGCTCACCTTCACTGATTCCTGCAATGAACTTCTCCTGCAGTCCAAATGCCATCCCTGAAAGAGAGGAAAGGAGTGTAGAAGCTTGAACTGACAATATTTTAACCCACATTGACCTTGGCACTATTAGAGTGGACTGGATGGTTTGGCTGCTCTTAAATGGGCTGTGCAACGCAAAGTGAGATGAAAGTGAGTTGCAGGAGTGAAGTTCACCAGAGGCCTCTTGGATTGCAGTCTCTGAAATTTAAGATGCTAACATTTATATTTCTTTGGCTTCTAAAGAACATAAGAGGTTACCAAGAAGAAGTCAAATAGTCCTTTTAAGGAAAATGTATCCAATATGGGGGATTAGAAGAGTTGGCAAGAGAATTATAAGAAAGCTTATAAAACGTTTGCCATTTTTAGGGAAATGGTAGATTCAGAACAGGAAAAATTTGTATGAAAGCCAAAGGGACCATGACCTGGGACTGTTTATCATTGAAAAAGTTATAAACTTCAAGATTTTTAACAGCTGATTCCACAAAACCAAATTCCCATAAATTCTGGAACAATTTTAACACAAACTAAGCCGGATGCTAGTGGAAGGAAAAGTACTGGTTTTGGAATGGAGAGGAAATAAGGATGAATTAGTAATGGCTTGTGGAATCTTAAAATGCCCAAGTCTACCATTTGCCTAATTTATACCTTGTATAAGTAACACGAGTCTGTCACAATACAGTCTGTGTGCTTCAACTGACTCCCCAGCAACTCATGAAAAATGGCAGAATGATGTTCCATCCACCCAGATAAAGGCTGTTTGCTGGAGGAAAATTGTATTGGTGTGAGAGAAAAATACCTCAATGGCAAGGCCAATGTATTCTGTTTAGATACTTCTCAGGATCACATTTCATTGAATATTACCACTTCATCTTCTGTTACCAGGGAACTATTAGGCTTAAAGCATATTTTCAGTGAACTGTGAATAGTGGAAGAATAATTATTTGAAAATAATTTTAGCTCTGGATTTAATGACCAAGACTCTATTTCTCAACATGTTATATTAGAAAAACAACTAGAATTTAACAGCTTGTCTGTTTTTTAAGATCCTAATTCCAAAATTGAATGCAGCTGCTTGTTTTTTATTGTTGTCTTGAATATTCTCTCTTTTTTTTTCATGTATTTCAATATTTTTTGTTTTCTGAAAACAAAGGAATAGACTAAAATGAAATAAATCCAAAAACATTACCTCAAATGAACTTTAGTTCAGACATTTCTAGCAAGTTAATGCCATCTGGTACTAAAATGTGAAATTTATAAAACATGGTAAGAAAATTTCAGTCTCTATTGCTTCTCCCTCATCAGAAGGTAAGAGCCAGTTCTTCCGGTACTATTTTATATCCCATGTTTGCTTTTCTGGGCCAAAGATTAAAAGCCTTTGGCTTGAGCACATGTGAACATGTTTTCCAGCCATTGTGGGGAACTATTGCAAAGTACTGAAGAAATCTTTCATACCGTAGTACTCTGAATAGCATCCTTTCCCATCAAATATGCTCACCATCCAAAGGAGGATAGCAGAAAAACACAATACTGAATTATATTAATCACCAACCCTTTCACATATATTTCATGAGTGTTTGAAAAACTAAAATCACAAAGAATTTCTCAAAGAAGAAACATTTTTTCCTTTGTTTTCAAGGCCTTAACATAGGTGAAGCAGTGAAGGCGCTACAGCCGCGCTTTGTAATTGCAATCGGTAATAAAAAATGGGAAATGAAGTTCAAAGAGAACTCAAAACAGAGTCATTGGTAAATGAGAAGGCTTGCAGAGGGCACCTGACCTCTTGGCAAACTGAGCAGTTTCCTTTGTCCTGGGGCCCGGACTTCTCGTCCCTTCTCCTTTCTTCCTTCCTAGTCTCTACTCTCATCACCGTCCCCTGCTCCCAATTACAGGAACAGAAACAGCTGCTCCTAACTGGGTTTCCTGTCCTAAGCTCTCTTCCTTTAAATCCGTTGGATAGATTATTTGTTTTCCCAGCACATATTTTTACTATTTTATTTTTGTAAACGATTAATTTCGATTTAGAGTCTTCATAGCACTGTCTCAAGCCAAACCTCACTTCAAACTACGGCCCACAAAGGGGAAATTAAAGGCCTGTGACCACACATGGCTAGTCCTTTCAATGAGAAGTTACACTGGCCACTGTTCTATGTTACACCTAGTGCCAAATCTTCCTCTCATTCACGGCTCTCCTACTCCATCTTCACTTCCCATGATCTCAACTCGTATCCCTGACATTCCAGTTTTTCTATACTGTTACCCCCATCCACACTTCCCCAGATGCAGCCAAAATAAAGTGTTGGTAGAGGGGTATCTCGGTGGCTCAGATTAAACATCTGATTAAAGATTAAAACTCTTGATCTCGGTTCAGGTCACAATCTCACAGTGTGTGAGACTGAGCCCCACATTGGACTCTGCCCTGACAGAGCAGAGGTTGCTTGGGATTCTCTCCCTCCCTACCCTCTTTGTGCTCGCTCTCTCTCACTCTCTCTCTCTCTCAAAATAACTAAATAAACTTAAAAAGTAATTGAACTATTCTGTTTATTAACATTATAGTATTACTTGAACTCTACTTATATATAGTATGGAATAATCCATGCTCTAAGTTTCAAGTGACAACAAATCATGTCTAAAAATCATCATATTTTCCTTATTTTCAGTGGAAATAAGGTACCTTTCCTGTAATATTACAATTACAACCTCCATATCCTCTTTTCTTGGAGTCCAGGCAAATAATTTCTCACCAAAATTAAGACTATTCACTAGAAGTCTATTGCATCTGTTACCCTTTCTGTTCTGTAAGAGAGGAACCTTGTATTTGAAAACTCAATGAGAACGAATCTAATTAATGTTGTAAAGTTTATTTCAATTCAATAAATATTCAGTGCTTACTACATGAAAATGATTGTCCTAGCCAAACTGGAAAATACAAAGATGGTTAAGATACAGTGTCTGTCCTTCAAGAAGATGAAATCAAATGGAGGAAAGAGATACACACATAAATATTAGTTAATACATAAAATGGAGGAGAAGAGAGACTTATTTTGGCTGAACAGAGCACTTAAGGATTCTTGAAGGAAGTAGGATTTGAGTTGCTTTAGGGGATTTGCAGGATTTTTTAAGGTAAGGAAATCCTGGGGGAGGCAAATTTGAGTGTGTTTTCCAGAGTTACATTGTATGGTTAATGATTTCTTTAAGTGTCTTTCTCCTCCATCTGAATATTAGCAGCTCTAAAACTGGGATCATGGCTTACCCATTTTGCAACATTACAACAACA
This sequence comes from Cryptoprocta ferox, assembly GCA_028646485.1. NCBI lineage: Eukaryota > Metazoa > Chordata > Mammalia > Carnivora > Eupleridae > Cryptoprocta > Cryptoprocta ferox. Next base: position 70,866,921 of record CM053573.1, read on the forward strand.
TGTCTTACTAATTATTTAGCAAAGATCTGGTATATTGTAAGTTCTCAGTAAATATTTGTTGAATAAACCAATTGACAGCTACTAGGCTCTTATACAATTTCAATGCCACAAGGTTCTACGCAAGAGTTAGTTAATGAAGTCTCACTAAAGCTGTACCAAAAGCCATGTTGAGATATTAAAAATTCAAATAGGGAGGTCTGGGTGGCTCAGTTGGTTGAGTGTCTGACTCTTGGTTTCAACTCAGGTCATGATCTCATGGTTCATGGGTTCGAGCCCCACACTAGGATCTGCACTGACAGCATGGGGTCTATTGGGATTTTCTCTGCCCCTCCTCCACTCATGCTCTTTCTTTCTCTCTCAAAAGATATAAATAAAATTTTTTCAAATAAAAATCATATATGTTATCTCTGTGAAGGCTAAGTGATTCTCACATTGCTCTTGGTAGTTAATGGGAGTAGAGTCACAGTTCTTATGAAAAACACTGTATTGGACACCAACAGTATAAAACTAAGGAAAACCAGTGCCCTATAAATTAGATAATCCCTTTTTAAGGACAGACTCATCAAGTCTATACTGCTCAGTGAAGAGTTTCATTCATGTTGGTTAGGGCTGTGTGAGGAAATGAAAAATGCTGTGTCAGCTGGTACCTCTTAGGAATCAGTGTGAGGTTAAGGGTGGTATTTGTGATGCTCATTACAGCCCCAAATAAAGAACTGTCCAAATTCTGTTCTTTCATGATCACTTCTACTGACAGGCTTCCCCAAAGAGAAAAGTATATACAAAGAACATTATTAGATCAAAAACAAAATATTGCTTTCCTAACAGATATATGAGAGTTCAGTGTCTCCCAGGTCAGGGCCCTCTCCTAAGCTATGCTGGAGAACATCCGGATTTTGAGATAAGAATGGAGCTTCTAATTGTTTACCTTCACTCTAAACTCTGAGGTAAGTTTATACTTTTACTGGGAGAGCTGCAAGGTAAGCCCTCACATACTTACTATTCAGGCGCTGATTTCCAAGGGATGGAAAAGAGGAAAGAAACCTACTCAGGGCCTATATCAAAGATGCAGAGCCCCTTTATATCCACGAAAGGAAAATAGAGTGCAGCAGAGTTGCTAATCTTTAAGGAATATAGATAAATGTAGTCTAATGAATATTCTAGCCTCTAACCAATGTCTCAATTCTTTTTCTTTCAAAGGAGAAAGGTTAACAAGGATCTGGGTGTGGTGGTAGGAGGAGACTAAGGTGCCCATTACCTCTATAGTACCTATCACATTCATGTGCTTGAAAGCATTTTGAATTATACTTGTCTTTCATGATGTGTATTACCTTCCTTCCTTCCTTCCTTCCTTCCTTCCTTCCTTCCTTCCTTTCTTTCTTTCATTTACTCAGGAAATATTTATCAAGTATGTTTATGTGGTAGGCACTCTGGTGGACACTGGGATGCAATAATGGATAAGAATCAAATTCCCTGTTGGGGCTCCTGGACAGCTCAGTTGGTTAAGCATCTGATATTGGTTTCAGCTCAGGTCATGATCTCATGGTTCGTGGGTTTGAGCCCCACATCAGGCTCTGCACTGGCAGTACTGAGCCTGCTTGGGATTCTCTCTCCCTCTTTCTCTGCCTCTCCCTTGCTCATGTGCTCTGTGTCCCGCCCCCCAAAATAAATAAATAAACCTAAAAAAAAGAATCAATTTCCCTGTCTTGATGGCATTTGTTGTCTAATGAGAAATAAAGAGAAGCACACAGGTGATTACAGTACAACATAAAGTACTGTGACAGAGAAAGTTCAGATGATCAGGGAAAAAAGAACAGGGGCAACTTGTCTAGAATTGATGGCATGGCGTGGCCAAGAAAGCCTCGCAAGAAAAGTAATAGTAGCTGACACTTGAAGGACAAGCAGGAGTTCGGTGGAGGGAATGTTGGTTGTCATTTTGTCTGATCAGAATCTGTTCTTCCATCTTTGGGTACAGCTCCCTGATTTCCCTTTGGGCAACTACCCCCCTCCCACTTTCCAGCCATGTGATGTCGAGAGGGTTGATGTCAATTCCACACTCCAGGGGTCGGAGCGTAGTTCAGATCCCACCCATCAGAGCAGTTCATCCCTCTGGTCCTCATGATTGGTTCAGTTATTTGCATGTGACCTAAGCAAGGCCAGTGAGACTGATTCCAAGGGCACATGCCCAAAACCATTTGTAGAGAGGCCTCTCTGATGCACTGGAATTGCCAAGCTAGCAGAATGTAAGGCTGGAGATTTGCAAACACAGATACAACTTCACATCTGTATCTGAGGCAGAGGAGAAGGGGTGAGGACGTACCTGTCTTTTTTTTTTAACCATGAAAGCAAAAATTTTTTCAGAAGCCCAATTGCAGATTTTCTTTTGGTCTCATTGGCCAGAACTTGGTCATGTGCTCAACCCTACTTGCAGGAGATGCCAGGAAAACAAAGAACAGGATTTTTAGAATTGGCTTAGACCAATCATGGTCCAAGTGCTGGGCAGAATGCTATACTCTCCAAAAAAACAAAACAAAAAACAAATAAAAAAGTCAGGAGCAGGAAATGGATATGGAAAGGAATTAACTGAAGCAGCCACAGTATACAAAGATACTTTTTAAATTTAGGGTTAGTTCTCTAGGGCCACCATAAGAAAATACCACAGACTAGGTGGTTTAAACAACAGATGTTTGTTCTCTCACAGTTCTGGAAGCTGGAAATCGGAGATTAAGGTGTCAGCACATTTGGTTTCTTCTGAGGTCTCCTTCCTTTACAGATGGCCACCTTCTCTCTGTGTCCTCGTATGGTCTTTCCTCTATGTGTGCATATCCTTCATGTCTCTTTGTGTCTCCAAGTTTCCTGTTCTCATAAGGACACCAGTCAGATTGGATTAGGGCCACCCTAACTGCTTCTTAAATTAATCATCTCTTTTTTTTTTTCAATGTTTATTTTTAAGACAGAGAGACATGGACAGACAGAGCATGAGCAGGGAGGGGCAGAGAGAGAGGAAGACACAGAATCTGAAGCAGGTTGCAGACTCTGGGCTGTCAGCACAGAACCCCAATATGAGGCTCAAACCCACAAACCGTGAGATCATGACCTGAGCTGAAGTCAGATGCTTAACCAACTCAGCTACCCAGCCACCCCAAATTAATTATCTCTTTAAAAGCCTCTGTCCAGGGGCACCTGTGGTGGCTCAGTCCATTAAGTGTCCATCTCTTGATTTTGGCTCAGGTCATGATCTCAATGTTCGTGAGTTTGAGCCCCATGTTGGGCTCTGCACTGACAGTGGGACCTCGCTTGGGATTCTCTCTTTCTCCCTCTCTCTCTCTCTCTCTCTCTCTCTCCCCCTCCCCTTCCCCTGCTCATGCTCTCTCTCTCTCTCTCTCTCAAAATAAATAAATAAATGTTAAAAATGAATAAATAAAATAAAGACCTGTGTCCAAACGTAGTCACATTTTGAGGTACTGGGGGTAAGGGACATATGAATTTTGGGGGGACACAATTCAGCCAATAACAATCTATAACATTAATTTGGTCCTAGAATGTTTATAAAATGTATTTCTATTAGCTGTGGGGGAGAAAACTTTCCTCTCTCACTACATTTTTAAAACATTAAGAATGACCATTCTGGGGGCGCTTGGGTGGCTCGGTCAGTTAAGCAGCCTACTTTGGCTCAGGTTATGATCTCACAGTTTATGAGCTTGATCCCCAAGGTCAGGCTCTGTGCTGACAGCTCAGAGCCTGAAGCCTGCTTCAAGTTCTGTTTCTCCCTCTCTCTGCCCCTCCCTCGTCATGCTCTGTCTCTCTCTCAAAAAAATAAACTTAAAAAAATTTTTTAAAAAGAGTGACCATTTAAAAAATCAATTTAAATTTATAAGAGAAAAAGAAGATTCGCTGTTGTGATTTGCATTCCTTTGATGAGTAGTGAAGATAACGCTTTTCCAGTGTACTCTTCTCAAGTAACTTCCATCTTGTACTGTAACAGATGCTTCTCGGCCTCATTCTGACTTCAGATGTGGCAGTGACGTGCAGAGGACTAATTCACTTGGCACTCAGCGCCTGCTGTGGTCCTGTTCCCAGGAGTCCTCTCAGTGTGTTGGTGGGATTCTTCTCTTCTCTTCTCTGAGCCTGCCCAGCTCAGAGTGCAGTTGATTTAGCAGCCCCAGGACAACTTTCAGTCAATGGGCTATGGAAGACAGTGAGCAGGTGCTTTTCCCCAGCCATCCTTGGGTGGGTGATTCTGCACATTCACTGTACTCCTAAGCATATCCCATTGGGATCAAGCCTCAGTTGCCTAAGATGGTGGTCAACTCAACTACACACCATTGTATTAGCTTTTCCTCCTCCCCCATTTCAATCTGCTCAGCTCCTCACTTCTCTTTTCTGCGTTCATCCCCTCTCCCCCAAATAAATTACTTGCATAAAAGTCCTATTCCGGCCTCTGCTTTTAGAGGCTAAGGCAACTGTAAACTGTTCTCTGGTTGTACCTTTTTGGTTTTGTCATTGTTTTCATTGTTTTCCATGAATGTTTTATATAGGAAGGATATTAACCTTTTGGGACAATGTCAACAGAGTTGGTAAGGGAAATATATCCCTCGAACTCTATGCTATACCAAGCTATACTTGAGATCAAGAGAAAATATTCTTGTATTTATCTTCATACTTTAGAAATGCAATGTTAAGCAGTATCCATTTCATATTACTATTCACATCACAGTTTTTAATTTGGAAATCATATTTATACTTCCATACCTGATATCAGGCAGTTCCCTTTTTAGTGCTGGATGTTTTAGATTTAGAAGTAGAGCATCCCTCTGAGTTGTCTTTAGAACACGAATGAAATAGTTTCTAAATGTGTCTGCTTCTCACGGTTTGTGTGTTTTAGGTGGAGAGCCATCCTCATTCTCCTGTGAGCTCCATTTCCTTTGAAATGCAGCTTTAATTTTGCTCTGCTTCAATGCTTTCACTTATTGTTCCTCATGAATGAAGGTCTGTGCTTTCCAGAATTAGCTTATATCCCAGGAAGAGTTGAAAGCGCGCCTGTCAAAATTGCTGGGTTCTTGCCCAAACCTTTAGAGGCCTGCAGGCTCAAATAATTTGGAGTTTCCCAGACGTGAACCTTTTGATGTGACCTTCAGTCAGTCTTGAGGTGGGAAGTCCTTAGCCACTTTACACTGAATTCAAACATAAGAGGCCAAGAAGAAGGAGGTAATATGGGGAATAGCTTATACATAGGGAGAGCAGAGGGGAGTTAGGAAAGTGAAGCTTTGCAGAAACTCCAGAGCCAACCAGTACCCAGCTATATAGACACAATATAATTCCTGTGGCAAAAGGAAGGATTTAATAACTGGAGTTGGGACTGGACAAAGGCAATGAGGAATACTGAAGATGGATTAATTACCCCTACTTATAAAAGTCAAAGGAAGAATCAACATTATTTTGCCTTCTCAGATTATCTTTGTTTAAAACTTAGTCTAGTCAATTTCATGTGGAAATAATTAGCAAACATCTGGTGTTCTGTGGCCATTTCCCTCCCCAGGGTATAGATTCTTCTCACATGGGTGAGCATTAATGGCATTTCCCCGCAGTGACTCCGCTCCTTTTCTGAGGAAGATTTCTGTAAGTGGAAACCACATTTGAACTGGGTGCTGTTTCTTCCACAGTAGGGTGATCTATCGTGTTCATCTGGAGCCACAGTCATAAAGTTGTGGGTTCATTACGCGATTTTAACTGCCACTGATCATGATAACTGCAAGTGTGACTCTGCAAATGTGTTCAATCGTTTTAGGAACGTAACAAGGAGGTAATCAATCTTCTATTCATTTTGTCATTTCTTTGTTATAACTTTAGCTCTGCTCTATGATAAACACCTAGATATTAGTGTTTTGAGCTGAAGTAGGAGGTACTGAATCAGAGATCTCAAAATTATATGACAAAGAGCATCTTGATTATTCAAAAAGCCATACAAGAAAGTCCAGCTGAACAACTGATTTGAAGAATCTAAGTGAAAAGGCAGCATTGAGGTAAGAGGTAATGAGGGCATTAGAGCAAGACAATTAGGACACTTGGTGGGGATTGCATCTTGAGAGGTTCCTTGAGGCCCAGACTGCCGACTCAGATCCTAGTCCCAGGACCTTAAACATGAGAAGGGACAGGAATATCAAGAGCTCCAATCCCAAGCAGACATCCCCCTTCCTTCGTGGTCCCTTTCCTGTGAAAAACGACACAGTATATATGAACTAAGAAGATGAGAGCAGGATTAATAGACATTACTATTACCTGGTAGGAGTTAATAACTCTAATTGAGCAAAGAGTTTGGCTTAAATCATTGGTAGCTAAAACAAAAAGGCAATATAACCATTGTTGTTTGGGGTGGGGGACACAAAAGAGCTATGAGCTTGTGTGTGGTGACTTTCCCCTTGTGATTATATTTGTTTGTGGGAATCTTATGTGGCACATTTAGCAACCTAGTAGAAAATACTGTTGTCTGTGAACCTGAAATGCTTTCATCAATTTCTGAAATCTCTCAGCCCACTGTCTCACTGAATATCACCTGCTGGCAGTGGGGATCCCGAGTAGCCCAGGCTGAGATTTTTGCATTTGTTTCTGCAAAGTCCACAGGGTTATTATAGGCCCAGACTAATGTTTTAATCTAATTTTTTAGTTGAAAGTGTCCAGGCTACTGAGGTTGCATAGATTTGAACCAGGTAAGATCCGAGTCACTGGTTACTAATGCTTAGGGCAGACTTCTTGCCAGTAAGAAGCAGGCCTAAGACAGATGCTTCTAGTCACTGACTTATGTTAATGGATAAATCACTCCAGAATACTCTCTGACTACAGAAACAGTAGTGTCGGACAGTGGTTGAAGTTGTGGAATGGAATCACGCAGGGAGCAGTTGTCACTAAAGGGTTCCCTGCATTCAGAGGAGTAAGATCCTCCCACCCTCAAAAATAGAAATGGCATGTGTCAGCAAGCCCCAGCCTCTGAGAAGCAGCCTGAGCTGAGACTCGGGGGCAGCACCCAATAGAAACAGACCCCCAAGAACTTGACTCTGTTACACCTTTCAGCTATTTGTTTCGACTCATTACTCACTCATCTCCTGCTTCTGGTGGTATTGGCTTCTGACATGGAATGATTTCTCTTTTTTTTTTTCTTGAAAGATTTTTTTTATATACCTGTTTTTTGCCTCATGCCTCTGTTATCACACTTGTTTCTGCGTCTCTTGTCCTGAGTTCTGGATTCTTTCCTTGATTGCAATTTGCATTAGCCAATTGAGGCAGGCACTTCAATCAGTCCAACGGCTATTAAGTCCATTATTCCTGTTAATTCACCTGCAGAATCAGGCAAGGAACCATTCCAAGCTGGGTAGGGTGGGGCTCCACGCTGGAGGGGTTCCTTGAGAGAAAGGCAGGTCTATGGAGTGAAAACTTGATCTTGTAAGCCTAGTTCTGTGGATGGGATCTGAGCAGAGAGATCACAGAGAAGGGGAAAAAAAAGTTAAGATTGGGGTACACAAGGATACCCCTGAATTCTTCCTGGGAATGGCAGATTCTGATATAAAAGAGACAAAGCAGAGCAAGAGCCCACTAATCCCATCTGGGATCCTACATTCTGGGGTAGAGGAACCTGACAATTCTATGTTTCATCTGCAGTAACTTGAACCATAGCTAGAAATTCCACTTCTGGGTATATGCTCCCCCAAAAGTTAAAAGCAGGGACTCAAATAGATATTTCTAGACCTGTGTTCATAGCAGTATTATTCACAAGTGCCAAAAGGTGGAAGCAACCTAGTATCCAACAACAAATGAATGGATAAACAAAAGGTGCTGAATACATACAATGAAATAGGAAGGGAATTCTGACACATTCTACAACATGGATGAACTTTGAAGATATTATTTTAATTGAGCTAAACCAGTCACGAAAGGACACATGCTATAGGATTCCACTTACATAAGGTACCTAGAATAGTCAAATTCAGAGGGACAGAAAGTAGAAGAGTTGTTGCCAGGGGCTGTGAGGAGGGGGAATAGAAAGTTATTGTTTAGGGGCACCTGGGTGGCTCAATCAGTTAAGCATCCAACTTCGACTCAGGTCATGATCTCATGGTTCATGAGTTTGAGCCCTGTGTCAGGCTCTGTGCTGCCAGTTCAGAGCCTGGAGCCTGCTTCAGATTCTGTGTCTCCCTCTGTCTCTGTGCTCCTCCACTGCTCATGCTCTGTCTCCATGTCTCCCTCTCTCTCTCAAAATTAAAACATTAAAAAAATTTAAAAGAAAAAAGAAAGTTATTGTTTAGGGCACCTGGGTGGCTCAGTCAGTTAAGTGTCTGACTTCTGCTCAGGTCATGATTTTATGGGTCATGATCTCATGGTTCATGAGTTTGAGCCCCGCTTCGAGCTCTGTGTTGACCACATGGAGCCTGCTTGGGATTCTAACTCTCTCCCTCTCTCTCTGCCCCTCCCCCTTGCACTTTTTCTCTTTCTCAAAATAAATAAATAAACTTAAAACAGAAAGTTATTGTTTAATAGGTACAGAGTTTCAGTGGGAGGAGATTAAGAAGTCTTGGAGATACATGGCGGTGACAGTTGTATAACACTGTGATTGTACTGAAAGCCACGGAGCGATGCACTTGAAAATGGTTAAACTGGTAAATTTTATATTATGCGAATTATAGCACAATTTTTTTAAAAAAGAGAGAGAAGAAAGGGAAAAAAGTGAGTTGGGACTGGTAGGGTGTGGGAGCAATGACTGCCAGAGATGTTAATATCCACCCCATCCCCTAAAGGAAAAAGGATCATCCATGAGAATGTAGACAGAAGCTCTTGTTGAATCCAATGGGAAGGGGCAAAGGAAGACAGAGGAAAGTTAACAGGGTCCAGTTCCTCATAAATAATTGGCTCAAAAGACCAGCCATAGATGAGAGGGTTCCACAAATAATCTAAAGTTGTTGTATTGACTAGAGCACCCTATCTGATCTGTTCGAATGTCTGCTAACATGCTTACGACACACACGGACACACACACACACATACACACACATTACACGTGTTCTGTTCCTGCCTGATTGTGCAATCCTAATGGCCCTTAGAATTTGTACCCAGTACACCTTGGCTCATTTAGCCTTGTCCTTGAGGACACCCTATTGCATGCTCTCAGGTATGATGCATAAGTGAACAAGTCAGTGGGAGAAGCAACACTAGAAGCAATCAAGAGTGGCTAGTACCAATTCAGGCTCATAGCACTCGGCTTCAGCGCCTCCTTAAGCCCGTGTTCAGTGGTCTCCAAATAGGCAAGCCGCAACATTAGACTTTGGCCTCCAAATTTACCTAATGTCTGCTCTTGGCTTTGACTTCAGCCTCAGCCTTTGGAAGGCCAAATAGCTGAATGCCTAACTGTAGTGTCATTCCTGGTGTCTCTGAAACGATGTGCGATCAGTGACCGTGAGATTGTGTAAGTTACCTTGGACCTAATAGATGAATCAACATTAGTTGCATAAACAGGGGCATATCATTTAGATGGCTTGTGATTGTCATAATATTCACTTTCAAGTACACGTAAAGCGTTTTAGATATAAGTGCGATTAAAATTTCCTTGTCTGTTTTGGTTTCTGAGATTCTTAGTGATTCAGTTGAAGTATAAATATTTATTTATGAGTTCAGAGGAAGCTGCTGCAATAACGAATGGTGATTGTGAACAACACGTTCCTTTTATACATAAAATAAGGATTTTTCAGATAGTTAGAGAAATGTTTAGTTCGTGGGATTGACTCACTGAAATTGCTTCATCATCATTGACTAAATTACTAAGCGCAGGAGCTGAAGAGGAGGGAAGGCTTCACTTCCATCATCACTATAAGAAAAACAAGTTTGACACCTGTTGCTGTGCCACCTAGAATTGTTGCCTATACTGTCAGAGTTAGTGACCAAGATCTTTGTTCCTCCACTCACTTTGGCTGAAAGTAAACATCTGTCCACAGCCCAGATGTGCAGTTTAGGGACCACACATGCAACCTAGAAGCTGGCTGTGCTGAGAAATTATTTTTCTCACACTAAGTCCCACACCCTTAAAGTTCAACTCCTGATAATTTGAACCATTACAAATTTTATAAGATTTGATTGTAATGTATTATTCTATGATAGCCATTCTGTGAAGATTAGGACGACCAGCATATACTGGTCTTCCTGCAAATGAGGGTGTTCCTGGGGGCGGGATTTGCGTGCTAACATTGGGAAAGTCTGGGGCACTCTGGAGTCGGTCACCCTAACGATGGTGATGCAGCCTCAGCTTTGGCTCTGAGTTCATATTGCCTTTGACATTTAGCCTAAAATCTGTATTTGATGTGCTGCTGCCACTAGAATGGTAGCACTGTAGCTAGTACAATGCTGACCACCTCTCCAGCACAAGAGAACGCAGGAGCCCAGAATGACAGGTCTGGAGGGAAAGTGGAAGGCTGTTTAGTGACCCATCAGACTTGCGGTAGTGTACCCAAACTCCTTGCACCTCATGGACGGACCCAAAATTCTGGGCCCCAGGAATGAGCTCTGGTGTTCATGTACTTCTCATGTTTAATACTCTACCCTCCTTGTGATTACTACTGTTGACTTCCCTACAGGACAAGGAGTCTGCTTACATTTTTACTTCTCTGACTGCCTGGTACTCCAGTTTTCATTTTCTAGGACCTATTCCTGGTCTGAGTCCTTCACATAAATGTTTTCGTTAGTTGAAGACAAGTCAGTGTATTGCTTTCGAGTTTTGAAACATTGCCTAGATTAATGAACCAAGACGGTTACTCTGTTTTCTCAATGTGCTGGGACATAGTGCAACAGATGAGTAGATATGTTCCTGTCACTGAAATGGCTTCTCTCTCTCTCTCTCTCTCTCTCTTTCTCTTTTTTTAATGTTTATATATTTTTGAGAGAGAGAGAGAGAGAAAGAGGAAGAAAACAAGCTGGGGAGGGGCAGAGAGAGAGGGAGGCAGAATCTCAAGCAGGCTCCTCTCTGTTTGCACAGAGTCTGATGCGGGCTCAAACTCACAAACCCTGAGATCATAACATGAGCCAAAATCAAGAGAGTGCTTAAAGGACTGAGCTACCCATGTACCCCTGAAATGGCTTCTTATTTATATAAAAGGTTATTTGGTTGAAACTCAACCAATTTGTGGAGAAAAAAGCTGGTCAAATGTTCAATAGGATGATTAGTCTATATTTTGGGGGATTTAAAAAGAATTTTCTTTCTAAAAAGGAGGAGGTGGAGGGGATGATGATAAATAGCCAAGAATTATTATGATAATGTTCTTAGTGCTTGTATTAATCCATTTAGTCTTCACAATGGCTTTGTCAGTTAGGTCCTGTATATTGTTAGACTCTAAGACTAACTAGCACTGGTACTGTTTAAGAGACTTGATACCACAAAGCTAGGAATTAGTAGAAGCATGATTTGAATGCAGGTACTCAAAGTTTCCCTACCCTCTTGTATTTTTCATGATGGATAGAATACAGTCTTTAATATTTCAATGGTACAACTTTATAGTTGTATTGTGAAATATTTTTGAAACTGTAACTTTTATTTAAACTTTATTTTTTCATTAATTAGAAACTAATTTTACTCTTCCAAGTCATTCCCAATAAAACTTACCCATTATTATGGAATAATCTTGAAAAGTCATATGAGATCCATAAACCAGGTACTTATGATTTGAATCAATGTCAATGTTCTTTCAGGCATAAAGAAACATATAACCCATCCTATACAGAGGGATGACAGGGGTAGGGAAAGGAGCAGAGGTGGTATGGAAGTGGAAACCACAGCGTCTTGAGGCTTTTTGCTTAGATCATTTTTTCATCTAAAAAAAAGAGAGAAGAAAAAAAATTATAATCATATTTTAAAAGGACTCTTCACCCATATTATAATAATGACCAGAAACTTACCATCTGAATTGAAGGCACAGATCAGCCTTATAAGTAGCCACTCTCAAAATCATCTGCCTGTCATTCTAGACCCAAAATACTTAGCACAATACAAGAGGCACAATAGCCTCTCAGGTCCCTAGAATTTTTTCATTCTGATTCTGTCTGTTTCACTGCTTGTGTATATTCTCTTCTGCCTGAAACAGTGAAGAGATGCAAATATCCAAAGGGCTGTTTTTCAGGCTGGTTGGGGTTATAGCTAGCCCATAAGATGCTAACCTACACAATGCTATTATTGGTCATAAATAGATCAAGATGACTTGCCACTGTGAAAACTCATAGTAATATCTCTGACTATATTAGAACCTGCTCGAGACATGCAAGGCTATCTCATGGACTCAGTCAAGTCCCATAACAACCCTGAAAGTTAGGAGTTATTATTCCCAGCTCCTAAGTAAAGAAAGAGAGAAATAGAAATGCTAAGTATGTCTTGCAGAGTCACACAGTAATTTGCTGACTGCAAATCTAGCATATTTTGCATTATACACAGACTAATAATTAGACATGAACAATTTGAAAAGGAAGAGATTCCTTCATATTTGTGACATTAGAGGGCCTCAAAAGAAACAGCCAATACTGTAAAATAAATCTTACAAAAACGACAACATGAGATAGAAAGAACTCTGTCACTAATTCCTCCTGCGAACACTCTTTATCCCTCATAAGGACATTAATAAAAGCTTTAAGGCTTTGGAAATTCAGGTATGTTTTTATTCTCTCTCTCATATATACACACGTATATATACACATATACATACATCTTATATAAATTACACATATAATCACATATTCACACATATATTCACATATTATATACACATATATTACATATATACGTAAAGGCTTAATTTTATTTTAAGGGAGGCAGAACACCTGCATGCAGAATTATATATAAATGAACGATGCCCATGTTCAAATTTACTGATAATTGAGATGCCTTGTGCATGGAGTGTGGTTTACAAAAATATCAATGCTAGTGGGATTGATTCAGTGAGATCCATGCACTGTCCAAGAGCTATGCCCATATTATTTATTAAAGAAAAAATTTCATTTGGCTAAAAAAGTAGAAAATAGCTCTATCCATTTTTCAATATGTCTCCTTGTGTTGACTGCTTTCCTGTGTATAAAATGCACTTAAAATTGAAAATCCACAAAAGAAATAAATATTTGTTGTCATGTCTACATTTGGGAGGTAAAGGTCTACAGCTTGGTTGAGAAAGGAAGATGGATGTGGACATAGCGCCACTAATATAAATGGGTATTCCCCACCCTCATTCAGTTTTCTCTTTGTATATTCCCTTACCAGGCTGGAGGGGCTGGTCAAAAGTGCCTGAATTTGGAGCTCTGGCTGCACCAATTTTGTATGCACCCTTGGGGTAAAGAGATACTTTAACTCCAATGGAAAGTCACCAGAAGTCAAATAAAAAGTAATAAAGAACAAAATTTAGCTGGTTTATTATATTTTCCTTTATATATGCTTCTTGGTTTTGTTTGCTTTTTATTTTAATTAAACATACTCAAATTTCTTTAGTGTGGATATATTTGAACCAAGTATTCAGGTACTGAGAAAAATATTCAGTGGCGTCTACATGAGCCATCACACAGTCACTTTGTTTACTCTGACTGGGAAACTAAGAAATTCCAAAAGATGTTTTGGCATGGCAAATGAGTTCATGACCTGTATGTGGGGGTGGGGGTGGTTGGCTGGATTGACAATTGTAAGCTTTCCACTACTTCATGTGATGGATACTAACTCCCTAAAGTGTAAAATCAAGGTTCTTATTTTTGTGTGTGTCGGAAATTATTGTAACTGAGGGAAATATTTTTTTCCTTGATTACTCATAACTATGATAAGCCTGTTGGAGAAACTAGGACATTTTAAAGCACGTAAAAATCGATTGCAGTCACTAGCCCATGATATCTACATTTTTAACTGTGAAACTGGTGCTCATATTCTTTGTCCTTTCACAAAAAGACTTTTTTTTTCTGGAGAAGAAAGACACCCATGAATCATGCCTGTCATACACATTGGGAAAGATATTATAAAGACGGCATGTCAAAAAAATAAGTGCAGCAAAACTCATCATAATACCCAATTCTACATTCTCAGCCTTAGTGGCCCACAGGCACACAGAGGAGATGACTCATCTCAGTACAGCCCAAAAAACCTAGCATAATGCTTTGCACATAGTAGGTGTTTGATAAATGTCTGATTATGCATTGAATGGATAAAATAAAGCTAATTATCTTGCCAATGTCCATACTGCTCTCCAGACAGTCTTGGGTAAGGATAATATCTGTTTGTCAGAGATATTTATTCACACAGTTGCTTTTATAGTGTTACCCTTGGAAATACAGGGAGTTAGAGGTTTTTTTTGTTTGTTTGTTTAGAACAATCTATAAAGACAGAATGATAATGACAAGTAGGCTGCAGCCCAGAAATGAATGGCCATGGGTCATAAAGAAAATGATAAATATTGACTTAACTCAACATTAAGTTAGTCAAGAGTCTCCGGAGAAATAGAACCAAAAGAATGTATAGAGAGAAAGAAGGAAGAGATTTATTACAAGGAACTGACGTACATGATTATGGAGGCCAAGAAGCCCCCAGATCTGTAGGCGGCAAGATGGAGACCCAGAGAATTGACCCTAGAAAACTGATCTTTCCACTCAAGTCCAAAGGCAAGAAAAGATCAATGTCCCAGCTTAACAATTAGACAAGAGGAGTTCCCCCTTATTCTTGGGAGGATCAGCCTTCTTGTTCCATTTAGGCCTTCAACTGATTGGTTGAGGCCCCCCCACAGAGAGGAGGGAAGCCTACCACTTCAGATGTTCATCTCAACCAGGAAACCTCTCACTGACACACCCAGAATAATGTTGGACCAAACGTGTCTGGGACCTCTGTGGCTTAGTCAAGTAGACACATCAAATTAACCAATCACAGACTTGAAGGATTCTGTTACTCCCTTCATCCATCATTCTATTTTGTTGATAGTTCCTCAGCTTGACAAGCTTATCTCTAACTTTTAACATAATCTTTGCCCATTTATTTTCTCAGTTTATATATAATATCTATCATATATTATTAATATAATATATATCTAAAAATAAATATAGTTAATAATGTAGAGTTTATTAATAGTATATATGTACCTCCATACACACACACACACACACACACACACATTTATATAATTATCAGTTTCTTGAATACCTCCCCACACATTGATTCTCACTCTCCAGAGAGAACCAATTTTTAATTTTTTAGATATTTCTTTTAGAACATATCTTCATTTTTCTAAATCATGGGGTTAGGGTGCTATTTCTTGATATTTCTGTTTTAAGATATGTTGATTTCCTATAAGACAAGAATTTTATTCTTTATGCTCTTCTCTCTTTCTCCCTCTCTCTCTCTCCCCTGATATGGTTAGTTATAGGAACTTTCTTTTGGTTCAAACAATGTCTCAGTCTATATTTCCCAGAAAACAGTACCTAAGGCAAAGTTGATAGGCTAATACTTTACTGGAGGTACAATCCTGAGGTGCAAGAGTGGGCAGGCAGGGTTACAAACAAGGGAAGCAAACATAAGGGGCGGTGCATTACCGAACAGCTACAGCCCTGCAAGAACCCTGGCCAGTTGCTTGGCCATATACAAAATCTCCAGAATGGGAGACTAAAACCACTCACCCTCAGAACTGTCTGTTCTAGAAAAGGAAGGGTAAAGAATCTGCTAGCTCTTTCCCATCTCCTGTTTCTCAAGAGTCATTGAGGCTTCCGCAGAGGAGTGCCCACTACTCCACACAGCCAGATTGTATTACTCGGGCTTTCTGGGAGAGGTGTGATGGAGGTGTGTGATGCCCGGCTCTTCCCCCTGAGGCAGGCTGAGATGAGGCGACAACCTGGTGGCCAGTGACCAGTGCTCTCCACTGAGCAAGCAGCCAGGATATGGGGGTGAGAAGAGACGAGGAACAAATCTACAGCTGTATAAACTGGGTCACATGCAATCAATATTCAGTGTTTTCTTTTTGGGACTAAGTAAATAACATTAATAGTAGAGTCCTATACTATTCTAGGCAATATTTTCTTGTATAATTTAAAATGTTTCCTTCTTTGGAAAATGTACTTCTTTTTATTTACTTATTATTAACTTATTCCCAAACTCTGACAGAACTATAAATATCTGTTTTAGTATATCAAGTATTCTATTACACAATTTTTCCCTAGATACGTTACTTTGGAGCCCTTTGACCTCTTTCTCTAATCTCCAGCCTGTTGGTCTCTCTAGAGCTGCTCACACCTGGTATTCAGAATGTCTCTTCACCGTCATTCTGAAATTGTCTTTTGATTCTTTCTCTTATATATGGATCCCTGTTTCCTGAGTCCAGTGTCTCCCACTTGCATGGTTTATGTTCCAATTTTGTTGGAACAAATCTTCCACTAGCATTGTGAAAAAGGTAATATTTTTGAGGTCCTACATGTCTGAAGATATTGATGGGGTTCAGGGAAGTCCTCCCCAAACTGTGCCACTTGGGCATATTATTTTGAATTAAGGTTACCTAAGAAATAGCTGATACAAGAAGGACACTCTGACTGTCCTTTATCTCCCTGAAAGCAAGAAATAAATTCCCCATGTGAAGGGTACCCTCTCTGCACCCGGAGGGTAAAAAGGCATCCTCATCACCAGAGATAGGGAATTCAGGGCCAAAAGGGCTATAGGAACAAGCCTTCTGACTTCTTCATTAATTTGCTACCCCAAGCCCAAGCTACTTTATCTTGTCAATTCTTAATAAATGTATTGTTTCTTTGTCTAAAAGATATAGAAGCTGCCTGCTTTGGTCACTTCTTTGAGCCTCATATTTTTATGAGTTCCTGTACATACAAAATCGAATTGGTGTTTTTCTCCTGTCGATCTGTCTTATGTCAATTTGATGGGTAGACCAGCCAAAGAACCCAGAAAGGAAGAAAGGAAAATTTTTCCTGCACTACAATTGTCTTTATTCTTCTCCCCACACTTCATGGGTGGGTTAGCTCACATTTCGGTTTCCCTCAGAATTTTGAAGGCACTGTTCCATTTTTTCTCCCCAGCTTGCTGTTGAGATAATTCCTGCCATTTGATCCCTGCTACCTGGATCAGATCCTCTCCAACCGGATATACATGTTAAGTGTGCTGGGAACCCCACCGGATCCCTTTAGTCTGCAGACTATGTCCTTCCCTCCTGGGACATTTCATTGTGTCTTCTCTTTCTTTTCCTCCTCTCTGTTTTATGTTTTATTTTTCTGCAACTTCTATCACGTGGACAACGGTGCTGCTGATCTGATCTTCCACATTCCTGATCTTTTCTCTCACATTTTCCTATTTCTTTCTTTTTGTTTTTCTCTCTGCCAGTCTTTGACTTTATCTCCCACTTCTCTACTGAATTTTTTATTTCTGCTATCAATTTTTAATTTTCAAAAGTCCTTTTTGACAGAACTTTTATGCTCTGTATATTCTTTTCTTTAGAGCTCCCTTTTCTTTTTCTGGATTCAATGTCTCCTTCTCCATCTCTTTGCCTCTCCTTCCAACCTCTAAAAATTTTAACTATTAAAAACATTTAACTATCTCTCTAAATGTTTTGGTCTATTTGCTTTATCTAAACTTTTCACCTAACTATTTAGTACCAGGGGTGCCTGTGTGGCTCAGTTGGTTAAGCATCCGACTTTGGCTCAGGTCTGATCTCACGGTTTGTGAGTTCAAGCCCTACATTGGGCTCTGTGCTGACAGCTCAGAGCCTCGAGCCTGCTTTAGATTCTGTGTCTCCCTCTCTCTTTGCCCCTCCCCACTCTCACTCTGTCTCTATCTTTCCCAAAAATAAATAAAACATTAAAAAAAATTTTAACTATTTAAACCAGGACTCAGTCCCCCATATCTCTTCTCTAACCTCCCTCTCTCCTTATGTGGTCTTATTTCCTTCCTGGCTTTAAATACATATACATGCAGGTGACTTGACCCTTTCAGAATACGCTATATAAAATAGTTATTTTGCCCACCTTGCCCTTGGCAATGGTTATCCTTGCCCACCACCCTCTGCCCCATTGCTCCCCACTACTTTCCCTTCCTGTATTTTCAGATGAAAAAAGTTATTTGTAGACACACACACACGTGTATATTAATTTTAACTCCTCAGGGGAAACAGATTTCTACACCAAAGTGTAGACAGTTAGGCAAAGCAATCAGGTCTCTATGAGGAGTTTAATCAGAAGCTTGATTCTAAACAGATACCATGGGGTTGAACAAAGAGTAGCACACTCCGAATGATTCTTTTGGGGATTGTTTAAGAGCACAGTGTCTGCTATTCCAAGTAATTTCTGTCTGGAATTTCTATTGAATTTGTTTATATTGGTACTATTTATTGCGAGACAGCTGCAATGCAAAACAAAGGGTATCTGTATAGTAGATATTCAAGTACTTGGTATCTTGTTGGTTATCTCTGCTTGCTTGATCCTTTTATTTTTTATTTATTTATTTTTAGCAAGCATGGCCTTTTCGGACTGCTTAAGCTAAAATAGAAATGACCCCAAAACAAAAATGAAGTTTATTGGCTCGGGAGTTTGACTTATCTAGCTTTTTAGGAGGATGCTGATTACCCAGAAAACGTCTTTAAATGGGTTTTAAGAATGGCATAAGAATAATTTTGAATCTTAGAAACTTTTTTTAAAGACCTGAAACACTTAAAGAAACAAGTAATGATATTTAAACGCAAGGCTATGTGAGAGTTTGAAGAAGATGATGTCATTTGGAAAATATGCATGTGGCATAGACAAAATGTGTCACATTTTTGGCTTGTTGGCATCTCCAAGTCCACGACTGGGGGAGTTTCTTATTTTATGAATTTTGAAGGAAAGCAGAGCCAGCCTGCCTCTATACATGCCAATAAGACCAGATAGTAATTTTCCCAGCCTCCTTTGCAGCTAGACTAGGCGCATGTAATGTAGGCTGGCCACTCACGTTCACCCACGTGAGAATTCAAATCAGGACCCAGTGAGGCAAAGAGTAAAACCCGGGGAGGATCCATTTCACAGGCGGCAGTGGCAGGCTGGCCAGAGGCTGCATCCCGGATTCAGTGACCACAGTGAAGATGAGTTCTAGCGCCATCTGTGGCCCGCATGGCAGCAGGATCCTCACCAGACTACTTCTTCCTTCTGTTCTGGGTCTGCTTCTCCAGCTTTCCTATTAATTCCCCCCATTTTTCTTCTTTTATGAATTACTCTTCTGCTGACATCAGATTCAGTTTTTCTTGCTTAAAACTGAAAACACTGACGAATGCTAAAACACTGCCTACACTTTAACAACAACCCTTTCAACCACAAATACATTACTATTGGGGAAGGCTGGAGTTTTTCAAAAAAATTACAGTGAGCTATATTAGAAATTGAACCTAGGGGACCCAGGACATGTCAGCCTATAGTGCCCTTCCCTGTGCTCTTCAGTGTAAAACCCCACAAATGATGATGATCTCCAAATTCCCTTTGTCCTAGAATATATTACAGCCTCCTTTTGGCGGGGGGATAGTTAGAAATGCCTTAGCATTTTTATAATCCTAGGGTTTACTAGACGTGAGTGAAGCAATATATCTTTGGCCCCAGTGTAAGGAAAGCAGGCAGAGTCATCTAAAAGTTTTTTAGGATGTGATGCCAAATAGCCACAGAAAGACACACATATCAAAATGAGACCACCAATGAGAGCTTTCTTCCAACCGGCCATCTATTACACCTGGACTTGCAGGCTTGCTTCTTTTTGCTTTGTCTGGGCCCTCGTGAGGTGTGGAAAGTTGTGGTGGAAGGAGGGGAAGGAGTCGGAAAGGACTATAAAAGATGTCTCAGTATGGACAATAGCCTATGTAAATATTTATGAAAGATCTCTCTTTAGATCCCTGCTTGAGACATTGGACCACTTGTTCTTATGATGCTCAATGAGCACTGGGAGGTCAATAAAATATCCTAAGATTATATAAGCTAGCTAGATACTGGTACCCAGGGAGTTGTCAGCTAGGAAGGACAGGAGTTTTGCAATTGTTCAATGGAGCTAAAACCCAGGAGGGCAATGTATAAACGTAAAACACTTGGCAAAGTCCAATGTATCTAGTTGACATAACTAAAAATGACTTGGAGCAAAATTATTAAGTGCAGTTCACCATAATCAATTTACTGTCCAACCACTCAGCACACTGGCTAAGGGTATATAGGCTTTTCTCCTTGCTGTCTGACCTTGAACAAGTCACTAAATCCCTCTGAACCACTGTTTTCTCATTTACAAAAATGTCCTTAACAATAACCAGTTCAGGGCGCCTGGGTGGCTCAGTCGGTTGAGCGTCTGACTTCGGCTCAGGTCATGATCTCACGGTTCATGGGTTCGAGCCCCGTGTCGGGCTCTGTGCTGACAGCTAACCCAGAGCCTGGAGCCTGCTTCAGATTCATAACAGTAATTGCTATAATTTAGTGTAGCCTTACTATATGTCACACATGTATATAGTGACTTCTAAGTATCCTTTCATTAATTTTCAAAATACCATGAACTGGTGTTTTTTTTAATTTTTTTTTTTAATTTTTATGTCTTTATTTTATTTTGGGAGATAGAGACAGAGAGTGAGTGGGGGAGGGGCAGAGAGGGAGGGAGACACAGAATCCGAAGCAGGCTCCAGGCTCTGAGCTGTCAGCACAGAGCCTGATGTGGGGTTTGAACTCACAAACTGTGAGATCATGACCTGAGCCAAAGTTGGATGCCTAACTGACTGAGCCACCCAGGCATCCCTCAAATCCCAATTTTTATACTTTTTAGCTATGTGGCCTTGGCTAGGTGGCTTAACCCAGTTAAGTCTCCGTATGTCCTCATAAAATTGGTGTTGATATTGTTAAAACTATTATATGAGGATCAAATAAGACACATCAAATGCCAAAAAAAAAAAAAAGAATATAAACTACAGGGATATGGTTAGCCATTCAACACTGAAATGAAAGATGGCAAATAAGAAGGTCAGCGAGTAATAAAAGGAGCTATCATCTTCTCCCTTGTCAAAAACAAAAATCCATTTAGATATATTTCTTGAATTGGGCCCTGATGCCAAATTCTTAAAACAAATGGAAACAACAGTCTATAGGCTCAGAAAAACCAGGATTTTGCCACTTTTGTTCTTAATATGATGAAGTTTATTATGAAGTTTTTTGCTTCTAGGACTTAAAGAAATATTGGTTAGCATCACAATTGCCTTTTTGAAAATGAGGCAGCTGAAGGTGTAAGACTTTGGTTGTATTTCTGCATACAAAACTCATTTTCTTATTTTAATTAAGAAAACATGTCTATATATAAGTCTTTCTTTGGCCATACCCCTGATGACACAAACTAGAGAGCTTGGACAATGGACCAGTGCTGTTTCCCACGAACTGAGAGACTGCTTGACCTTGGTAAATAATAGAGTGGGTCAGTTCATATTCAGCAAACTCATGCTGGGACTGAATTCAAAAAATAGTTTTCTGTTTGCAAGTGGGGAGCTTGAGATGTTCAGATCCACTTTGGTTCATTTAGGACTACTATCTGACATCTGGATCGCCAAGGACAGACCTGTGATCACATCCACAAAATGAAACTATATCCTTCCTTAAAGATCTCAGAAGAAAGATATTTCAATATTAACATCTGGAGTATCTGTAAGACACGCTTCTTCTCAAAGCCTAAGGAAAGAATTGATTCAACTGAGAATCAAAATGTCTTCTAATTATCCTATTTGATAGGAAAACATAGAGCAATTAAGGGATTGATCCAGTTACACGGTGTACATGCTCCCACCAGTTATATAGCTAACTCGACATTGGCTGCTCAGTCCCAGAGTCTTTGTTCTCTCCAAAACCCTTTTGCTCATCTCTTCAAGCAATTTGATTTATCATAAATTGTACTGGTGCCAACATTTCCCTGAACATTTGTTTTTCTTTTCCACTATGAAATTAACTCAGACGTAGGAAACAGATATTTGAGCCGGCGCTGCTCTGTGTATGTGTGTTCTAAGAATTGGGTCTGTCCCCGCGGGATGTCATCTCTATGTACTTGTGCTGCATTCTGTGTGTACTCAATCCGGACAATAGAAGAGTGTGGGATGCTTTGGCCACAGGCCTGACAGGCTTGGGAGGGATGGCCAGTCAGCTCTATGTCACATACCCAACTCCAACAGTTGATGGTAGCTGCTGAAAGGTCATGATGGGGGTTTTGAGTTTGGGCCCAGACTCGGTGGGGAACATTGTCGTGCTTCATTAGCAATGCTAGCTGCAGATATAAGAAGGAGAAAAGCTATACCTGTGCCATTTGTATACCTTTCTGGTGAGCACTCGGGGCCATGAGTGTTTCAAACCGATCAACCAAGGGAAGCAACATAATAATTCCTTGTGGCAGAAGGTTCAGGGATGAAGAAGGACAGGATTTAAAATGTGGGACAGTTATATAGCACTTTGCCCTTTACAAAGGGTTTGCTCCACATAGGATCTTATTTAATCCCTCCAACAGCTCCATGAAGCAGATGTCTATTTTATCTCCCTTTTGCAGCAGAAGGATTAAAGGCTAAGAGAATGTAAAATGGTCAGCCCCAAGGTCTCACATAGATCATAAATGGCAGACTCACTACCCAAGCCCAGACTTTTTGATTCCAAGTCCTGTGCTTGAAAGGTTGTGAGTCAGTCAAGCCCTCAACTTCACACACACACACCCCTGCCCCATCCCCAAGTCAAAGGGTGGGCCTGAAGGTTTCGGTTGGGTCTGCTGTCTCTGAGGAGCCTCTGGACCTTGGCAGAGAAGTGCAGTGTGCACACTCAGATCAAGTATGGGCTTACTCATCCTCTTTCTTTCCTTCTTTCCAGAAAGCCTTCTTTATGAAAGCATTAGAACAGCCATTACACAGAGCTAGAAAAGGCAAGGAGTTGTTGCTAAATAAAATATAATGGGCTTTGTTTGAACGGGCTTATCCTGCTTCATTTGTAAATTGATGTTAATCTGACTGCTCAGTCTAATTTCTATAAGCTACATTAATGCATTTGCCACCTATCTTCTGCAGAATGAAAATGTGGCGGCTATTTTGGAAAGAATTATCTTCTTCCTTGAGGGCAAAAGCCTAAACTCCTTCCCTCAGATTTTTGCCAAAGGTTCTAATTAGGACATGCAAATATACTTATGCAAATGAAGCCGTGGATCACAGATTTTTGATGCTTTGGGGAAGAGGTTGGGTAAAATAAAATCCCTCTACAATTTCTCAGCAATGCCTCCCAAAACTCCAGCTTTTTTGAAATTAAAAAAAAAAATGGCAAGAACTTCTCATTCCCCTAGTTTAGGATCCTACAATGCAGAATGATAAAAACTTACATGAACAACTTCGGTGTGCACAGTGATTTTGTCAACATTAGATCTGGGTCTCAGAACAACCCAGGAGGTAAACGCCACTTTCCTCCTTTTACAGATAAGGAAACCAATGGACTTGTAGCAGGATTCTTGCACAGAGGGACGGGACACCGAGGCTTTTCTTTCCAGAAAGGAGCTTTATTCGTGCTAATACAGGCTCAGTGAGCTAAGACCCAAAAGGCTGAGCCCTGAGCACAGCAGGGTGTACCCTTTTATACAATTTCTACTTCTTTGTCTTCCATACATGGTAACATACAGACATACAGTCTAACGGGACACAGTCCAAGTTACAGAGTCAGGTCAGAGGTATGCATACGTGTATAAGACTTGATTGGGCCACGTTGGCTTCTTTTGTTCTGAGAAGGCCTCCACCACATTCCTTAGGGAGTGGGTCTACCTCTACCACAGACTGAGAGGCCTAACATGACTGGCTCTACTCTAGACAACCGAAAAGCAGTAAAGGCGAAATAAAAGTCTGGGATTCTTTGACCTTCTGCTCTTTCCTCTCTAGTACCTTCTCAATGGAAGTAAATACCACCTTATATGCGCACAGCACTTCACAGTTTATATTCCTTTCATTAAAATATTTGACCTCAAACCTTTATTGATTCACTACTTCAGTTCAAATATTTATTGCCACCTAACATGTGTTTGCCAGACATTATTCCCAGTGCAAGTGGTATAAGGTCCCTGCTCTATTAGTGTTCAAATTATTGGTTGGAGGGAGACAACTAAGGAAACAAACAAGTCAATAAAATAAATTCAAATAATGATCATTGCTCTCTAGAATATTGAATATTCTATGACCAGTTGGTGGTGGGTAATGAAATATTTGATAAGGTGGATATAGCTTTAAAAAAAAATGTCATATGAGCTGAGACCTGGAAGCAAGGAATGTCAAAGAGAAGATTATTCCAGTCTGATGGAGGAGAGATATTGATATTTGAGCAATAGATAGAAAGTCCATATAACATGAACTGAATGGGGGGGGGAGATATAGAAGATGAAACTGAAGAAATAGGCAAGGGCTACATCAAAAGGGGTCTTTTAGGCTATTGTGCTAGGATTATAATTGAATTGCTATGGGATGACTTTGAAGGATTTTAAGACATTTTATTTCCCACAGTAACCTGTGAGGTGGATGTTATCTTTGTTTTACAAATCAGCAACCTTGGAGATGTTTGGAGATTTATCTAAGGATATACAGCAGCAAGATTCCAGTCTTCAGGGTCCTAGTCTAGGGTTATTTCTTTCTCTACTGAAGGTGGAACTGTAAATAAACACACAAAGGAAGAAAATAGTACAGCAACAGGTGACTGTTATACTCCCATGAGTATAGTAGATGAGTTCCCTGGGGCACACCCAAGAGCTCCCCACCTTGTGGGAAGTCCTACAACTCTGGGCTCATCTGGAAGGAGAATCTAAATCTTTGAGGGTCTTTGGCTTAGCCTTAAGACAAATATTCTGTTGAAATTACTATCGAATATTTAGCATTATTGAATTTCTCCTGAAGTCTAACATGCTTGACAGATTGCTTTGGGAAAGTAGCCAGGGAACACCAAAGACTAAGGGATGAGGAAGTGTCACAGTCATCAAGCCACGAGCTTTGCTCCAACTTCTACCTTGGCCTCCCACCCCACACAGCAGATTGATGGATCGTAATCCACCCATGTGGCTAAGACGGAAAAAGTGCCTCCAGCATATTCTAAAATCTAACTCATTCATATATCACCCATAATATAATTACAGTCAAACTTTCCCCTTTCTTCGCCCTCCTTAAGGCAAATTTCATGGGATTAGTTTTTCATTCATTCATTTATTCATTCATGGAGTATCTTCTGTGCTATGGTCTGGGTGAGGTGTGGGCATGGCAGTATCACATAGCCTAGGATTTTAGGGCTATCACAGGCCAGAGGTCACAGATCTCTTGGTCTGCCACCCCTGTGACTCCTTTTGTCTCTATTGCTCCCTTTCATTTGGTTCCATCTGTACAAAAGTGTTGCAGGGAAAGCAGGAAAGTATGATTTGTGTCTTGCCTCATCCCCTTAAGAATATTATTCATCTCCATTCAGACTTTGTGATCCTCAGAGGCATCAGGGAGAGAATACACATATGGTCCCTTAATTGTCTCTAATTTGTGTATGCTAAAGAATGACCTGTTCTTATTATCTTTCATTATTTTCAGCTAACTGCCCCCACAGCTTTACTTTCGAAATCTTTCCTCTGAAATTGGTTTCCCTCCTCTTTCTTGCCTAAACCGCTTTCAGCACTCCATGGCTCTTGACAAGAAGAGGGCGGGATCACCTTTGCTACTTAGAATTCCTCTCTTTTTTTTTGCAATTAATTATGATTCATTGGTCTTTTGATCACTTAGCTTTCTCTCGTGAATTAGAAAGCCAAAGTCCTTGATACCTCTCCAACAAAATTTATATATACTATGGGTATTTTTATCTCATTATGTGGTTTAAAAAGGGACCAGCAAGAGGCCATAAGCATGGGTAATAAGGAATTATGGCTGAATGGGAGAAATCTGTGAACATCCAGGGCTGATCACGACTATAATCTTCTCCATGCGTTTGCCATTATGTTTTGCTAACACTCAGATTCAGAGACTGCTATATTTGAAAGGGTCTTAGAGATTATCTGAACATGTCATCATTTGATGATGAGGGAAACATTTTATGATGAGACATAGTGAAGAAAAAACCACTAGACCTACTATAACTTTAAACTATGGAGAAAACCATTCTATACACGTGGAAATTGTAAAGCAAGGGGGAGCTCATGAGAGTATTACTCTGGTTTGTCTTACCATCCCAAGTCCTATTATTCATCTTCCCCAAACCATCCTATATCCAGAGTGATAACTCTTTCTCCCTCTTCCTGGGTTTGCCCATCCATATGACAATGGGATACTCTGCCCCATTTGCACTCCACTTCCACGCTGGGACTGGCACCATCCTTAAACTCCAGTGCACTTGCTGAAACTCTGAGAATCTATGATCAATGCCAGGATCCTACTTCAAAAATATTCTATTGCTTAGACTCATAAGCAAGTGAAATGCCCTCCTCCCCTACTTGATGAACATAGTTATCATCTACAGATTGGTTAACAAAGCAGGTCCAGATTCTACACAAGTTGTCATGCTCCAGGGGTTACATGCAAGCTCCTGGCCAGGCTCTCTCCTCCCCAAGGACAGCCCTACAGCAATGCTTACCCCTCACTCAGTTCCAACTCATTCTCCTCTTCCTTGGCCTTATAACAGAAGTCCTCCCAAGCTAGTATGCAGAAGTCTTATAAGTTAAAATTGTTTAGAAAATATGTGTAATATCTAGGTGGAGACTAGGACTCATCCTTTGCCAAGTTTATTCTTTGTGATATTTCCCATTTGTTTTCCTTCACCCACTCTGTAGCCCTCAGTCAGAAGACACAACAGTTGCTTGTACTTTAGCATCACTGGCAGGGTATTTTTTTATTCAAAAGAGATTGACATGTTAAGCCTTACTCTTATCCTTTAGTTAGGTGGTTCTCAGCCCTCAGTCTACATTAGAATCACCGGACATCTTTCTACTGATGTACAGGCCCCATCATGTTTCATTAAATCTAAATCTCAGGGTATGGAGTTGGATATTAGCATTGCTTAAAAATCTCTCTAGGAGATTCAGAATTTCAGCCAGGGTAGGGAATCACTGTCTGGTTGAAAGCTGTTTGGGTTCGGAGCAGTGTGAATACTGAGTGATTAACATTTCCTTGGGTAGGGCTCTTCTGGAACCCCTAAAATTATACACACCAACTAGTACTACACACTCTGACCGTATTCAAAGTAAATTTTGCTGAAAGACTATAACATTTAACATGAGACACTTTCTGATTCCATCCTCAGGAGTTTCTGAAAAGAGAATTAAATTCACAGCTGATTTTTAGAAGGGCCCTTAAAGCATCCTACTTTGGCCCTGGCCGAGGACAAGAAAGAATTGGTAGGCACCTGGAACAAATAGAAGCAGCAGAAGAAATCTTTAAGGAGGGGCCTGACATCATGTTCAAAGAGAATTGGTTCATGAATCCTGATTGGTTCAAAGGCATGAGGCAAGAACTAAGAGGAGGTTAGCCTACGGGAAGAGGATAGGGATATAAGATGGACATTCAGGAACATGGAGTTAAATCCATTCACTCAAAGACTCCATCTAAGCATGAAGGGAGATGATATGAATTGGGGTTCAGGAGCAAAGTGAAAGTAGAGATGCACAGCAATTGGTCTGGGTAGAGGATAGACCTTCACATTAGGCCCCAGGGCTTTGGAGGAAATGGAGAAAACCCACATTCCCAAGAGACTAGAATGGAAGGAGGCATGGGAATTTCTTAGCAGTGGGGAGATTTCTACTTTGGAGAGCTACTGAATTTAATGTGTTGAGATTAATTGCAATTCCACCAATCCACAGGGAGGGGGAAGGTTATTGGCACACCAACCTGCTGACCCCCCAGTTAGCTCCAGGAGACAAGTCAGAATAGCTTGCAGAGAACCTGAGGTTCATTGTTTAGAGCTGAGATAGCATAAAGCTGAGACAGAGTCTAACTTCAAGGATATTGGTGGCCAC
Organism: Cryptoprocta ferox; assembly: GCA_028646485.1. Taxonomy (NCBI): domain Eukaryota; kingdom Metazoa; phylum Chordata; class Mammalia; order Carnivora; family Eupleridae; genus Cryptoprocta; species Cryptoprocta ferox. The sequence goes on from CM053573.1 coordinate 70,894,894, forward strand.
AGACCATATGGGGCTCGCCACAGTATGCCAGATGGGAACTGCAGCCTTTTCATTAGGTTATTATGTGGAAGGTTGACACTGAAGGCTAGAAAACTTGAAGACACATAGGAACCGATGTCTGGGCAATAGGTGATGTAAACTGCCTTGGTATTATGAATGAATGAGTAACATTTTAGTGTCTAGATGGAATCACCAGAATGTCTCTGTGACAGAGAGTGAGTGAGTTCCCTGTCACTGTAGGTATGTTGCTTAAATCTGAAAGTCTGACCACATGCTCTTTTTGAGATGCCATTAAGCAACTGCATGATGTTCTACCACCAAACAAGGGTGAACACTGAAAAAGACGGAAAAGGAAGACTTAAGAATCAGGAGATGAACAGCGGAAAGTCCAAGGATGACAGTGGTGTAGCGTGCCTTGTGCACCGGCAGTCCATGCTGGAGGAGGAAGGAGAGTTCTGGAAGGTGGTCTGCAGGAAAAAAAAAAAGTGAGTTGGGGCTTGTTAAAATGGAATACTGTGATATCTGGCCGAATGTTTGAAAAGTTTTTTTTTTTAAGGTATAGAGTCAAAATTTAAATACTTATAATGATTAGTATATTTTCCCATTCTTAAATGTTTATTTACTTGAGAGAGAGAGAGACTGAGCAGGGGAGGGGCAGAGATAGGAGACACAGAATCTGAAGCAGGCTCCAGGCTCTGAGCTGTCAGCACAGAGCCTGTCGCGGGGCTCAGACCCACAGACTGTGAGATCATGAGTGAGCCGAAGTCCGACACTTAGCCAACGGAGCCACCCAGGCATCTCATAATGATTATTTGTTAACCATAATCCATGATACAACTACATTAAGAAGATAGGGTTGGGAGGAGCTAAAGGGTACCAAACCCATCTACAATAACAGAAAGTCAAATGGAGAAATTAAGAAACATGCAATGTCAGCATATTTACAAAAATAAAGGTGACAACTAGAAAAAAAATCCCGAAAAAGAGTAAAATGGTGCCTTTTGGGAGTATGCAGCTGTGGAGTAGAAGATAGCTATTCTTCATCAAGATTATGTCAGTATTATTTCATCTTTGTTTTAACTGGATACATGGATTTCTTTGGTAAAAACAAAATTTAGTAAAAGTAATTTTAAAATACAAAAAAAACCACACACAAAAACCCAGAAGAGATGAATATTGAGGAGGAAATTCTGACTGGCAGCTACACCAGATGAATGTCTCCTAATGCTTAGGTCTGTAGGTCCTCTCTCCTTTTTCTTAACAGAGTATGCTCGGTCCAGCCCCCATGTGGGCTGGAAAGGTTAGGGGTTAGATAGAGGTGGTAACACAGACAGTGTGGGGAACACACAAATTAGGAAGAGGCCGTAATCTGGCTCTAGTTCATCTCAGTGCTCATGCAGAAGTCCAAGACTGGCTGTCCAGGCAGTGTGGACGCCAATCCTAACACTCTGCATGTGGTTGCAAGGAGTTATGAAGAAATGCCCCCTGGGTGTTTGGGCCATTTGGTCAGGGCCCAGCTCTAGCATCATGAAGTTAATTTTAATGGCCTATTGATAATTTAAGAGAGCAGCTTTTGTTCTCAGAGTGGTGCCCCGTGGGTTTGGCATCTCTGCTTCCACAGAGGCTTGAATCCAGTAACTTTAGCCATGTACAGGTCAGTGGGCACCCCATGCCATTGCCAGGGACTTACGTACCTGGGCTTTGGATCAGAAAAACCTGCATTCAAGTCCTAAATCTGTCCCTGACTAGCTGTGTGGCCTTGGGCATTTTACCTAATCTCTGCAAACCTTAGTTTCCTCATCCATAAAATGATGATGGTGACCATTTCGATCTCACTGAGATGTGGAGAAGAAAAAATAAGAGAATTCATGTCAAGTGTTCAGTGCAGGGCTCCATACATCTTAGCAGTAAGGTACTAGCTTTCCGATGATTCCAATCCCTTGTTCTTCCTGGGGTCTGTCCAGTTAAATGGCCCTGACCAGGCAGGGCACTCTTCCAGCTTCCTAAAATGGTACACAGCACCATTTAGCATACCCATTCAGGGTATGCTAATTATGTGATGACCAGCAAGATGATGTGGCCAATAGTCTCTCCTCTGGCAGTGAGGCACTGCCACGGAAAAAATCTATCTTCCAGCTTCCTGGAAGTGCCAGTGCCAGTGAGGCACTGCCACGGAAAAAAATCTATCTCCTTCTGCATAAATGTGGTGCTGAGCAAACCATCCCAACCCCTGACATTTGCACAGGGAACAGGAATGCTGCTTTCTCTGAGTTTGTTAGCCATGAAAATACTCTGGCTTGATGAGGCTGAAATGCATATCACATGAGAAAGCAAAACCCGTGTTGGCTTTGAGAGTGTCAATAATGTTACGCCCCAGGTTCTACACAAAAGGAAAGAGAACAAAGAGAGGAACCAGCTGCCTTCTGAGTTGCAGAATACCTGAAACAATCCCCAAGGAAAGGGAAAGGAATTCTCATTACAGCCATTCAGTGCACAGCCTCACCTCTCCAGAATGTCACGAATACATGATTAACTCTGCATACAGACCTCTCAATCAAAAAGACAATGATTTGCCTTGAAACCCTGGAGATCCTGACTTTTCATTCATCTCCGTAACTCTTCCTCAATCCTCCTGTCCAGGTTCTTCAAGCCTCTGCCCTGATCGCTATAGGTTTTCCCTAGCTGTTCTGAGCTTTTGTGGACACAGGGTTCTGGAACGACCCCACAGACTTGTTAGTCACACTGCTTCTCCCTTTTCTCTCAGGCAGCCAGCTTTGGAGCAGGAGTGCCACCAAAGCTCCTTGTACCTGTCCCAGTGCTTCTCAGAAGTGAACTTTAGGTCCTTTTGTTTCTAGTCTCCCACACCCTCAGAATATTCCAGCAGCAGATATATTCGTGTGCATGACATTACTCTTTAAGAGGTTTTATATCATTTTATTCCTTTCATAAATTAAGGGTCTGCCACTGGATATGTACATGTTCACCAGCTTTCTGGTATCACTCTTTCTTTTCATATTAAACTACAAATGCCCCAACTGCCATTCCATTTATTCTGAAAGCCTAGGAAATCACACCAATAATCTTCTCCAGAGAGGTTTACATTTCTTTCCATCTTCTTGGGAGGCTTTCTCTTCTTCATGTCTTTGAATTTCTTCTCTTGAACTCTCAGTTATTAATCTTACGTCACTCCTGCAATTGCTGTTCCCTTTTATACCACTTTGTCCCATGTAGGCAACATCTTTCTTCCTTCATTCTCTAAAATAATCACAAATTCAAGCTATTGTATATATCAAATTCTACCAAAAGTTGGAAGCAACCTAAGATCTTTATGACACTTAGGAAAGGGTGGACTTAACCAAAACTATCTTTTATTCTTTTATTGAGATCTTTTCTCTCCCAAGGCAAGATAGTCTAAAATGGCAGGCAGTTAATGGCCCAGATGCAGTCAGTCCATGGACACATTTTGTTTGGCCAGCACAGAGATAACAAAATTTTAATTAGTTTCCAACATTTTGAAAGGAGGAGCTTTTTTTTTCAGATTTCTGACTTCCCTTGGAAGATTGATCTGAGGTTGCTGGCGTCCCACCTAAGCATGGTGACGACTGGGTGGAGCTGAGCGAGGCCACGCCCAGAACCTGCTCCTGTAGAACCATCACCCCTCACACATTAGCTCACTCAGCTCTGTACCAGCATGGGTCCCAGAAAAGCTTATAAATTTTGCTCTCCGGTTTCATTATCTCTTTTTCCAGTGGCCCAATTTCTTTCTCTGGCAAACAACTCTAGCGTTCCTGTCTTCTGTCTTGAAGAACATGTAATTCTTTTTGAGGCAACCCTGGTCATCTAAACTAGCACCAGCCACCACATTCTTTTACAACCAAAAAGGCTCATTGATATCTTCAAGATGTTTTCCTCAGTGGAATTTATAATCTTGATATGGACTGTGCCATTCTTGTGGAAGACAGAAGGACCTGTGATCATTTGATGTAGGAATTGTTCCCAAATCATATGGCTAGTAAGTGGCAAAGCCAAGGTTCAAGATCAGTTCTCCTGATTCCCAGCCCAATATCTCGTTATATACCCAGTAATGCACCTTGATGCAGTCCATAACCTGGGAGAGCTTTATATTGGGAGGCCGATTTGGAGAGGAAGTAGAGAAGGAAGCATCTCTGCCCAGCTAGTGTTCATGGACATTTATCAGCCTGTGAATCTTCTCCATTCAGTAAGGAAATAGGCAATCTGCTGCTCTTCCTTTCTACACAGTTTTGGTTTTCTCTGGTGACTTTTTAAATCAGAACATTCAAGCGGCCAAAGAACCCTACAGACCACCTAGCCGAACAACCCAATTTTGTAAATGAGGAACTTGAGGTAATTTGCCCTTTTGAGCTGTTTAAATATCCTTTTTAAGCAAAACATACTCATTTTGCCTGTACACAAATTGCCGGACAAGGTACAGTGGGTATTTTTTTCATAAATCTTTAAGTAGAGAATATCCAAGATGGATTTGAATAATGATGGAAAACACAGCAAAACAGCTTAGGTGACAATAAAAATAAGGGGCACTAGAAACAATTTTATTGTTTAGTGAAATGTGGAGAAAGCACTTTTGCATCTCTTAAAGTGCTGTCAGGCATTAACTTATTAATCCTCAAAGTAGTGCAAAACTTTCACTCAGAAACATCTACTTTCCTAAAGCGACCGAAAGCCAAGAAAAAGAAAGAAATGGTATCACTGTGAATATCTAGATTTGAAAAATAGCTAAGGGGCTTAGCAAAAGAGAGCTTGGAGGGGTTTAATTCACATGGCGGTAGAACAAATGAGTGCAGCAGAGGAAGATACCAAAGATCTAGTCTCAGTCTACACCCATGATGAGGTGAAGTCATTCTGGGCCCCGAACTCCTGAAGAGAGCAGAGCAATGCTTCTCACATTAGCTGTGATGGAGGACAGTTGTCAAGTACCCCCACTGAGGGTTTCCATATTTAGCAAATTAAAATGAAGGAACTCAAATAAACTTGAATTTTAGATAAACCTGAGGTAATTTTTAATAGAAATAATGTCTCTAAAATTTCTTGAGACCTAGAATAATATTAAAATATTATTCATTGTAGTCTGCAGTGCAAATTTAACTGGGCATCCTGAATTTTCTGTGACAGACCCCTTCCTCCCCAAGTCCATCATGGAACCCCCAGTACGTCATGGAACACTACCTGAAGAAATGAAATGAACTGACTATTCATGCCAGAAATAGCTTGCACCGGTTGACTCCCCACTGAGTAGGACGGCTGGTCTATATCCTCTTTATTGAGATGCATCCATACGCTTGGGTTTCAGAGCAAAGTCAAATTGCTATAAACATTTCCAAGCACTTAATCTCAAATTCTACACTTAACATACCCTGGACCAGGAACACATACTTTGCCTACTGTCGTTTGCAGAGCACACTTTGAATGGCCCTGGGCAGGAAAAGTGGAAGGTCCGTCTACTTCCAGCTTTACCTCTTGCCAGTTGAGCAAGTCTGCTTAGGGTATGAGCCTTTCACAGTTTCTGATGGTCTCTAAAATGACAGTAATTGTGCCTGATGCTGGCTTTGTGCCACGCACAGACTCAAGCACCTCATGCACTTGAGATAATAGCAAAGGGAAAATGCCTCCACATGCCACAAAACACCAAAGAGAGAGAGAGATGAAAATTTAAATATTTGATTTTATCAAGAAACAAAATTGTTGCAATTACAAGACAATTCAGAACTTGTTAGACTCTCTTATACCTACCATACTATTTAGATATGCTTTCATGATGAAGGCTACATGAGGATGGGGGACTGATAAGTACCTTACTCTTGGAGAGTGTAGTGATGCTAAAGATTTTAAGCCAGCCCTGATCATGGTTTTTTTGCTTACTTTACATGATTGCTGTAAGATTCAAAAAAAAAATTATGTAAAATGTTAAATGACTCATCAGTGTCTATTTCCTATAAGCAAAATGTTAGTGTACTTAAAATTTGTCTTTTTAAAGAAAAGCTAAATGCCAATCTTTTGCCACTTGGCCTGGGAAATTTTGTATATGTGTGTTTACACAAAGTATACATACACATATAAAATTTCCAAAGCTGGAGAGACTGTACATATGTGCATTTAGACAACTTTCTTAACCCTTAATCTCACTTCCCTCTGCCATTCAAAATCTGCTTCCTGGATGGGGTGCCTGGGTGGCTCAGTTGTTTAAGTATCCAACTTTGGCTCAGGTCATGATCTCACAGTCTGTGAGTTTGAGCCCCACTTTAGGCTCTGTGCTGACAGCTCAGAGCCTGGAGCCTGCTTCAGATTCTGTGTCTCCTTCTCTTTCTGCCCCTCCCTTGCTCACTCTCTGTCTCTCTCTCTCTCTCAAAATAAAATAAAGACATTAAAAAATTTTTTAAAAATCTGCTCCCTGGAAAGGATCTATTAAACATTTTTGTTTTTTTTTTAGTCCAGGTATACTATTAGGTGAATTTGGTGGGAATATTTGGATTTGTTGGTGCTAGGGGTGGGCCAACATAGACTGGCCTTATTTGTATTGTCTAAAGGTGGATAACATAAGAGAGAAATCAAAATTGTAACACAGGGGCAACAGAGTGAATCAAGCAAGGCAAAGACTTTATGGAAGTAGCAAGGTTAACCAGTTCTTAGGAGACACAGCCTGAAGTGAGGGTCAGTTCAAGAGGTTCAGGACTTGTGGAAAAGTGTGTGTGACAGGGAGCCCTGATCTGTGGCTACAGGCACACAACAGACGATGGGAAGGCAAGTACCACATTTTCAGGGAGCATATTCTGCTGGATGGTAAGCATGAATGATTGAAACTATATTGAGATAACTTCCTGAAATGAATCAAGGTGCTTTTTCTTTTGCATTTCCTCATATAAAACCTTCCCTTTATTCACCAGAGGCACCCATTACTTTGGGGGGAAATTGATATCATTGTAATAGAAATGCAAAGAGGAGTTGGTGCTCGGATTTTGAGTTCCAGGAGAGGTTCTTGATGTCTACTTCAGAGGCAATAATTATGAAATCCAAAGCTTGGTGCTTTATATTTTAAAGGGAAAGATAAGTTTTGTGAATCAAAAGGCAAACTCTAATGGAGCTGAGCACAAAATATATCCACCGACAAAAGACTGAAAAGAAAATAGAGGTGGCATTAGTTTCTTATCACAAGAAAGACTGGGTTATTGAGGGCCTCTTTCCTGCATATAAAAGCATATGAAAATGTTATACAAATTTATAAAATTTTTAATATCTACCTGAACTTGATAAAGAAAAAGTGTACTTTCCAACATTCAGAAACAAAGACAAAGCTTAAAATAAGGCAGGTATCCAAAACAAAATGTATCAGACAATTAAGAAGAGAATTTTATTCAGGCTATTGTGATAGGAATAACGTTCATTTATGGGAAGCACCTCAAAAAAAAGGAGGGAGGAAGGGAAAGGAAAGGAAATAAAGACAAAGACATCCAGGGATTTATAGAGCTCATAAATTAAAAGTTACTCCTAAGTCTCATGGGGGTCATGAGAAGGATGGAATCTGCTCTAATCTGAGTCATTGAAGAAAGGTGGAGGTGGGCTTTATCTTGAAATATGCCAGAACCTGCTGCCAGTCTTTTGTGGTTAGCTGGTTAGGGTTAACCTTTCTCTCAGAACACAAAAGCATTGGGAGGATTTCTTAACTGTAATTATTTTCTGGAAGTGCAGAGCTCAGTAAATTTCAACCTTGTCAGCACTCCCTTTCCAAACAACTCAGAAGTAATCAGAAGCCTTCTGACTGCGTGAAGTAGGGTCTAACAAATAGTCTCTGGCTGTTGGCATTGTTCCTGCAAATCAGTTGAATTAGCTGTTTAGAGGTGGTGGCAAAGGTCGGTTGTTTTAGAGTCCTGCTGATCAGGCATCTTAAAAGAGGGATGTCCACAATGGAAAGAAGAAATATTATCATAAAAGGTTGTTTCAAAGTAAGAGCTAGGAGTTCAACCCTGAAGGTAACTGGTACAGTGGATTCCACGAAGTCAGTGGAGAAAAACAGAACTACCCTATGACCCAGCAATTGCACTACTAGGTATTTATCCAAAGGATACAGGTATGCTGTTTTGAAGGGACACATGCACCCCAATGTTTAGAGCAGCACTATCAACTATAGCCAAAGTATGGAAAGAGCATAAATGTCTGTTGATGGATGAATGGATAAAGAAGATGTGGTATATATATACAATGGAGTATTACTGGGCAATCAAAAAGAATGAAATCTTGCCATTTGCAAGTATGTGGATGGAACAAGAGGGTATTATGCTAAGAGAAATTAGTCAGCCAGAGAAAGACAAATATCATATGACTTCACTCATGTGAGGACTTTAAGATACAAAACAGATGAACATCAGGGAAGGGAAGCAAAAATAATAAAACAGGGAGGGGAACAAAACCATAAGAGACTCTTAAATATAGAGAACAAACAGAGGGTTACTGGAGGGTTATGAGAAGGGGGATGGGCTAAATGAGTAAAGGGCATTAAGGAATCTACTCCTGAAATCATTGTTGCACTACATGCTAACTAACTTGGATGTAAATTTAAAAATTAAATAAATTATTAAATAAATCTTTCAGTTATGGAATACCACTCACAGAGTTTCTTGACTCTCTTGAGCTCAGAGTCCATGCTCTCAGTGACCATGTCCACAATGTTGGCTACCTCTTACATAAGGGCATGCAAGCACCAGGCATTTTACTGGACTTCCTTTGTAGCTAAGATAGTTGCTTGTTCAAGAGGATATCCAGCCCATGTAAGGTTACTGTGAGAGTGAGATTTATTTCCCATTCTCGGGCATCAATTCACAGGGACTCCTCAGATCCTGGGGAAAAGGGCAAGCTTCAAGACAACCTAGAGTCTCAAGAAGGATCAGAGTCATGTTTTAGTCTTTGTCCTCTGCAACACAGGGTCAAGCAGAAGGGAATGAAATTAGAAATGTTATCTTGAAGGACTGTGATCAGATATTGAAGGAAACTGGGAGAATTAAAAATTTAGTAACGATTAACAATTTGAGCAATGTGCACGCAGTCTAATTTACACATAGGTGCCAAAATTTGTTTTTCCATGGTGGGGAAAGTGGCATAAATTTTTATTGGACAAGATGACAGAATGTACACATCCATTAGTTACCATAATTTCAAAAAGGTTGCGAAAAATACTCAAAGAGAATGAACGGTTAGAATTTGACAACTTAAAAGATTGTGCTATACAGATAATGCTTTTAATGAAAACTTTCTGTTGAAATACAAAATTTCTCTTCATAGCCACCCCTCTTTTGATCAAAAATAATGTCAAAGAAAAATTATTCTTGATCACAAAATGAGGCTAGTCATTCACTAGCTATGTACATTCACTATTTACATAGATGCAGCATATAGACCGTCTTAAGTTGGTATGCTGGAAATCTTCCTAAAGGAATCTGAAATTGGAATTTTAAATGCCTTTTGAGATTATGAAGTCAAGTTATGAACTTACCATCAGATATCACCACTGATACCTATAAATTGGGGTATACACACCTCTCTTCTTAAAGTCTCCCACAGGGGCACCTGGGTGGCTCAGTCGGTTGGGCGTCCGACTTCGGCTCAGGTCATGATCTCACGGTTTGTGGGTTCAAGCCCTGCATTGGGCTCTGTGCTGACAGCTCAGAGCCTGGAGCCTGCTTCAGATTCTGTGTCTCCCTCTCTCTCTCTCTGCCCCTCCCCTGACCACACTGTCTCTCTCGGTCTCTCAAAAATAAATAAATGTTAAAAAAAATTTAAAGTCTCCCACATATCCTAAGATTCCTGGGCCTTTGAGGAAATGGTCTTCCTTATCTATCCATAAATCAGGAAATTCTGTGAGTCAGGTACCAGTCTAGTCTTTCCAAGAGGGGCTTTATAAGCATCGATTCCATAGTGTCAACTTCAGTTCCTAAGTAACTGGTCATATCTAAGTAAATAAGCATGATTCTTAACTATGATATTTCAAGCAAGGCCTTGGTGAAAAAAACAATATTTCCAACACCTGCTAACAAGGAGAGCAGACTTCTGCAGAACTTGTGCAGATAATTATATTGGCCATGAAAAAAAAAATGCTGAATGAGAGCTTCCAAATTCTGGAGATATCAATGAGGGAGAAAAAGATAACACTTACAAACATTTCTTTCGGTTTATAGAAGTTTAGTCTACTGAATTGTTATAAATTATAGATAGAGTAAGACAAAAGATTAAAAGAATACTTATATATTCAGAAAATAAAACATTAAAATATTAACAATATTCCAAACAAAACCCACAGTCATCCTTCATCACTTCATTGACATGAATTAATTCTTGTTCTGCTCAATCTTGGGTTAGCAGTCTTGTGAACCCACTTGCTTCTCGACTAAAGTTCTGGAAATCCTGACTCAGTCCACTGGTATGGTCCCAAAGTTGTTTAAATGATAGGATATCACCAGGAGCCTGGACTCAGAAATATCTTCTGACACAGTCTTTTTCCACTGAGCTCTAAGCAAGTCTTTCTTTATTGAAGACAAAGCCCACTGGCCTGTAGCTGATTGCAAGTTCTTTCAGGGAAGCATCAGAATATAACAGAAGACTGCCTATTTATAGACGACAAAAGATGTAAAATAGTGGTGCTTATTACTGACAATTTTCAAAAGCAGATGATGTGATGAGTGTTCATTTCAAGAATAATGCATCTGGCAAGGAAAATTGGTTGTTTCTGTGGCATGCAAAATAAGATAATAAAATCAATAAAAATTTTGGACAAAATATCTCAACACATAATGATTAACCTTACTTCTACGAAAGAGTGAATATTGCATCTAATTTATTACAATGGATGAATATAATCTTGTATCGAGAAAAACAGGTTCAGAGATAACATAATAATCCTGAGAATTAATATACAATGAATATATCAAGTGGATATACCCAACCTATAATTAGAATATACCAAGAATGTCAAGTAAAGAGATTCTGTAAGTGTAGACTGAATCCTAAACATCTGTATATTAAGTAAGTTTGTGAACTCCAGTTGAAAACCACTAGCCTGGAAGATGCTATATTCAAATTAATGAAATAAATTGAAACCAAGTTAACATCTTGAAAGACATCTAAAATGATGACTCATTACAGTGTTGTTGTCTGTTATCAGAGAACACAGCACTGGGACTCTGATGAAGGGAAACATATCATGCACAGTGAGGGCACATCACTGACAGACAAATATCTAGGAAATTTCCACACAGCATACAATTTGTGAAATACTCATACTAACAACATTTTTTTCCATACAAATTTGACCTTGAGCGGGCTAAACATCTCTCCTGATTTGGCAACTTTTTCAATGAAACTCATCAATAGTAACATATCAAATAAGCCTAATTATTTCTAGCACCTCTTTCTATAAGGTGGAAGCACAAATCCTTTGTGATTTTCCAAAGACCTTCTGGAAACTATCAAAGACAGTTTTTGGTCCAAAAGATATTAGTTAGAATCAATTTTGTAAAGGCAAAATATCAAGATTGTCAGCTTATTTGAGCTTGATGAAGATAGGATCATTGGTCTTACCACCATAAAATTTAAAAAATTAAAGTAAAAAAAAAAGAATCCTGTATGATCAAAAAACAATACTTAGCTACCTATTAAACTGACAATCAAATAGTTTAAAAGTAAACCCAGGAGGTAATGTGATTGTAAAGAATTTTATTTTTTTCACACATGGAAAATTTTTGCTTTCTTAAGTAATCAAGAATATAACAAAATCAATACAGACCTTAGAGGTGATCCTAGTCAGACACAGAATCTTTGCTTTTTAGGCAGATTTTATAGAAAATAAGAAAATAATCTTTTATAACCTTTAGGTAAGAAAAGATCAATGCTCCAGGGAAAAGGTCGCTTCAAGAGAAATAAAACCAAATTCTAGTAATGCATCAATATAATATTTGCTATTATAGTTTTTTTAAATATTACAAATAAACTCATCAAATTTTAGCTTTGACCATGACAAAGTTCTTTTTCCATGAACCTTCTACTCTTTTCTATGCACATCCCTTATAGAATAACTTCTCAGGGTGGCAAAAATAAATACTTTCATTAACAAATTCAAGTATATTTGGCCTATCTGAACCATATAAAAACAAGAAGCAGAAAATATAAACTCAAGAGTATGCTTAGGGATTAATATATTTAAGTAAGTATTCCATCTTATTTAGAAATGATCTAAGCATGTAAAGAATATTGATAAATTAATTAGATTTAGTTTCAGTCCAAGATTTTAAGTTACCTAAAGATTTTGAAACTTATCTTCGAGCTACATGCTACAAAACATAACTAATACTTAAATAAAATTTGTCACCACAACTGTATGGTCAACTAATCTTCAACAAAGCAGGAAAGAATATGCAATGGAAAAAAGACAGTTTCTTCAACAAATGTTGTTGGGAAAACTGGACAGCAACATGCAGAAGAATGAAACTGGACCGCTTTCTTTCACCATACCATAAATAAATTCAAAATAGATGAAATACCTAAATGTGAAACAGGAAGCCACAGAAGAACAGAGGCAGCAAACTCTTTGACCTCAGCCAGAACAACTTTTTACTAGACATGTTGCCAAAGGCATGAGAAATAAAAGCAAACGTGAACTATTGGGACTTCCTCAAGATAAAATCTTCCTCATAGGGAAGGAAGCAATCATCAAAACTAAAAGGTAGTCTACAGAATATTTGCAAACAATATACCTAATAAAGGGTTAGTATCCAAAATCTATAAAAAACTTATCAAACTCAAAAACCAAAAACCAAATAACCCAGTTAAGAAATGGGCAGAAGACATGAATAGACACCTTTCCAAAGAAGACATCCAGATGGCTAACAGAGACACATGAAAAAAATGCTCCACCTCACTCATCATCAGGGAAAAACACATCAAAACCATGATGAGATACCACCTCACACCAGTCAGAATGGCTAAAATTAACAACATAAGAAACAACAGATGTTGGTGAGGATGTGAAGAAAGGGGAACGCTCCTGCACTGTTGGTAGGAATGAAAACGGGTGCAGCCACTCTGGAGAACAGTATGAAGGTTCCTCAAGAAACTAAAATAAAACTTCCCTTTGATCCAGCAATTGCACTATTAGGTATTTACCCAAAGGATAGAAAAATACAGATTAGAAGGTGTAAAATGCGCCCCAATGTTTATAGCAGCATTATCAACAATAGCCAAACTACAGAGAGAGCTCAAATGTCCATTGGCTGATGAATGGATAAAGAAGATGTGGTATATACATACAATGGAATATTACTCAGCCACCAAAAAGAATGAAATCTTGCTATTTGCAATGACATGGATGGAGCTAGAATGTATTATGTTAAGCAAAATAAGTCAATCAGAGAAAGACAAATACCTTATGATTTCACTCGTATGTGGAACTGAAGAAACAAAACAGATGAACATAGGGGAAGGGGCAGGGAGAGAAGAGAGGAAACCACAAAGAGACTCTTAATAATAGAGAACAAACTATGGGTTGACAGAAGGAGGTGGGTGGGAGATGGGCTAGATGGGTGATGCATGTTAAGGAGGGCACTTGTTGTGATGCGCACTGGGCATTTTATATAAGTGATGAATCACTGAATTCTATACCTGAAACCAATATTGCATTGTATGTTAACTAACTGAAATTTAAATTTATAAAAAAGAAAAAAGGAAATAAAATTTGTCAGAATAATGATTCCATTTGGTTAAGCACAAATTTACATTTTGCATCATCTTAAGTCTTAAAAAGAAGTTATGTTATCTTATCTGACCAGTAAACTTGTATAAGTTTAGGGAAAACATACCCAAGTAGAATAAAATATAGATGTATAATATACACTGATAAACCAGTAGTTTTTTTTACTAGACCAAAATTATTAAAGTAGTTTATTTGCAAATATTTTCTAAAATTATGTAGTGTTGATTTCTTAAAACATTTGAGTTAATTTCTATAAGAATTTTTTAGCACATTAAAAGTGTTGGAAGTTTAATTCTCTTAATTTTTGGGAACTTTAGGAATATTCAATTTATACAATTATGTACTTATCTTTAAGTATATCAGAATAGAATTCCTCTAAGAGATTTTATTAATTAATTAATTTATTCATTTATTAATACTATCCATAGATAGAAAAATATTACACAATTACACAGTGAGAGGTAAAGACATGACTGAATTTCAGATACAGACATATAGACATGCACAGGTGAAGTGCATATGCTTTAATTATAAAATTTCAGTCCTGGATCAAGAATAAGCATAGACAAAGTTCATGATTTTATATCAACAAGCTCTTCTTTTCCTAGTGGAAATGAATTCTTAATTAACTTCAGGTCAAAATAGACAAATGGACAAACAAAAGAGATTAACAAACTAGATTTTTTTATTGTCTTTCACTCAAAAGAAATAAGATCTCTATGAACCATCAATCCATTTACAGAAATCACCAAGTGGTTAGACCATGAAATCAAAGGAGTGGCACCAGAAATCAAATGAGTACTCTAAATCAAAATCAAATCCCTAGTATAATATCAGAGACAGCATTGAGTGCCCAGACCACCAGTCAGGAACAGAATGCAAAGGGTTCCAAGAAGACCCATTTACAGGGATGGAGTAAGCAGGGATCTAAAGGTGAGGACCAATCTCATCTGAGTCACAGTACCAAACTCTCAAAAAAAAATGCAGCTGACAGTTAAGGAGATGATCTTAATCAGGCTATTCTAACTGGTAGAATGTTTACTAATAAGAATTACCTCAAAGAAAATAAAGGGGGCTTGGGAAGATACAGGTTAACAAAGGAGTCACGCGTGGTCGTATGAGAATGATAAGAAAGGATGAAGATGGGGCTTATCTGAGTCACTGGGAAAAGGTCTCCACTTTTAGATTAGGTCTAGTCTTGAAATGTGGGAGAGCTGGGCATTCTCTGTGGATTAGCCATTTCTCAGGAAACAAAAGGGTGGGGATTTCTTTACCATTGCCATTCTTCATGAGCACCAGGCTCTAGTGAAGTTCAATATTGTCAAAAGTAAGCTTGTAAGCTGTAACTCCAAGTTGGATCTTGATTTAAGTTGTAATTTCTTGGAAATAGGTTTTTAATGCTCATTATAAACAAAATGCATAAGATGGGGAGCTGCAACTCAGATCAAGATAGCACGATAGGTGGCTTCTGTCTCAGTGAAATGAGAACTAAAAGATCTTCTTGCACCAATCCAAGGAAGCAATAAGTAAGCTGGTCTGTTTGGAGCTGTGAGAGGAAAATGTCTCTTATTTGTAATAAAAAAGATAACAAATGTTGGAGCAAAGGGAACCTTGTATACTATTAGGGAGACTGTCAATTGGTACAACCACTATGAAAAACAGTATGGAAGTTTCTAAAGAAATTAAAAATAGAACTAACATATGACCCAGGAATCCCACTTCTGGGAATACATCCAAAGGAAATGAAAACACTAACTCAAAAAGATATCTGCATCCCCATGTTCAAAACAGCATTATTTACAATAGCCAAGAAATGGAAAAAGCATGTCCAGTAGTGGATGAATGAATAAAGTAATGAAGTAGTACTCAGCCATAAAAAATGAGGAAACCCTATCATTTGAAACAACATGGATGGACCTTGAAGGCATTATTCTGAATGAAATAAACTAGACAGTGAAAGACAAATACTGTATGATATATGATCTCACTTACATGTGGAATCTAAAGAAACAAAAACAAAAACAAACCCACCAAACTCATGGAAAAAGAGATGAGTGTGTGGTTACTAGAGGTGGGGGTTATGGAGAGGGGAGATTGGAGGGAGGTGGTCCGAAGGTATAAACTTGTAGTTACAAGATAACTAAGCAGTAGAGATGTAATACACAACACGATGACTATAGCTAACACTGCTGCATGATATACAGGAAAGTTGTTAAGAGAGTAGATCCTAACAGTTCTCATCACAAGAAGAAATTTTTCTTTTCTTTTTCTTGTATCAATATGAGATGATGGCTGTTAATTAAATCTATTGTGATACTCACTTCACAATATATGCAAATCAGACCATCATGCTATACACCAAATTTACACAGTGATTCATGTCAACTATTTCTCAACAAAACTAGAAAAAAATGCCTTATCAAATGTTAGGGAGAAAAAAGAATCCCAGAAGAAAAGGAGTGAGAATGAGGCAAAGAAACTGTTTGATGATATAGTGAATGAGAATTTTTGAAATTGATAAAAACATCAAATCATAGATGAAGAAGCACTAAGAAACCCAATCAATTTAAATATATTGTAGATTAAACACATATACATTAAAGTAAAGCTGAAAACCAAAGGGAAACCCCTCAAAATAGAGGAAAAAGGAAGCATTACATTCAAAGGAGCTACAAAAAGACTAGCATTCGACTTCTCAGTGAAACAATGGAAGCTAGTAAAACATGGAATTTTGCAGACACTAGGCAAACACTACCTTAACAAGTGATCCAAGTTAACAACAGCACTGGTGGGTCTTGATCCCCATGCCCCTCTCCTCCCCATTCCCTGATAACCACCATTCTACTGTTTATCTCCATAACTTTGAATATTTTGGATGCCTCATAGAAAAGGAATCAGGCAGTATTTGTCCTTCTGTGACTGACTTATTGCATTTATCATAACTGTCTTCCACTTTGTTACCATAGTAGCTTTATTCATAATAGCTAGAAAAAAAACTGGAAACAAAGCAAAGGTCCACTTAAAATAGAGTAGACAAATATATTGTGATAAATTATTTAGTGGAATATTATACCCAATGAAAAGAAATGAACTACAGCTATATGCAACAACAACATGAATAACTCTTTTATTTGACTGAGTCAGAGAAATCATGCACAAATAAATACATGCTACATGATTCTGTTTATGGAAAGTTAAAACAAGATTAGTCTATAGAATTAAAAGTATTCATAATGTCTTTGTGGGTTCTGAGAACTTGGGCAGGCAAGTGGTGTGAGGCAGAACCTAAGGACTGGGGTAAATTTAGAGAATTCTTGGTTATTCCTCCTTCTTTTGAATGCCAATGAGTCATTGCTTCTTTCTCAAATGAAAGTAAAATTCTTTAGCTCAATCACAGGCATACCTTAAGATGAAAATAAAATTAGCAAATAAGATTATGGAACAAGTAACTAGCCTTTAGGGAAATTGAGTTTCAAGTCCTAATCATATAGGACTTACCCTTGGACTCAGAGGTTAGAACTTCTTCATAAGAGTCTACTCTACCCACCCATCAAGAAGAATAAAATATAGTTGGATTCAATGAAAACACTGTGGATATTCTGTTGTAGTTCTCTGGTAGCTGAGTATTATGAACAACGTACAGGTGGATAAGAAGCTCTAATTAAGGATATGGGGGACAGGAATTAAGCTGTTTATTGCAATCCTGAGAAAAGAAGTCACATTATCTCAAATCCTTCTCCAAAAGCATCCACACCAGCACACATAACACATGCATGGGTGGAATTTCTCTTCATGAATCCCAAGAGGCATCTCCACCGTGATCTTCATGCTATTAGTAGAGACTTAATAATGAGGGGAATGAATCTTGCTTCTGGTATTAAACAGATGGCATTAAGAAAATATTCCAGGACCCTGTAGAGTGTCAACTACTAGTTCTGCAAAATTTATAAAGTTGATTCATACAAATGAAGGAGTTGGGATTGCTAAGTAAAAGTGCTAGAAATCTGAATGTCCTTTTTGGCTGTGCTCTGGAGATTAGATGCACAGTCCATGTGGTCTATGCAGAGCAGCTGGTCTAGGACAGAACGCAAAACCTGGCCTGGGACCCAAAATCTAACAAAGGATGGCCTAGACTTAGTTTGAGATTGTATTTGTCTATGTATACCAGGAACCAACAACAAGCCGAGTAATGAATAAAGACCAAATGTGAATTCAAGTGAGTGGACGTGGCTTCCCATTGCTGCTCTAGTTTTCACACAAGTTCAGTGATCAATGCAGCCAATGCAGAACATGAAATTTGCTGGACAAGACTTGCTCAGAGATCTGGCTGTCTCCCTTTGGGCTGAGGGAGAATCACCTAGGCACCTGAGCCTGCCAAACAACGCATGAGGACACTTCTCTTCTGCTTAGAGTGAGGAAGGGCAGCACCAGCACTAAGTATACCCACTAACACATTAGGAAATTCTTGCCCTGCTACATATTTGCTATTGCATCACTGGGATTACTTACAGCAAGACTGGCCGTAGTTTCCCAGATGCAACAAAAGAGGGATTTTTTGAAAGTCCAAAGGACAACAGCAAGAGTCTATCAGCCTATGCATATGGTATTCTTTCTATAACAAATTGCCTTTAGGAAGGAAGTATACTTGTTTAAGTGACATGTGGTGGGATTGCTACTTTTACCTTTAAGGAACCCATTAGGAGGAAAATTCAACACTTCTAACAAGAAAAAGTTATAAATATTAAGAATAGGACCGAAGCCCTAACTTTCAGGTAGGAATTATAAGACGCTGTCATCTTTATTAGAGATTCTCCTAAGAATATTAAACAGATGGACAGAAAGACAGACACTAATAGTCACCATAAAATAATTACTATAAAGAAAGTTTACAGATAATGACTGAATGGTTCCTGTTGTCATAGAAGGTACAATTGGAGCAAGATTATTGACCTTTGAGACTGGATAATTCTCCATTTTAGAGGGCTTTCTGTACATTGTAGGATGCTTGGCTGTGATCTTTACACATGAGAAGTCAATAGTAACATTCCTTCAGCACGACCGTCAAAATGGTCTCCAAATGTTGCCTGAGAACATTTAGATGGAGAGCTCATGGAAGCCACCAAACTAGTGAATAGGTGGATGGAGTTGACAAAATGGAGGCATGGGGGATGCCTGGGTGGCTCAGTCGGTTAAGTGTCCAGCTTCGGCTCGGGTCATGATCTCACGGCTCATGGGTTCGAGCCCCACGTTGGGCTCTGTGCTGACAGCTAGCTCAGAGCCTGCAGCCTGCTTCAGATTCTGTATCTCCCTCTCTCTCTCTGATCCTCCCCTGCTCACGCTGTCTGTCTCTCAAAAATCAAAAAACCACACACACACACACACACACACACACAAAATGGAGGCACGGAAGAGGAAGAAAGGAGAGGCTGCAACAAATCCCAAAGAGAGTAAAACCCAGGCAAAATCACTCCCAGTTGGGAACCCCAGAACTAGAGGAAAGATCCAAGAGAATCAAGGAAGAATTCAAGAAACATGATTAAATCTTAAAAAGACTATCAGAAGGAGAGTGTAAAATAAACATTCCTGACAATGGGGTACTTAACCTCCAACAAACCACAGCTCCACCTAGAAGAACAAGAATTAAAGTCCCTTTTAGCTCTAACTCGGTTAAGGAGTAGTATTGCCAATAAGAGGCTTTCATCTACAAAAGATCAGCAGAGTTAAAACTGTATTTTTAATAGTTAAATAATATTACAAATTAAAGAAAGAGCAAATCAGAAGAAAGCAATAAAGCCTCATTAAAGCTAATTATGATAAGGGTTTCCTTTCTTGAATCGACCTTTTCAATGACAGGCCAATTTGGGTTATCTAATTATCATATTTACTATGGAATTTTCAAAGGAAGGAAAATGACTTTACAGATTTTGTGGTTTACGTAAAGAAAAGCATCTAACACACCAAGGGTAATCTGCCAAGTTCTTATACTTCTGTGCTATTATCTGTGAGTGCTTCTGATGGAATTTGTTCCCACTGGAAGTTATATCATCAATTTAACAGTTTAACCAGCTGATTTCAGGTGGGGGTGGGGGTGGAGATAAAGAGATTTCTGAAGACATTCTCCTTGCCCTCAACGAACTTATTATCTAGTGATAGAGGTGAAATACTCTGAAATAAATCATATTAATTTCTTTCCCAAGGAAATTAATAAGTTACAAGCAAGGAATAAAACTGAAACCCAAGGAAGGAGGCATTTAATTTCAACAGACTAAAGGTGGGGGAAGGAACACAGGGAGAGAGAGGGTTGGGTGCTATTTTGTGTAGATTTGGAATTGAGCCTGAGAACTGGTAAGAGAGTTCAATAGGTACTGATAGAAGATGGGCAGGAAGTGATATTAAAGGTGGAAGGAACAGAAATGGTGAAAACTGAGAGGTCAGGTGGCATAGGCTGTATTTGTGGAGTGCTGAGTTAATCTGTTATGACTGGGGTGTGAGATGTGTGATAACATGGGTGATGTTGCTAGGAAACTAGATTGGGGTCAGCTGTGGAAAGCTTTGAATGCCAGAGTAGGGTGTATATGATGATGATTTAAAACTTCTGCCTTACTACATTGGATATTTCAGTTTTGAATTATAGACTGCTCTTGCTGCTATGTCTCTAGACATACGGATTGCAAATGAAGACTACATTATTGCTAAATTAATGTTAATAATCTTTTCAAAAGCATAAATACATCTGAGATGATTGACTGCCAGCAGTTCCAGAATTTATATCACAACAAAATGACTTTTCAGTCTTGGTCTTGATGTTGAATTTGTATGGCAGACACGCTACTTTTCCTAGAATTTTAAATCCATTTGGTATGGCTTTGAGAAAAAGGGGAGAGATTATAGCGTGATCAAAGTTTTCCAAAAATCTGATCTGGATATTACCATTATACTTAATTAATTAAGCAGCTGGTAGGTTAAAGTTAAAGAAGAATGTCTTTGCTTAGGCTCTATATCCAGGGGTGAAGCAATACATAGGGTAGCAAAACCCAAAACATTTACTTTATATGCACAGAGAATAGTAGAAAAAAATGTTTGAATGTTATCGGTGACTTTCTGGAAATGTCCATTGGATGATAGTAACAGAAAAAGCAAACACTTTATGTTATTGGATACTATGCACCCTTCAAATAAGTAAACTTCCTTATATTAGCCATTACACATTTTACCTTCTTCAGCAAATTTTGTCCTGTGGTGTTAGGAATCAAGGTTATAACATAATGTCAAATTTATGTCAAAAATAAACTCACAGTTTTATCAGAACTTTTCCACTGAGGTGTTCACCTCTGAAAGCCCTTTTGTCAAGAGAGTTTGACCTATTCCAAAATAGCCTGAATAATCACTCCTCTAAGAAAACAAAAATGCCTTTGTGAAAGGTGCCATAAAAATATAGTTATGTAGATTTCATTATCATTGCCCTTGCTCTATTAATAGCATATTTCTGAGACACTTCATGTATATACAAAATTTAGAATAGAGGTTAAAGTCTACTTGAATTAGAGAAGAGAAAACATGTCATCAAAGTCACAGTGTTTAAGTGTCTTGACCAAGTCACTTAGTGATTGTTATTTAAATGATGAAAACTTTCCTGTATTTGTGGATTTTAATCCAAAATTTTCTGTGCCTTCTTCTGAAACATGATCCTATTAGTATTCCTTGTTGAATGATATTATATGTCCCATATACAACAGTCTTTTCATCTGATTGTGTACATATATCTTTTTAAATATGTTTTTATTTCTTTTGAGAGAGAGAGAGTGCAAACAGGGGAGAGGCAGAGAAAGAGGGAAAGAGAGAATCCCAAGCAGGCTCCACGCTGTCAGCCTCGCTCACAGAAGCCAGTGACATTCTGATAATGTTTACTTTATGTTTAAATAGGTGAGAACTAAACTGAAAATAAGTGAAGTAAATCCCAGTTTGTCTTCACTATACAGGATAATTCTCCTTAGGCCTGCCTATCTTTCCTCAGAAAATAGTTTTACCTTTATTACTAAGACACTTCTTTCTTTTTTAATATTTATTTTCCTTTTTTAAGTTTATTTATTTGGAGAAAGACAGCATGAGTGCGGGAGGGGCGGAGAGAGAGGGAGACAGAGAATCCCAAGCAGGAAAGCAGGGCTCGAACTCACGAAACCATGAGATCATGACTGGAGCCTAAACCAGGAGTCAGTCGATCAACTGATCATCCCACTGAGCCAGTTAGGTGTCCCTACAAAGATATTTCTTAGCCACAATTCCTTCTTCCTAGCCTACTCTTATTTATCACAGTGTAGATAATTGGTTACTAATCTGTGAGATACAAAAAGTCCATCTCCAAGAGAAACACTTTGGAAGTCCAGTAAGCTCTGGAAGCTAATGGATTTTGGCTTGAATTCTGGCTCTGCTGTTCACTAACTCTGTGTCCTAAGGAAAGTTACTTAACTTCCCTGAGCTTTTGTTTTCTGGTCTATGCAATGACTATAATCAGAGTACCCCTCCCACAGTGTTTCTTGTAAGGTTTAGAGGGAAGGTACATGGATCTGGCCCATGGTTGGGGCTCAGGTAATAGCAGCTGTTGCTGTTGTTTGTATGTGGCTAGAATTGAGCTGTTAACAAGTCAGTGGTGACAGACCTGAAACTGGTGTTCTTGTGCGAGTGACAGCTGAGCACGAGAGAGAACAATGGAGTGGGGAGCTCTCGGAAGCCACCTCTCTACAGATGGATGGAGCTAAGTGGAGGCAGAGGAGAGGCTGAAGCAGAAGCCCTGAGGTGACACGGGTGGAAATATCAGAGTAGGGGGTGAAAATCAAATCGACATCAGGAAATGGAGTGGAATATGGCAAAGGGCATGGTAAGATAGTAAAACGAACATTCTTTCTTAGCAGAATCAGAAACTAGGGAATACAGCAAAGCAGGGAAGTCAGCAGTAACACTGATCTCTCCCATGAGGACTTTACAGGTTCATAGCACATTCACAACTGTATGTAAGTTGTGAGAAAGAAGAAGCCCCATCGCCAGGCCCGTACAATGCTCACAGTCTCACTGTTTAGAAAATGGAAAGACCTGAAAACCCCACTGATCTATAAATTTGTAACCTTCACATTTGAGAAATCACCTCACTATATCTCTAACCATATATGAGAAAAGGAAAGCATAAAAGTTGCCCAGATTTCCAACCTGTGGGAAAAAGACCCACAGTAAATAGCTCTCACGTGTTCTCCTAGAGAGCCTGGAAGTAATAAGCTCCCTTCATAAGCACTGCTGCACCGTCAGCATGGTCACTTATCAATGCCTGAGCGATCATAAACCCTAATGCTGGCTGGCTAGCTGCTGGACTTGGGCCACCAGGCAGTGCCAGAGAGGTTAATATAGTGTGCTGAGATGTACTTCCCCCAAGGCTACAAATGCTGACTCTTCAGTGGTTGCTAAGGGGGAGAAATAGCCTCTTCGCTGCCAAAGAGGCTTCAACTGGGGAAATTGAGCTCTTGGTCATCTAGGCATTTTAATGGACTCTATGAATCACCAATCAGCCAAGAAAGAATGTGAAAGAACCCAGGGTCCTAAGCCTGCTGATTGGCTCTTTCAACAAAGACAAATGGAGAGCCAGTCACTTTCAAGGCAGCAGGCCACAAAAGAGATCCTTCCTGCTAACTCTGGCCTCTCCTATTTCTGTCCCAGAGGACCATGGAGATAAAAGCTGCCATAAACCACAATTCCTTGCAGACAGCAGAAGAGAGTACAGGAAACAAGGACGGATTGAATCAGCCAGCATCCTTCAAAAACTCTCAGCCTGGGCTCACAGCAGATAAGAGTATTGAGATGACGGGGATCCTCATTTTTTCAGAAACTCCGTCAAATGATTGAGACGTGATACACATTAGAAATAAGGGATCTTATCCTTGGAAGGAAATTCAAATCCATTACTCCACCCACCCCCCCAATCCCCCCCCACAAGCCATTTTATAAATGAGAAATCTGAGGCTGAGAAAAGCAAAGGAAAATGTCGAAGGTCAGACTGTTTATTGAAGATAGGACTGGAACTAGAACCTATGACTGTTCTCTCAGTCTGCTGCCGAGTAGACCCTGTTGCCATGTGGGGCTGTACGGGACACAAGGTAGGAAGCATAACCACTTACAAGCAACATGTGAGCAGTCAGATCAAAAAGCCTTCGCAACAACACATACTCGACTTAGAACGGAGCGGGGGGGGGGGGGGGGCTTGTGTAACAAAATGACTTGCAACCAAACTGTAAAATTGTGAGAAACCCCGGGGATGAAAACGTTATCATTTGGTTGCTTAACTGAGACTCAGTTGGAAAGTTAGAGGAGATCCAATTCCTATCCAGTACATATTGAGAGGACCTTTGCTAACATCCTTTCCTATGATGAAATAATAGAAACCAGTTTATTCTCTCTCCTAGGAAAGAAAAAGAAAGGGGTGCCTGAGTGGCTCAGTTGGTTAAGCATCCAACTCTTGATTTTGGCTCAGGTCATGATTTCACGGTTTATGGATTCAAGCCACGTGTGGAGCTCTGCACTGACAGTGGGGAGCCTGCATGGGATTCTCTCTCTCTCTCTCTCTCTCTCTCCCTCTCTCTTGTCCCTCCCCCCTCTTAAAATAAATACACATTTTTAAAAGTTGTTTTTTTAAAGGAAAAAGGTTTAAAAAGGACAAAATATGCACATGAAGAGACGCAATGGTTTTCAAGTGATTAGACATCAGGCACCCAAGGACAGTGATTCCTGAAAATGGGAAGAACATTAGATGAGCCCTTTGATGGCCCCATTGTACAATCCATAGAGAATTTCCAGACTGCAGCACAGGTGGGTGAACCCAGGTAGAGTCCTGTGAACTTTCTGGGCTGGGATTCTGGGGGAGGCTAAGGTGGTTGGGGTGCATAAAGCAGAGTGCTAGAGAACAGAGAAATACAGAGAAAGAACTTAGACGTTTTCAGAGTGTCCCAAGAGTCTTCAGGTAAAGTAAGTAAAAGTGTGGGGTGAACAGACAAATGATGGTATTTCCATGACAGCTCCCCCTGTTTGAAAATAATACTATCCATTTTTGTCCCATTTTAACCTAATCATCTACTGACCTTCATGGCATTCTCCCAAATCCTCAAAACCTTTGTCACCAGGACTTTTGGATTCAACATTGTCTTTGAAGCCATGATTCACTTTGAATATTAGCCCCATTTCTACTTACTTTAGCCACGGGAAATCACGTAATTGCTGCCTTAGTTCCCTTTCTAAAAAATGAGGACAACAATATTTTGGAGTGTCTGTAGGATTTCAATAAGATAATCCACCTAGCACAATGGCAAGTACATGATCAATGTTCAACAAATGGCAATGGTGTGAAGGTTCAAAGAGTGAATTCTGGAGTCAGGAGACTTGATTTTGAAAAGAACTTACAGTTATAACATATAATCCACGTTTGGATAAGATAGTTAACCTCCTAAACCCCAATCTCTCCATTATAAAATAGAAATGATAATAATAGTCACTGCCTCATAAGATCGATTCGTGAATTGAATCAGAAAATACAAAGTGCCCCCTGATGTACCTGGCATGTGGTGGATGCTCACTGGAAGCTGTATCATCATTCTCTTTCTCACCCTTTTCCTCCTCTACCCAATCCCCTGCCATCCCCACCACTCATACATCATCTGTTTCATCAACTTCTCTGACCTTGGATGACCCTATCACTCCAGTGATCCTTCACTCTATTCCCTAGCACCCCTCACACAGTTTCAGCTGGTTCCAAATCATTTCATGAATGCAACTGTTTTCTACAATTTGCCATCATAAATTTCACCTCTTTAATCACAACCTCATTTCTTCCTCCCCTCTCATTGCCAATCCCAGTGGACATTCAATGGAAATTCAATGGACATAAAACTGCCACCAGCCTCATCGGGTTTTACCTTTTTTGACCTGTGGGTTCCTATTGGTTGCTCAGCCTGAGAATACGGCTGACAGCCTGGCCAAACACATTTGATCAGCCATGGCTTAATCCAGATAGTATATTCTTCACTGGGCTACAGTATATCCTGTAGCCTACACAAAGCTGAGCTGATAGATTGGGAAAGCATCATTCACCTCTACAGATTTTACTCTTTGGCTCTGTTAATATTCTCCTGGCAGGAGAAAGAACCCGAGGTACTGAATTTAATGAGATCATTTGATGGCATGGCACTGATAGCAGGATGTTGCCACTTTCGTCCCTGGCTCCCCATTAAAACCTGTGCAGCGCCTGTGCCTCTATCCCAAGAATTTCTGACTTAATTGAGTTGGGAGGCCTGACCATTGGTGTTTTTGAAAATGTTGCCATGATGATTTTAATATGCAGACAGAGCTGAAAAACACTGCAATAGAGGGAAAGAAGAGATTATCAAAACAGTTTCTTTTATCTAATCCCAAGAACTCAATTATAGGGAACTGAATTCTTCTGTGGTGTGCTAGAGCTGGCTTGTACCAGCTCGTGAAAACTGTTGAAATTTCAGCAGTTTTGCTAGCCAATTAGTGTCACATTAGTAGACTGAGAGTGGTCACATCGGAGCATTTACATTTTGGCAAATACTACAAAGCAAGGTGTCTCTCCCCAGCTGACCATAAACCGTTCCCAGCACACCACTGCTCTAGCCTTGCATTCATTTCCCTTCCACCTTGCTTGTCCTTGAATCAAATTCTGTGGAACTAAAAGCAGTCTCCTTTCAATGCCATCTCAGGTCAGAATTTTTTCCTGTTGTTCATTATGAAATTTTTCTGCTTCCTCTTCTTTTAAATAGAAATATAAAAGACTAGTACTACTGCTGCCATAATAGTCAACGACTACTTTCATAAATAGGAACATATTTATGAGTTGAGGAGAAGGCTCCACTTTCTGTGCAAGTCTATTTACTCTCATTTGCTCATTGGTCTGATAATTTCTAGATCTCTTGATCTCTTAGATTTATTGACCTAATTTCCATGGCTCTCTAAACCTGCCAGCAATCCTTCCAGTTCTACAACACAGGAGTTATTGTTTTCCATATATTTCATCACCAGCAGTGTAGAAGAAAATAAAACTTACCCTAAGTAGACACTACAACACAGAATATCAGAGACGGAAGTGACCTTAGAAGTCGTCTAGCTCAACTCTCTCTTTTTGAAAATGGCCTATCAGAACCCAGAGAATTAGGTGACTTCCCCAGGGTCATATCTCATGTCTAAACTAGTTCACTTTTTTTTCTATGCCCTTGCACTTCAAAGGGGTCTGCCCACCAGCAGCATTGACATTACCTAGCAGCTATAGAATCTCAGACCTTTCTCCAGACGTACTGAATAAGAATCTGTAACTCAACAATATACCAAAGTTACTTGTCTGTGCATTAAAGTTTAAGAAGTACGAACTCACCCAGTAATTCTACTTCTGCGTAGATATTTGCATACCCATGTTCATCGCAGCTTGATTCACAATAGCCAGAGAGTGGGAAGAAGCATCCACTAATGGAGGGAAGACTGGAGAAACAAAATGTGGTACACACATTAAAATGGATTATTATTCAGTCTTAAAAAGGAAATTCTGACACATTCTACAATACGGATGAACCTAAGGACATTATGTCAAGTAAAATAAGCCATCACAAAAGGACAAATACTGCATGACCTAGAGTCAAATCACAGAGACAAAAAGTGGAATGGTGGCTTCCAAAGACCAGAGGGAAGAGGGAATAAAGAGCTGTGGTATATAAAATTTCAGTTTAAATGAAAAGAGTTCTGGAAATTGGTTACACAATGATGTGAATGTACTTAACTTACTGAACTATAAATTTAAAATGGTTAAGATGATAAATTTCATGTTATGTATATTTTGCCATATTAAAAAAGCCTCACTAAAGAAAAAGGAGGAGGAGGAAGAGGAGGAGGAAAAGGAAGAGGAAAGAGGAGGAGGGGGAGGAAGAGGAATAGAGGAGTGGGGGAGGAAGAGGGGGAAGAGGAGAAGGAGGAGGAGGAAGAGAAGAAGGAGCACTAAGCCATACCTATTTGATTCTGGTTTTCTGGAAGGTCTTTTTCAATAAATAAAGCAGGTATCAAGTGGAGATAAAACCAAGTAAGAAGACTATTGAAATGAATTGAATAAGAACATTTTTCATTTACTTAATTTTATTTTGATTAGGGCTTCTGCTCACTCAGAATCTTCACAGCAACGTTCAGGTAGGTATTATTTAAGCCTACCTGGTCACCGTTAAAATGGTGTGACCAATTCATCCTGGTTACTCCCACTTTTAGTACGAAAAGTCCCATGTCCCCGTCAACTCCTTAGTCCTTGGCAAATGGGACAGTTGGTGACCCTGTTTATTAGTGAATCTTAGAGGGGTTATGCAGCAGCTAAGTAGAGCCAAGACTCAAATTCAGATTGGACTGAAAAAAGAACCAAGGAATTACAATTAAATGAATAGGAAAAAAGAGAGAAGGAACTATAAAACCTCTCTGCTGATGTCATTGTATCATAATAAGATAGTAATACTATAAAATCTCTTCCTATAGTCTGGGCTTAGATTTAAAAGAAATTTAATCTGCCTTGTCAAACATTCTTAGTTAACCGGCTTCTCTGCCCCTATTAAATATGTCATTATGACCATTAATATTCTGAAAAGTTTGCAGGCTCATGTTCTTCAAGGCAAAGACAAATTTCTGATTTGTGTGTTGTGCTTAGGATGACTTGGAGCACAGGGTAAAATAACAGGCAGTGAACCCAGACATGGAGTATCATCAGGGCTATACTGAGTATTTGCTCAAAGCCTTCCTAATAAAGGACTTCGGAGGGGATAGTCTGAGCTTTTCAAATCACTTTAAAAAAAAAAAAAAAACAGGGGCGCCTGGGTGGCTCAGTCGGTTGGGCGTCCAACTTCAGCTCACATCATGGTCTCGCGGTTCGCGAGTTTGAGTCCCACGTCAGCTCTGTGCTGACAGCTCAAAGCCTGGAGCCTGCTTCAGATTCTGTGTCTCCCTCTCTCTCTCTGCTCCTCCTTGCTTGAGCTGTCTCTCTCTGTCTCTCAAAAATGAATAAACATTTTTAAAAAAATCACTGTAACCTCGAGCAACTTTCAAAATATAGGCTGTTAACCAGATGGGCAAAGATGTTTGTATTGCAGTCAGAAAATGACCCCATTTGATTTTTCCTACATGTCACCAGAGAGGGAGCAGAGACGGGCAGGGGGAACAATAAAGCTAGAGGAGTGGGGTTTGCCTGAGATCTTAAAAATCCATTCGAGGTAAGAAATCTCAGACTGATTCCCACATCTACCTTACTTCTATTTCCTTCAGTCTTAAGTGCTCAAAGAGAGGAAGAAAAGGCTGAAAGAACAATGGAGAATGTTCTACTTCCAGGAAAAGAGAATAAGAATGAGAGCACTGGGCACAGGAAAGTGAGACTGCCTGAGCCTCCAAGGATACTTCAGAATAGCACAGAAAGTAGATTCCCTCTATTTCACTGTAGATCAGGGAATAACTATGATGCTACCATAAGGTCTGACGAAATGTTGCCACTGCCCCATGATGCTTTGTTTTTCATTCTGCTCACTTTCTGGGGTTAGTAATGAAGGCCTTAAGTTGCGGGTAGAGGTAGTAAAGCTGGTAAGGCCGTGTACTGCTCCACCACCATCCCTGGGGGCGAGTGGGCCCGGAAGGTTGGCAGAGAAATCTCCAGATATAATCTGTGGAAAGAAGAGAACAGAATGCTAGCTCCCTCGAGCATGTAGCAAGAGAAAATGCAGGCAGTAGAAAGAGCTGTCTTTGAATGAAACAAAGAAACTCATCCCGAGGACTTTCCCTTGTAGGTCCGCTGAAACATTCCCTTGTCCATTCAGAAACAAACCCTGTGGAAATGGGTACGGCCGAGTTAGTGAGCGACTCGAGCTCCACTCAGCCTTTTCCTTCTACAGCACACTTGACAAACAGTGTTCACGTGCCCGGCCAACTCCCACGACCAGCCACAAGGCTCCTCTAAATTGCCTGTGTGATTTCTGGAAATTCAATGTGGCAAAACAGGATGCAAGTGGGTGAGAGGGATGTTACACGGATGTATGTTGATTGCCCTCAAATGTATTACATGATGACCAAAATAGGCAGCTTGGCTGTAAACCCAAGGTTTTTGTCAAGTCAGGAATGACTTCTCTCACACAAAGATTTGGACGTGTATGTTCACAGAATGATTCTCAAGAGCCAACAAGTGCAAACAACCCAAATGTCCCTTGACTGATGAATTGAGGAACACGTGGCAATATATCCATGAATACTATTCAGGATTTAAAAGGAACAGAATAGCGGCGCTTGGGTGGCTCAGTCGGTTAAGCATCCGACTTCAGCTCAGGTCATGATCTCAGGGTTCATGGGTTCAAGCCCTGCGTTGGGCTCTGTGCTGACAGCTCAGAGCCTGGAGCCTGGCTTTGGATTCTGTGTCTCTTTCTCTCTCTGCCCCTCCCCTGCTCACGTTGTGTCTCTCTCTGTCTCTCAAAAATGAATAAATGTAAAAAAAATAAAAATTTTTAAAAAAGGAACAGAATAGTGCATGGCTGAACCTCAAAAACCTTATGCTAGTGAAAGAAGCCAAACACAAAAGACCATATAATATATGATTTCATTTCTATAGCATGTCAAGAAAAAGCATAGAGCGAGAGACAGAAAGTAGATTAGTGGTTGGTCTAGGACTGTGGCTGGGAATGGGGAATCACTGTGAATGGGCATGAGGTTTCTCTTTCAGCTGCTGGAAATGTTTTAAAATTCGATTTTGGTGTTGGGTGTACAACTCTGTAAATATACTAAAATGTATTAAAATGTACATTTAAAATGGGATAATTCTATGAGGTATGAATTGTATCTCAATAACTTGCTTTTAGAAAACTATTTCTTGGGAAAAAACTAGCTTGTGACATTACTCATGACCCATAGAGACTGGTCTCGCGTGTGTCTGCCAAAATCTCTTACCTCTAGAGCCGTTCTCTGGCATCTCCTGGTACTTAGCTCAGAATTTTAAAAATGTACCTTGTGCCTCCTCCTTTGTTGAGAGAAGTGTGGCAGCATCCCCTCTGACGCATTTCCACATTTTTATAAATATACTCAACCCCATTACACTTGCAGGATTCCTTGAAACTAAACAATTTATTCCAGAGGCAGAGAAATCAGGTGTAGTCCATGGGTTACTATCAAGGACAAAATACAGGAAACAAAATATGAGCTGTGCTGTCAGCTCATAATTTACCTGTTGTGTATCCTTAGGGCATTTTCCCCATCAGAAAAAAAAAAGTTAATGATAATGTTTTCTGGGCATTAAAGACTGCTTATATTAAAGGATATTTCATATGTGTAAAATGAGAACATAAAGGTAGTATTTCCTATTGACACTCAATATAAATAATGTGTTGCCAATGACTTGAAAACTCACATTTTTCATAAATTCCTATTGCCATGTGTAGATCTGAAAAAATAGAAACAGATTACAGGTTTATAATAACTTTTGTGGTGATGCAATGCTATACCAAGTTTACTTAGGTCACATCTCTGATTACAATTTAAAAAAAACCTAAAATATGCAAGTTGGAAGGGAACTAAAATATTATCTAGCTAATTCTCCCAGCTGAGGGAACAAAGGACTATGATAATCAGCTTGCTCCAAATCTCACAGAATAGGGAAGGCAATTCAGGACGCAGGGGCCGGGTCTCCTGACTCACGATCACTTGCTCTTTGCAGTATTTCTATACTGTCCAGAGCATGCACGTGGAGGTTACACTCTGGATAAGTACAAATAGGAAAGGGGCTTCCACTCTGGGGACACCTCCTATTCAGTTAGAAAGAATTAGGGTAGAAGTGGCAAACTGTCCTTCCTCGGACTAAATGCAGCCCCACAGACACGTTTCTTGACCAACATGGATTTTAAAAAAGATTTTAAATTAGTTCTCAAATTTTTTAAATTTGGAGATTTTATATAGAAACTCAGATTTCCCACTTTTTTTTTTTTTTATTTGGAACTTTGCAAGTAACACCGGGCCAGCATTCTTCTATGACAGCAGTCACTGGAGGTGAGTGGTGGCTGTCCTGTCTAGAAGGACCTTTCCTTCTTTTACTGTGTACTTTTTTCTTGCACCTGATCTGCCTCTTTCATTTTAATTACCCAGACCCTTGTAGGCATTTGAGTCTGTGCACTGAGTTAAGGGACCAGGCAGTGCTGACTCCGTAGATTGTCGGTATCAAGGTGGGACTTGTGAGACAGAGGTGTAAAGCCTGGAGGTTGGCTCAGTTCTTCGTCTTTCTGGTTGGTTGTGACTTATGCAAAGAAAAATCTGCTGGGACTACATATCAGTAACAGGTTTATTAGGGACACGCCTAGGAACAGGTGGTTTTCTGTTTTGTTTTGTGTTTGTTTTTGTCTTTTCAAAGAGAGGGCACTGGATATTCTAGGACGGATTTGCTTTCTACATTTGTGAGGCCTTGAGGAAGAATGCAAATAAAGGCCCACATACCCTAGGCCTAAATTTTTTAGAAGTTCCCAATGTAAGCTCATGGACTATTCAACAAAATAAGAATCTATATTCCTTTGACAAATGTGTTCACATCACATGAGGTCTAGTTGGGGTTTTTTTCTACCTTTATTTATTTATTTTTGAGAGAAGAGAAAACACCTAAGTGGGGAGGGGCAGAGAGACAGAGAGGGAGACACAGAATCCTAAGCAGGCTCCAGGCTCTGAGTTGTCAGCGCAGAGCCCAACGTGGCGCTTGAACTCATCAACTGTGAGATCATGACCTGAGCTGAAGTCGGATGTTTACCCAACTGAGCCACCCAGGCGCCCCACAAGAAGTCTAGTTTTAAATGTAAAATTCTCAGATACTCGGGAGTTCTAGACCAGAACAAGGTACCGTGTGGAGAACTGGATCCAAGACCCTACCCCACAGCCCACCCCATCTTGGCTTCCCATGCAGTGTGGACCCTTTACCACAAGCAGCTTCGTGAACATGCATGTGGACATCAGCCATCACACCAAGCGCTGCCCTCACCCCTCCCCTCAGATCACATCCTCTGGCCCCTCCCTGGCCCGACAGAGTCTCACACAGTTTGGTGGCAAGGATGAGTGAACTACACCCTGTGGGTCAAATCCAGCCCAAAACATGTCTTTGTATGGCTTTTAAGCTAAGGATAGTTTCATATTTTTAAAAGGTTGTAAAAAATTACAAAGAAAGAGTATGTGAGAGAGACTCTAAGTGGCCCACAGAGCCCAAAATATTTACTATCTTGCCCTTTACAAAAAAGCTTTGCCTACCCTTACTCTAAGGCTCAAGACGGGATTTCTTCTCTTTTTGACCTAAGGGCAATATTACCCAGAACCTTCTAAAACTACCATGGAGACAATCAAAGTCTACTCACCTCCTTCAAAATCCCTCAGTGACCCTGGAACAAATCCTCTATCCTACCTTTTGTGGTTTCTTCCTAATCAAAGAGGATTTGAATGGGGCTAGGCCATTAACTGAACACCTATACTCCGAGTCGGGCACTGGCTAAGGGTTCTAACTACATTACCTTATTCTACCCCCTCAGGCTGACTCCTGTCAAGGGCAGAAACCCAAGTCATGCAAACAAAGCCAGGGAGTCTGGCACTCTGGTGTTTGCTGAAATTATCACCAACGGCACCATTTTAGTTTAATTTGACGATGACAAGGACGGAAAGAAGAATCGATCGTCTTTAAAAAGCACGGTTTTCGTTAAGGGTAAAAATGACTCTTTCCTTCCTTCTCACAGCAGAGGGATTCGAGAGCTGGGCTAAGGCTCAGAAGTCAGGAGTTCAGTAGCCTAGAGACCTCGGTGATTAAATTCCACCTCTGTTTCTCCTCTGTGTCTCTCTAAGGAGAGAGACAGATGGCGTGTCAGGAGAAAGAAGATCATGGGGAGATGAATCTCTCTGACACTGGCTCAGAGGCAGCTTTATATGAGGCCAGTGGCCTAGAATGGAATCAAATACTCACATTAAAAGAGAAAGCATCAGGGAGTTACACCCCATGAAGCCGGGGCACCTTACCTCACACGGCTGCCTGAGGTACTATGGACTATTTCCTCACACCACACAAAGCGGCACTTTCCCAGAGGAAAACAGGCTCTCCCCCAGAAAGGCGTCAGTTCAGATCCCTGAACGGAGTTAAGAACAAAGAAACCTTAGAGAACGTCAATCATGACCTTTGAGGTTTATCTGATTTTCTTAGTCACAGCAACACAGATGGCTTTTGTTTTTTTATAAGCAAAGGCAAAAGCCCCACTGTAATTGAATAAATCAAAGGAGTAGGAGATTGATTTTTGTGGGCTTTTTTCAGTAAGAAATAGCTTTTTCCATTGCTAACTTAGAAAACTTGGCTGTAATCTAGTAGAGAATTACGTGAAAAATTCCAAAATCAGAAAAGCGCAGAGGATAACATAATAAAGGCAGTACGCTCATCACCTAGATGGAATAACATTTTGCCATAGTTGCTTCAGATCTTTTAAAAACAAAATAAATTAAACATAGTTTTTACAAATGAACTTCCCTTTTTACCCACATCTCCCCACAGTCCCATTAAACCTGCTACCTTGTAAATTACATTAATAAAATCTTAATGCTGAATTACTGTTCCTTAGAATAAATCTTATTTGTTCAAATATATATGTGTGCATAGTACTGGCTTAAATTGTTTGTGTGATATCATCTATAATTTGCGCATTTGTGTTCATTAGCGATATTAGACTATCATTATAGCCTTAAAAATGAGTTCAGTAACTTACCTCTTTTTTTTCTATTCTCTGAAACAGTTTGCATATTCAAGAGATGATTTATTTCTCTTATAACTGCCTTATGTTGTCATAATTTTTTACTATTAATCCAATTTTTAGGGTTTTCATTCTATTAGTTTTTAAACATCTTGTTTTTGTTTTGTTTTCTTTTTTACTTATAGTTTTCACCTCATTCAAATGTTTTAGTTTATCAGCAGAAATTGCTGATGGTATTCTTTTGATGAATCTTAAAAATTTAATTCTATTTGTAATGTTTTCCCTTTCATATTTCTTTCACTATTATTTGTGATTTTATTCCTCTTGTCAATTAATTTTGTCAGAGTTGTTTGTTTTATTATTCAAAATAATCAGGTTTTTACTTTTGGTTATTTCTCTTGTTATTCTTTATTTCACTAATTTCGGATGTATCCTTTTCCTATACTCTCTCTGTTTGCCCTGACTTTTTCTTTTCTAACTCTTTGAATTGAAATCTTATCCCATTTATTTTCATTATTCTGTTAAAATAAATACAGCATCACACATTTTATGCAATTCCTCTGTTTTGTTCAAAACAAAATATTTTGTGGTTTCAATTATGATTACTTCTTTAACTTATGAGTTGTTAAGTGTGGCCTTGCTTTCGAATAAATTTATTTATTTAAAAAAATTTTTAATGTTTATTTATTTTTGAGAGACAGAGACACAGCATGAGCGGGGAAGGGGCAGAGAGAGAGGGAAACACAGAATCTGAACCAGGCTCCGGGCTCTGAGTTTCAGCACAGAACCCCATGTGGGGCTTGAACTCACAAACCATGAGATCATGACCTGAGCTGAAGTCAGACTCTCAACTGACTGAGCCACCCAGGCGCCCCATGAATAAATTTATTTTTTAAATATTTTCAATTAATTTCTTATTTAATTGTTTTCGGTAATTGAAAGCACAATGTATGATATCAATTCTTTGGAATCTGTTGGGACTCCCATTGTGCCATTATTTGGGAAAATATATTTTGTGTATGCTTGAAAATAATTTAGGTCCTATATTTGATGCCAAGTTTGATATAGGTACTGGATCAAGCTAATTAAATGCATTATTCATATTACTACAATGCTACTATTTTTTTTCTTTCTGAGTTATTGATTTCTGAAAATGTATTAAAATCTCCTTCTGTGATTGTATTAATGTAATAAATAGCATCGACTGATTTTCTATTGTTAAGCTACCCTTGCATTCCTGAAATAAATCCTACTAGGTTATGATTATCTTTTTCATTCAACTTGCTAATGATTTACTTAAGATTTTTGTTTTTTATATTTATAAGAGAGACTAACTGTCCATTTCCTTTATTGTAATACCCTTGCACTAAAATGAGATAGGGAATGCCCCCTCTTTTTCAGTTCTCTGGAAGATGCTGAGTTGGATTGTTATTTCTTTCATAAATGTATGGAAGATTTATCACAGAAACCATCAGGATTAGTAGTTTTCTTTGTGGGAAGCCTTTTGAAAACAAATTTAGTTTTCTTGACAGATATGAGAATTCAGATATTCTCATTTTTATTGGGTCAGTTTTGATAAGTTCTACTTTTCAAAGAATTGGTCTATTTCAATGAAATAGTCAAACTGGCATAAAGTTGTTCATAATATTTTTACTATTTTTTACTATCTGTAGGATTTATAACCATGTCCTCATGTTTTATTCCTAATATCAGTAACTTACATCTTTTCTTTTTCTTGATCAGTCTTGTTAGAAATTTATCAATTGCATTAATATTTTAAATAACTTACTGGCTTTTTTTTTTTCCTGTTGTGCATCCATTTTCTGTTTCATCGGTTACTGCTGTTATCTTTATTATTTCTTTCCTTCTATTTTGTTTGGGTGGCTTTTTTTTAATTTATTTATTTTGAGAGAGAGAGAGAAGGAGAAAACATTAGGGGAGGGACAGAGAGAGACGGAGAGAGAGAATCACAAACATACACTTTGCTGTCAGCACCAAACCCCATCGGGGCTCCATCTCATTAACCATGAGATAGATCATGACCTGAGCTGAAATCTAGAGTCAGACACTCCACCGACTGAGCCACCGAGGTGCCCCTATTTTGTTTGCTATTCTGTTTCTAGCTTATCAAGCTAAAAACATATTTTTAATCTTTTTCTAATATACGCATCAAGAACCATACATTTCTCTCTAAATATTTTTCTAACTTTGTCACACAAGTTTTGATATATCATATCTTCATTATTATTCTACTGTTGTCTAAAAATATACTCTACTTAATTTTAAACTTTTGTAATTTGTGAAGACCTGCTTTATGACATAACATATGGTCTCTTTCTGGTAAGAGTGTCACATGCATGTGGAAAAATAATGTGTATCTTCAGTTGATGGATGCAATTTCTACAAATGTCAGTTTTGTCAAATTAAATAACCATGTTGTTCAAATCGTTTCTATTCTTACTATTATTTTTTTAATCTGCTTGTTCTATTAGTTGCTGAGAAAAGTATGTTAAAAGCACCGACTATAATTGTGTATTTTTCCATTTTTCCTTCTAGTTGTATCAAGTTTCCTTTTTATATTTTGAAGTTATGTTATTAGGTATATACAAATTTTTACCTTTTTCTTGTCTTTCCCTGGATAAAAATTTTGGTACCATGCTAAAGGGAAGTGATAGCAGAATCCTGTGTTGTTTCATATCTCAAGGAGAAAGGTTTTAGTATTTCACCATTAAATTTGATATTTGCTACAGGCATTTTATAAAACATTCTTTGTCAGTTAAGGAAGTTTCCTTCTATTTCTAGTTTGCTGATAGTGGTTCTTTATCATGAATGGAAGATAAGTTTTATCAAATAATTTTCTGTATCTCATAAGATATATAAATTTTTGGGTTTTTCCTATTAGTGTGTTAAATTATGTTCATTGACTTTTAATGTCACATTATCCTTAATATCTATAATAAACTCTACTTGATTATGATGTATACCTTTTTATATAGTAGTTAATTTCATTTGTTAATAAGTTCTTTAAGACTTGTCTATATTCTGCATTTTTGTTCTCATTATTTTTGCATATGGTCTTTTTTTTTCCAATCTGGTTATATTCTTGTCCAGCTCTTGAATCAACCTTATGCATGGAGAAGGGCACTCGCTGGGATGAGCACTGGGTGTTACATGGAAACCAACTTGACAATAAACTACATTAAAAAAAAAAACATTATGCTGGCACATAAAGAATAGAAAAGAATGCACCAATTTTTGAATCTCTGAAAGAGTTTTGTAAGATTGCTTTTTCTTCTCTAAACACTTGGAAAAATTCACCAATAAAGCCATCTGACCCAGAAGTTTTCTTTTGTGGCTGGGTTTTTAAAATAAGTTCAATTTATTTAATAGATAAAAGGAGTTTTAGGTATATTATTTTTTTCTAGATCTTATTTGACAAGATGTACTTATCAATAAATTTGACTATTTGATCTAAATTGTCAAACAGTGACATAATGTTGTTTATAATATCCTTTTATCATCATTTTAAATATCTGTAGCATCTAAAGTAATGGCCTCTTTTACACTTTTTTTATTAATACTTTTGTGTGTTCTCTCAGTTTTTCTTGATCAATTTCATTAATGAATTATTAATGATATTAATGATTGCAAATAATCAAATTTTGAATATAATGGTTTTCTCTATTATACATATATTTTCTACTTTATTGATTTCTGATTTTATCTTTATTACTTTTTTCCTTCTCTTTACTTTGGGTTAAATTTACTGTTTTATTTTCAAGCTTCTTAAGATAGAAGCTTGGAACTCTGACTTTAAGCCTTTCTTTAACATATGTAGTTAACTCTGTAAGCGTCCCCATAGCACTACATATAGGTTTTTATAGGATATGTCTTCATTACCTTTTAGTTAAAAATATGTGTTCTTACTTCATTTTTATTTCCTCTTTATTCCACATATTATTTTAAAGTGTGCTATGCAATTTCCAAGCAGCTGATGATTTCTAGCTCTCTTTCTGGGATTGAATTATAGATTAGTGCAACTGTGGTCAGAGGAACTATTTTGAATGATTTCAAACCTTTAAAATTTCTTGAAGTTTACCTTATCACCTAGAATATGATCACTTCTGGTAAATGTGCCAAGTACACTTGAGTGTGCATTGGTAGCATGCAGTGTTCTTTTTATTATGTTAAGTTGTTAATTATTTTTAAACCTTCGACACCTTTACTTATTTTATCCTTGACTGCTTGTTTTATCAGATGAGAGAAGTGTGTTAAGGTTTCTCTTTATGATTATAAATTTGTCTAGTTCTTATTTAAGTTCTGTCCACTTTTGCTTTATATATTTAAGCTATAATATCAGATAGATGAAAGTTTAAATTGTTATAACTTATTGGTGAATTGACTTTTTTGATCATTATGTAATGTGTGGTCATCTGTCTCTAGTAATGTTTTTGTCCATAAAATCTCCTTTTCTCTGACATTAGTATTGCTACACAGGCTTTTTTGTTTAGTGTGTATATGGTGTACCTTTTCCCATTCTTTCACTTGGAACCTGTGTATTTATATTTCAAATATTCATCTTATAAGTAGTATATTACCATGGTTTTTAAAATCTACTCTAACAATATTGTCTTTTAACTGAAGCATTTAGTCTATTTATAATTAGTGTAATTAATGTATTAGTGTAATTAATGTATTAGTGTAATGTATAAAATTAAATATATTAATGTATTTGGGCTTAATTCCACAATTATTCTCTATTTTCTATTTGACTCATTTCAGCTTCCTTTTTCATCTTCTTGCCAGTTTTTCATTAATCAAAAAATTTTATTATAACATAATTTTCCCCAGTAAGTAGTTAGTTATAACACTTATAGCCTTTGGGTTATAGTAATTAACCCAGGAAGTGGTTAGTTATATACATCTTTCTTATTCTTTTAGAGATCACTGCATACTTCCTTATTAGAATCTAAAACAATTTACTACTTTTTACTACTTCTCCAGTATTGCTAGAACCTTAGAACACCATAAACCTCATTTCTCCTCCTCTTGCCGTTTATTTTTTTCATGAATTTTAATCCTACATATGTATTTTTAGGCCTCATAAAACTTTACCCTTTTGGGGGCACCTGGGTGGCTCAGTCAGTTAAGCGTCGGACTTCGGTTCAGGTCATGATCTCATATCTCATGGGTTGAACCCCATGTTGGGCTCTGTGCTGACAGCTCAGAGCCTGGAGTCTGCTTCAGATTCTGTGTCTCCTTCTCTTCTGCCCCTCTTCTGCTCACGTTCTGTCTTTCTCACTCAAAAATAAATAAACATTAAAAAAAAATTTTAATTCTTTTCCCCTTTTTTTGAAGTTATATTCATTTGAATCTGCCCACACAATTTCTCTTTCCATTATTCTTGTCTCCTTCTATATTTCTGTACTTCCATATTACTTCTGTTAGTGTAAACTGCTGGTGATAAATTTTGCCTCTATTTTTCTCTTAAAATATATTTATCTTCTACTTTTGAAGAAAAATTTTGCTAAGCATAGAATAATAGATTTCTAGGTATTTTCTTTATACTCATTAAAGTAGTTCTACCATTCTTTTCTAGATTTCACCATTTCTGTTGAGAGGTCAATTTTCAATTTTTTTGTTGTTCTTTTGGGTAATAGTTCTCTTTCTATGCCTCCCTTTAAAATCTTTTTAAAAATTATTATTTGTTCTCAGCAGTTT
Source organism: Cryptoprocta ferox (assembly GCA_028646485.1). Classification (NCBI taxonomy): domain Eukaryota; kingdom Metazoa; phylum Chordata; class Mammalia; order Carnivora; family Eupleridae; genus Cryptoprocta; species Cryptoprocta ferox. Next base: position 70,935,175 of record CM053573.1, read on the forward strand.
TACTATGATGTGTGTAAATGCCAGGTGGGGGTTATAGACTTTTTAAAAATCCTGTTTGGAATCTTTAGGCTATCTTCAATCTGTGGGTATCTTTCATCAATTTGAAAAATTTTTTGACATCATCTATTGGCTGTTCCAATATTTGCCTCATTCTCTCCTTTTTCCCTGGAAAAGCAACTACTACTTTCTGACTTTTCTCTTACAGTGTTTTCTTTATTTTCCATTCTTATTTTGTCTCTGTTTCAAAGAAATTTTTCATCTTTTCATGTAATTTACCTTTTCCCCCTCTATTTTATTCTACATAACAATAAATAATAAGGTCTTTTTCTCTTAACTCCAACATCTAGATAACCTAAGGGTCTGCCATTTCTCTGTCCACCCCTGACCCCCATCCTCAACTTTAAGTTTTTGATTTTATGATTTTTTTTGTCATGGTATGTCTGCTTTACCCTTGATAACTTAAGTGAATGCTGAGTATTATATATAAAGAAAATACAAAATCTTTGCATCTCTGCATGATATGCAGGGAAGGTTTAATTTTCTTCTGGGTGGCAGATATAGTATAAACAAATAGATCATTGTACTCCGATTGGGTTTGAGATGTTTTGAGGTTGTGTTTCAGACTTTTTGACAGCTTGTTTATTCTTAGTTTGTCTTTTTTTTTTTTTAATATTTATTTATCATCGAGAGACAGAGAGAGACAGAACATATCATGGGAGGGGCAGAGAGAGGGGGAGACACAGAATCTCCAGAAGCAGGCTCCAGGCTCTGAGCTGTCAGCACAGAGCCCGATGCAGGGCTCGAATCCACAAACCGTGAGATTATGACCTGAGCTGAAGTCAGACACTCAACCGACTGGGCCACCCAGGCGCCCCTATTCTTAGTTTGTCTTGGTATCTTGGACATTACTCTTCAGTTATCCCAACCAAAAGCCTTGGACACATTCAAGGTCTCCTTCTCTTTGACAGACCCTAAACTCCCATTTTTTTTCCTTCTGTCTTGGTCAGTTCAGGCTGCCATAATAAAATACTATGGACTCGGTGGTTTAAACAACAGAAATTTATTTTCTTACTGCTCTGAAGCCTGGATGTCAGAGATTAGGATGCCTGAATGGCTGGACTGAGGTGAGGGCTTTCTTCTTGGCTTTCAGACACTTGTCTTCCTGCTGTGTCTTCGCATGGTGTTTCCTTCGTCCATTATAAGAACAGAAAGAAATATTTTTCCCTCTCTTTTTATCAGTTCACGAATCTCATCACGAGGGCCCTACCCTTGTGACTTATTCTAACCCCTCATTTCCTCCCCCAAAGCGCTAGGGCTTTGACATATGAACTTCGAGGGTTCAGAAACATTGAGCCCATAATGCTCTCCAATCCAATAAGGCTGCCAGACACTCTGGTTGGCATTTTGAGCAGCTGCTTTGTGGTTGGTCTCCCCACACATGTGCAACTTGGCAATCATCAAATGCTTCAGGGGAAAATTGTGTGTTGGGCTCCTCCACAGGTTTTCTCCATCATCATGACTCTTGCATCATGGCTGCTTTTGTTGCTCCCTGGTGCTTTGCAACATCTACGGTTGTGTATTTATTCAGCTTTTATAGTTGTTTTTTAGCAGGGAACAACTATATACTTTAGTCTAATAGAAGCTACTTCTTTTTATCTGTAAGCACCAGTACACTTTTCTGAATTGTATGGATGAGAAAGAATATAAAAATGGAAGAAAGACTTTCTGGGAATAAAATTATATGATAAGGAGGGCTTCTCTGTGTTCTCTAGGAATTCAGAATGTAGATAGTATTGATTCCTTTCTCATTCACATTTTTTTTAATGTTTATTTATTTTGAAGGAGAGACCGAGCATGAGTGGAGGGGGGCGGGGGCAGAGAGAGAGAGGGAGACACAGAATCTGAAACAGGCTTGAAGCTCTGAGCTGTTAGCACAGAGCCCTTCGTGGGGCTCGAACTCAAGAGAGTGGGATCATGACCTGAGCCGGACCTGAGCCAAAGTCCAATGCTTAAAGGACTGAACCACCCAGGTATCCCTCTCATTCACATTTTAAATTTACTTCCAATCTTTAATTTCATTTGGGAACTATTTGATCTATAAAATTTTACTTGTCCATACTATATATTTATTCTTAATTCTATTTTACTGAATGTCATGTAGATAGAAAGGGGGAGTTAAAAAATTAATTTAGACTAACATGGCAAAAAATACACTCACTTCATATAGTCATATGAAGCAAGGAAAAAATTGGAAATACATCAGTTGTGAGTACCAAAACCACAGATTTTGAAGTTTTGAGTTTTTTGTACATTGGTATTTTCCTATTTCTGCAACACCAGGGCTCTACACTAAGAGACAGAAGGAGAGAGAGAGAGAGAGAGAAAGAAAATGTAGAGAGAGATATGAATTGAACCATAAAAAAAATATTTCAAATTTCAACTCATTATCCCACCAAGAATGGAAATTTACAAAACTTTCAAGGTAATGTCTTTTTTTGCTAATTAATAATCTCATTAATTTAAATGTCAAACCACTCTCAGCATATCAGAGAGTTCCAAACTGTATATCCAATCTATAAGAAATGGACCATGATGTTTTATTACTGTTACATGTCAGTTTCATGTATTACTATGCTATTTCTCACCAGACTTCAACAAATTACTGTCGCCTAACACAGCATTAAGATAATTTCTTACTGAAGATAAGTAGCAAGAGCAAAACTACTTAGCACTTGACTAATGCTTTACATGGATTAATCTGCACTTGACAAGTATTATCTTGTTCTCATTTAACAATTGGAGAAAAAGGAGAAAAAGAAAGATTAACTCTGGAGAGCCAAATTAGCACAACAGCTTAAAGAAGAAATTTGCCTAGATAATCATCCCACCTCTTGGATGCACTTCCTAGACCAAAGCTAAACCAAATTAACAAACCAAATGAACCATCAAAATAAACAAAGAAAATAATCATCTTTTAAAAAGGTATATAGACCTTTTTAAAAACCATTTGACAAAGAGGAACTGGGAAAGGTGTTATTTTTAAGATGCACAGTATATCTGCTTTCTAAGGGATGGAGGCTGGAACTACCCTGGAGGGGATCTTCTTAGTTGTGAGGAGGGGAGTGTTCCACCACTAGATCGGACACAAATCAATGCATTATCATTGGGTAAGTCTTTTCACCTGTAGTTTAGTAGCCCAAATACTGATGCTTCAATGAAGCAATTGAGTTTCTGGTTAATAATATAAATAGGATTTCTTTTTTTAATAGGTCTTTCTCATTCCAAATTATGTAAATTTGTTTTATGCTTATATATTTATTGCTGCTCTTGGTAGACATGAATGCTTTATTCAAATTGTTGCTCACAGGAGATCAGGTTAAAATCTCAAAAGACTTAGAAGGTTGTGTTGGCCTGGTTATATAAAGCATCATATTGGAGAGTGGTCTCAAAATGGAAGTATATTGTTGCTGAACCTAATTGAAGAACTAAAGTCCGACAGATGGTGTTATTCAAGACTAAATAACCTAGAACTTGAGAAGCATACTGTTGCCGACTAAGTGTATTTGACACAATATTGATAAAAATTACAGAAATTACAAGATATCTTATGGTCTGATTTATTTTGGGTCAAATGGGCTAACAGCATAGGACATATGTGTAAAGATAAGATTCCCTCTCAAGGGAAATTACATTCCCAATGACGTCATCCTAGAGGAGGGAAGAATGACTGGGAGATGGGATTTATATTGGGGGGGGAACTATTTTCTTTCTGGGATTCAAGGAGATGGGGCTAGGATTCTGGAGAAGGCGTAAGATTACAGGGACTCCCATTGGGGAAAGCAGGCTGCCTCTTATCACAGCGGCCACTCAGAGATTAAACAGCCTGACTGACCTTTAAAACAGCAAGACCACACGCAGCTAAACAAGAAGTTGCATAGTAGGGGATCAGTGATGAGAATCTTAGAACTGTAGTCTCTTTCTAAGAGCAGTGTATCCATGTATAAATTATCTGTGATGTAATTTCCTCCAATTATTGACAAGCCTTTAGTAAAGTCCTCTAATTGCTCTAGTGTGGTCTCAGCTCTCATGGTCTGGCTGAAGTGGAACTAGACGAACAATGGCCTGAACAACTGAGCAAAGTGTTCTCAGGGCTACAAGAAGAGAACCTGACAGGTGACTGGAGTGGCCGACAACAACCTGGTTGGAGTGGGAACATCTAGGCACCCCCGGGGGGCTTTCAGAACTCCCTGGGAAGAGTAGGTTTGTCAAAGTCTTCCCACAGATGAATGTAATATGAGGCCCTTCATAGGATCTGTGATTTGTGACATCACAGACTGGAGAATTCTGGAACATTTAAAGAACACAATACAAAAGCTTTCACAGTTAAAACAGCAAACTACAGAGTAAAAATAAACAAAAACTTAGTCTATGCTTATCATTTTTTGTTGGGGGGGAATACTTCGAGGAGTTTTTATTGCTTTGGCTTTTTTTCTTTTGCAACACAATGATCAATATTTATTTTAAAATTAAAGATTTTTTTTCAGATTTACATCCCATCTGATTAGACTAATATTTTTAAATGAACAGCTCTTATTTAATGGTAGAGTCAAAGCAGATTCAGTGTCTTCTTTGGAACTAGAAGTATTTCCTTTCCTTGACTAATTATGATGAATGGTAAACGTTGTTAGCTGTTGGTCTTTACACATGTTTACTTTTAGCAGACTAATACATACACATATATGCACACAGGTATACTTTAGAGGAACACTAACTTTGCATGTTGATCTAAGCCAATGTTTTTCAAAATGTCAAGGATTCAGTCTGTACCATTACAACATGCAGTAAATATTAACAATACAGATTCCTGGCTCGTAACCCCAGGAATTCTGATTCAGAAGGAATAGTCTACGGCTCAGAAATCGGCATTTTCACAAGCTCGTTGGCGTTTATTGTGTCAATAATGTGTGAGAATCACTACCAGAGGCTCCTCCATATGTTGGACAGTTATTACTTTAAAACATTCACAGCTTTTTCACTCACTGTAGATGCTCAGAGCCAAAAGAGTCAAGTTATTTTTTAATGTACAAAAAAAAATCAAAACCTGAAAAATACAAAGAGAAGCAATATATATATATATATATATATATTTTACCAAGACAGTAAAAGCATCTGAATTCATATGGAATTGCTGGCCATTATGAAATTTTTGCCTGGCTTTACAGCACTGTGATATCACTTGAGATAAAGTCCTAAATGACTTCTGCTCATCTCCACGCCTCATACTGGCTCATACTTTGTACCATGATGTCATCTCTGAAACAGCTCCCAAGGAGGTAGAACTAGGAATTTCTCCACATTGTGCAAATCCCCAAAACTGATCATTTTTATCCCTCCCTGTTCTCTGACCTCCCCCACCCCCACTAGATTGGATGCACTCACAATAGGATGATGGCTTTTCTTTTAGAACTAGAATTTGTAGCCAGTCAGTAACATTTACTAATCACTAATTGTCACTTCTGTTTCACTGTGGTGTTTGGTTAACATCTGTTATCACACTGGATTCATATTATTGCTCTTTGATTTCTTTTCTCAATGCTCAGTATATATCCTGTCAGTATCTTTCTTATGGCATCTTGCCTTATTGTTATTTGTGTGCATACCTCTTTCTCTTCCTCCCTTCTTCCCTTCCTTCCTCATCTCATTTCTCTTTTCCTTAGATGATCCCCCCAAGGAGTTGTTTCAGGATCACCCAGGGTTTGCTCAGCATATGTGGCACTTGTGGATTCTGCATGTGTGGACACTGAGCTTGGAAGTGAGAGGCACAATTGGGCGCCAGAGGCAAGGCACTCTCAAGACTGTGCCTGTGTGAAGCTGGTCAAAGCCTGCAGGGTACCACTGCAGAAACTGAAATGAGAGACGGGTGGGCTGACAGATTGTGAAGTGGAGCCCAAGAGATGCTGATCTGGATGGCTTTGAAAAAACAAATAAGAGTTGCCAAGCAGACAAGTGGCAGATCATGGGAGTCCAAGGAGAGAGACTAACATATGGAAAGAAACGAAGGCATGAAACCATGGGTTGTGTCCAGAGACTGACATGCAGTCCCAGTTTGACAGAACATAAAATTTAAGGGGGGTAATGACAAGAGATGAGTCCTTACAGCCCTTTATGGAATTGAAAAGGACTCCGTGATTTGTTTAGTTTTGTGTACACTGGAATTTATTATTTGTTTAATTTTATGAGACAGTTTATGTCCTACAAAGACAAAGGCATCACTGTCTTCTCCACCACAGCCAGGCACAGGCATCTTGAATGAAGAAGGGTGAAGTCCCCAAGGGCTTTGTGTTCCATTCCAGAGATCTCCCATCACTCTCCGAGATGCTGGAGGACAAAGGTCATATCTACCTCATTCTCCTCAGTGCCCACTGCAGAGCCTTCTGCCAGTGGGTACCCAGAGACTGTTGACTGAAAGGATGCTGAATTACACAGTTCCTGAATTACACTGATCCAGTGCAAGGTATGGAAAGTGTAGGGATGCTATGAGAGGCTGCTGTATGGTACGAGAGATGTCAGAAAGCATGAGTTGAATAATCTGAAGGAAGAACGAAGACATTTTTGACATTCAGCTATTTTTCCAAGCTAACTCAACTAGTCAAATCATTCATAACACTCAAGCTAATTCATGCTCTCAGATCAAGCCTCAGGGTTTCTTTCCCGGATTCTAGGATACGAACTTCCCAAGACATCAGCGAAAACACTTGCTATTACTTTACATATATGCATAAACAGAAACAATTATCCAAGTGGTAAGATACTAATGTGGCTTTAGAATATAATTGCATTTATAAGACATCAACTGCTCTTTGACATTTGCTTCTAGATACAGTGTTATCAGTATAAGTGTGGAGAAGCAAATGAGTCTCAACAAATTAATGATTCTTGGGTGAAAGCCATTAGGCTTCTTCGGGTACATCCTTCCTATACTTGTGACACCTCTAACAAAGATCCAAAGAAAATGTGAGTTCTAAATAGTATAAGGCGTACCATTTCAGCTTTTTCTTCCCTTTCCAAATGTCATTTCACATTTGCAATGAATTGACCTAGCCCAGAAAAGATGCACAATGTTGAGATGAAAATCTGGGAGTGACTCCATGAAGGTGCTTGAGATGTGGTGTTTTTTCCATAGTTAAGCCCATCAGTGGCTCTCTGGGAATACTTTTCTTTTCCTTTTTAAATAAAAGCTTACAATGTATTATTTACGTAATGTCTCGATAATTTTAGTAAGAGCAAGAAAGGAAGCATCTAGCAGAAAATAAGATAGAATTCTTGCTAATTAAATGATGTGCTAGGCAACAGGATCAGAATCTCAGAGTCAGAGGGTACCTTAAAGATCTGCTGTTTTACCTAGGAACTGACAACCTAGAGAATTAAGTCTGGCCTACAAGATAGGCTTTCTTTAACAAACACGTGGGTTTTACTCCTGCCCTCCTTCCAAATCTGAAGCTATTGAAAACTCAAGAGGTTTCCCACAAATCTGAAGACTTGCAGCTTCTCTTCTTTTAGGACAATACTGAGCCCTTATCTCCAACCATAAGGTGGGGCTACCAACAGCCCTTCCCTTTAGAGGAGGTAGCCCTGTTTCTCTGTCCTCACCAACCCACTGAGAAGCACTGAGGTCTCTAGCTTGGCCCCCATAGCATGTGAATTTCCAAAGTCCTGTGCTACATTAATGCTAAGGCAGATTTTAACTCTAATATCTTGAATATCTGAAATTGAATAACACATGCTATAGTTTTATCTGGCTAACATGGGTAAATTTTCTTCAGTAGGGTATCATCTGACAATATAAATATAATAATTTGTTTAACAGGTTACAGTTTTAAACTAATTAGGGATTTACTTCTACCTAATGAAATTTGCTTATAGCAATTTAACGTTATCTTGTTAGTACAGATTGAAAATACCAAATTCTTTTCAAAATATTTTTTCTTTGAAGGCACCTTGAATATATATATATGTATATATATATGTATATGTGTATATATATTAACTCAGATTAGTTTCTATTCTGAATGTTTTTCAAACTATAATACCAATTTAAAGTAGGAATAATTTTCAAATGGCAAAATAGTTGACAACAAACACTTGGCTGTATAATTGGGAATCTGATGCTCACGCACAGTAAATGATTTGGCCTACTTTTCTGAATATTTATTTAGCAAATGCTTATCATCTTTCAAGATCTCTGTGTAGAGGGCAATTAGGTAATATAAAGGTGAGAGAGACCTGGTCTCTGCCCTCCAAAGAACTTACATTCTGGTCAGGAATACAAATGCATAAATAATTCAAGGCAGCTGGGAAAGGGGAGTGCTCAATGGTCGGCAAGAGGAACTGAGCACTGTCAAGGTCAGAACTGGAGTAAAGGTGTGGGGGGAGGAAGTGAGGGTGTTATTGCAAGATTCTAACCCAGTGACCCAGGGTGTTAGAGAGTCTACCCAGGTTTGGGACGGGACTGCAGACCAAATGTATGCTGAATGCTGCCCCCAAAAGGGGTAGATTTCAGGCCCTTGTCTTGTCAGTAAGAATTTTTTTTTTAAATCAGGTTGTATAGCTTTGTAAAAATGCAACTTGGAAGAGTTAAATGTTGGCCTCAAAAAATAATTAGGACACTAGTCTAATGAAAGAGAGATTAACTATAGCCTGCCTTTCTGTTTGGAGTTGCTTTGACCGGTTTTTTATAAGGATTGCTGTGGATAACCCAGGCTGGCATGGGCTTCAGAGGAAAGATATCCTCCTAGACTAGGTCAGGGAAGACTCTTGTCACTTAGCCAACATTGAAAAAAATCTGGTCTGTAAATGCTGGTCCTATAATGAGTTTATTCTGAAAGTAAAATCGGCCAGATTTACTATTTGGTATTATAGATATAAACAAAAACAATAACAATGATTGTTGGCCTAAAACTTTCCCTTCCCAGCTTTTGCAAATTCTTCTATTTGGATAACCTGACGACATTAGGAAATCTCACTTTAAATGACCAAGACTCACTTAGAACCTCAAGAGAAGGAGACGGGGATGAAGAGAGGTAGGGATTATCACTGATAACTGTGGCAGAATGCATGCTTCAAATTGCAGAGTTGCTGGAAAATGTCATTTCTGATTACACATTGTTAGTGAGCTCTCAGTACTACCAGCTGGCCAAGCACCGACAGAAGAGTGGATAATATTAACTCGCGTTGATAACTTACAGTTGTACTTTCATTGAATCCATCTCTTTCCATCTGCTTAAGGGCCTCCAGTGGGCCTTTGTACCTGATTATTTGTCTTTTGCCAACAGTGTTTAGGTCAGCATTTTTTTTTTGTTGCCATTTTTGGTCCTTCCCTAAGCAGTCAGTGAACTAGCCCATCCACATTTATATATATTAAACACAATTAAAGCAAAGCCCTAGAAAAGATATATAGGGCAGAGTGACCACAAGACTCAGTCCCTGCCTACCCTATGTTTATAGTATGGGAGCGCCTGGGTGGCTTAGTCAGTTAAGTGTCTGACTCTTGATTTCCATTCAGGTCATGATCTCAGGGTTTGTGAGATCGAGCCATGTTTCCAGCTAGCTTTCTGCACTGACAGGACAGAGCTTGTTTGGGATTCTCTGCCTCCCTCTCTCTCTCTCTGCCCCTTCCCTGCTCTCTCTCTCTCTCTCTCTCTCAAAATAAATAAACATTAAAAATACATATATGTTTATAGTATGGGAAGGAAGGAAGGAGGAGGGAGGGAAAGTAATTCATTAGACCCTGTAATTTCCAAGCACTATTATCTCATTTAAGCCCCCTCATAGGAAGCTCAAGGAAATGACCCAAGCTAGAAAGTTTCCCAACCCCTCCCATCAGTCCTCCATCTAGCAGCTTCTGTTTATCCCTTTCCCCTTGCACTGGTAGATTTTTGTCTTCTAATAGAGTGAGCTGTATACATCTGTCACAAAGACTGTGAAATACATTTTCCTAACTACAGTACCTGGCCTAGGGTCTGGCTCATAATTGGTGCCCAGTGAATATTTATTGAAGTAGTTGAATCTCCTTAACTAAAACAGAGTACTGGTGGGACGATGATACTTGGTATTCAAAAGCTCTGATTTAATGTCTGCTAGCCAAAGGGTTGGAGTATTTCCTCGGAGCAGGCACAACACCTGTCCATTAATCATGGACCAATTTCCCAGGTCATCACTTTTCCTCAAGAAAATACAAAAACTACAGGCTACTTCAGCTTCATTTACTGGCGAATGCACCGGAGTGTATGAATGTGCTCACTTTAGGAAAACCGACTATGAAAGTGGCTAGATGTAAAAGACTTTAAAAAAAAAAAAAAAAGAGTTTTACAAGTTGGATTTGTAGTGCATTGTGAGCCGTCCACTAATAGCGCTGACCAGATCCATTGTGTTAGGCATAAGGGGTAACATGGTAAGACAGATGGGGTGTGTCTGTGGGACTCTGTCAACCCCTGTTTTAAAAGGCTGCTTTCCTAGACACACAGCCTCGCCCCTAACACCCGCATTCTGACTTGCCGTTTCATCTAAACTCAGGATTTTGATGTACTCTGTTGACTAAGCATATCCTCACCACCACAAACTTGAGCAAAGTTGGCACTGCATCTCTAAAATCATGTGAAAAAAAAAAATGAATCAGTGCTTACACTTTGTTTGGGAATCACGTTGAATTCAGAGTACACAGGACTTCCTCCAGCTGTCTTGCAGAAAATTTCCAGGATCCTCTCTGCTTCCTTTCTTCTCCTGGATGCCTCAATCCCTGAGGCCCCACCCCACTCCCCACAAAGGAGTTATAGTACAGAAATGGAGACAGGGACCACGGGAACAAGCCGCACGCGAAAAAAAACACTGTGCACCTGGGAGCTTTTTGTTGGCTGCTATTGTTAAACCACTACTCTTCCAGAGCAGAATCTGTCAGATGACACCCGGTCTACAAGCCCGACTTAAAATGGAGGACTCCTCCTCCAAAAAATCACCAACGAGCTGCCTGAGTTGCCTTCCAATCAATCAGGATGAAGTTCTTCCAACCAATCACGATGAGGTCCTTCCAACCAATCAGGATGAGGGAACTTTTTCTGTGCAAGCAGGACCTCTCTTTCCTCTCGGAGGGTAGATTAAGTACTCTTTGTTAGTGCTGTTGTTCAGTTCAGCTCGAGCCGTAGCGTCTATCGAGCTTTGCCTGTGCCTTTGTTCTTCAGGTCTGGACTCCTTTCTATCATCTTAGGCCCAAGAACGTGACTCTGGTAATAAAACGAGGGAGGGAAATTCAAGGCCATGTATTAGGCCCTGTGCTAACCAGGACATATTCTCTATCTTTACCTCCCTCTGTCATTCTGTATGTATGTAAGTGTGTGTGTGTTTCCTCTTGGTAGTCCCTCGTAGTCTCTCGTTCTGCATTTACACAGGCCTAGGATTACTCCTAGTTCAGTGTTCTCCCCATCCCACTTCAACTGGTGTGCATCTATTAGGCCAGCCTAAGTGGCTTTACCAAGTGCTGGAGGTGACAGTGCCCTGCCACACATACAGATAATAAAGGTGCAAGTCATGTGTAGAGAATCCAAAAGCAATCATAACAACTTAAAGTCTGTTTATTATCACCATACGCCAGCAGCTCTAAGCAATGTCTGTACCAAATACTCCTCCTGATCTGGAAGGAGCAGACTGACCGTTGCCTGGCCCAGCAGCTGGTGTGCTTCCAGCCAGCCCTGCTCTGGAACTTGGAAATTCCTTTCCCTTGGCTGCCTTTTTTCACCTCTTCTCATGGAAAAATAATAAGCAAAGTGGACTTAAAGCAGCACAAACTATGACCCTTGGACCACTGGTGGCCTCTAGGTATTTAGATCTATCAAGTTGACAGTTTCAAAGGAAAACAGATGAAACAATATACTTTTCATATGATGGCAACTATTTTTCCCAGAAATCCTGTTAACATCCTTCAAATTACATTCCCAGCCTCTGCGCAATGTACTCTAAAATGGCAAAGTTGGTTGTTCATCTCGATCAACAGTATACAGTTTGTTTAAAGAATATTTCCCATTGTTTGCATGTTATGTATTTTAATAAAATTGTTTTAATTCTTTTTAAATGTTGCATTACATCCTTCTAAAATGGCTCAAACTAGGTTGTTATAGCATTAAGGTAGTCATTTAAAAGGTAATGCAAATACAACTTTAATGAATTTGAAGGTGTGCTGATTAAAAAAAATTTTTTTGTTATTATTGTTTTTAATTTACCTCCAAGTTAGCATATAGTGCAATAATGATTTCAGGAGTAGATTCCAGTGATTCATCCCCTACATATAACACCCAATGCTCACACCAACAAGTGTCTTCCTTAGTGTCTCTTACCCATTTAGCCCCTCCCCACACACAACCCCTCCAGCAACCCTCAGTTTGTTCTCTATATTTAAGAGTCTCTAATGCTTTGTCCCCCTCCCTGTTTTTATATTATTTTTGCTTCCCTTCCCTTATGTTCATCTGTTTTGTATCTTAAATTCCACATATGAGTGAAGTCATATGATATTTGTCTTTCTCTGACTAATTTCACTTAGCATAATTCACTCTAGTTCTATCCACATTGTTGCAAATGGCAAGATTTCATTCTTTTTGACTGCTGAGTAATAGTCCATTATATATATATGTATATGTATATATGTGTGTGTGTGTGTATATATATATATATATATATGTATATACACACACATACATCTTCTTTATCCATTCATCAGTTGATGGACATTTCAGCTCTTTCCATACTTTGGCTACATTGGGTTGCATGTGCCCCTTCGAAACAGCACACCTGTATCCTTTGGTGTAGTAGTAGTAGTGCAATTGCTGGGTAGTGCAATTGCTGGGTCGTAGGGTGATTCTATTTTTAATTTTTTGAGGAACTTCCATACTGTTTTCCAGAGTGGTTGCAACAGTTTGCATTCTCACCAGCAGGGCAAAAGAGATCCTTTTTCACTACAACCTCACTAACATCTATCATTGCCTGAGTTGTTCATTTTAGCCATTCAGACTGCCATGAAGTGATATCTCATTGTGGTTTTGATTCGTATTTCCCTGATAATGAGTGATGTTGAGAATTTTTTTATGTGTCAGTTGGCCATCTGAATGTCTTCTTTGGAGGAATGTCTATTCATGTCTTTTGTCCATTTCTTCCCTGGATTTTTTTTGGGGTGTTGATTTTGATAAGTTCTTTATAGATTCTGGATAGTAACCCTATATCTGATATGTAATTTCAAATATCTTCTCCAATTCCATCCATTGCCTTTTAGTTTTACTGATTGTTTCCTTCACTGTGCAGAAGATTTTTATCTTGATGAGGTCCCAATAGTTCATTTTTGCTTTTGTTTCCCTTGCTTCTGGAAACCTGTTGAGTAAGAAGATGCTGCGGCTGAGGTCAAAGAGGTTTTGCTTGCTTTCTCCTCTAGGATTTTGATGGCTTCCTGTCTTAGGTTTGGGTCTTTCATCCATCTTGAGTTTATTTTTGTGTATGATGTAATAAAGTGGTTCATGTTCATTCTTCTGCATGTTGCTGTCCAATTTTCCCAATATCATTTGCTGAAGAGACTGTCTTTATTCCATTGGATATTCTTTCCTGTTTTGTCAAAGATTAGCTGGCCATACATTTGAGGGTCCATTTTTGGATTCTGTATTCTGTTCCATTGATCTCAGTGTCTGTTTTTGTGCCCATACCATACAGGCACAAATTGATGATTACAGCTTTGTAATACATCTTGAAGTCCAGAATTGTGATGCCTCCAGCTTTGGTTTTCTTTTTCAGGATTGCTTTGGGTATCTGGTTCCATACAAATTTTAGGATTATTTGTTCTAGCTCTGCAAAGAATGCTGGTGTTATTTTGATGGGGATTGCATTGAATATGTAGATTGCTTTGGGTAGTATCAACATTTTAACAATATTTGTTTTTCCAGTCCATAAGCATGGAATGTTTTTCCATTTTTTTTGTGTGTGTGTCTTCTTCAATTTCTTTCATAAGCTTTCTATAGATTTCAGTGAATAGATTTTTTGCCTTTTTGGTTAGGTTTATTCCTAGGTATTTTAAGGGTTTTGGTGCAGTTGTAAATAGGATAGATTCCTTGATTTCTCTTTCTGTTGCTTCATCATTGGTGTATAGAAATGCAACCAATTTCTGTGCATTGATTTTATATCCTGTGACTTTGCTGAATTCATGGATCAGTTCTAGCAGTTTTTTTTTTGTGAAATCTTTTGGGTTTTCCATATAGAGTATCATGTTATCTGCAAAGAGTGAAAGTTTGACTTCCTCCTTGCCAATTTGGATGCCTTTTATTTCTTTGTGTTGTCTGATTGCTGAGGCTAGGATTGCGAGAGTGGACATCCCTGTCATGTTCCTGAACTTAGGAAGAAAGCTCTCAGTTTTTCCCCATTGAGGATGATGTTAGCAGTGGGCCTTTCATATATGGCTTTTATGATCTTGAGGTATGATCTGTAGGTGTGCTAATTTCATACAAGCATCTGGAAAAAGGAAAATCTACATAGGAAGTAAAGAGTGGATATCTGAAAATCAGTTATTAGTGGACAAGTGACCCATTTGCTCCCTGTCCCCAGTTTTGTTGTCTATGAAACTGTCATTTAGCGCATGAAGCCATAAGATTTTCACACCATTCTGAAACAGAACAGCCGACTCTTTGGTAAACCAATCACATTTTCTTGGAATGAGCTGAAAATAATGTTTTGGAATAGCAAACTGATTAATTTTGTCATTAAAGTTAGAAATGAGATAATATTACTCATGCACTTAAATTACTCAGGCATCAAAATGAGTAATTTTCATTACACATAACTAAAAAAAAGGTATGCCCCTCTATTTCAAGAATGTAAAACCAGAGACAAAGTCATTACCGATATTTTATTTGGAGAAGAAACAGAATGAGTTCTTGGCAAACTTATTAAATAGCACCTTTTAGATATTACATATTGCCAATGGCATATGATGTGATTGAGCAGTCAGCATCCCATGGGCATGCTTAGAGATGCCGCCCTTTACAGTGAGATAGAAACATTATTTTGAGCAGAGTATAGATCCACTTTTGGCAAAGGTACTTTAAATGAGGAAACATACCCAATAATTTCTGATTATGTTTTTCTCTAAAAACACACACTAAAGAAGAGAGATTTCTCATAACTAACACCTGTTTTTGCGAGTTACCAGATAGACTGGAAATGACACATTGGGGTCAGAACTGCAGATGTACCAGCTACATGGGCCACAAAGAAGGGCTTTACCATAGGGAGAGAAGAGACTTCTCTTGGATGCCAGTCCACACACCAGCTTATTCCTAGAGAACAGGTGGTAATCAACAATATACCTCCCAATCTTGATTCGGTGACTGTGATTCCATTGTAAACCCTGAGGATATGTCTCTTCAGCCTGATGTTCAAAGAAAAAGGCAGCAAGTATGAGACTCTCTCTACATAAGTTTGACGACTCTTGAGAGGAAAGGTGCTTACACCTGAGTAATTGAATAAAGTATGAAATACAACTTTTTTTCATGGCACTGTTCAAATCAGCAAAGACCACCTCTGCAATATTAAGTGACTTACTCAAATGGAATGTTTCAACATTCTAGTTGGTAGCTGAATACCTTGAATCTATCACCCTAGAGAAAATATAATTTTTAATGTTTACAAAAATAATATCAGATTTATTAAGAAGGCCGAATTATGGTGAAGCCAGCATTGTCATCAGGAATTTGGATCTTTCTCAAAATTTGATTATTTTTTTTCTCCCAGCTGAAAAACAAATCAATAATATATAATTGAGCATTTAAAAAAAAAAAAACATATCCAAATGCCAGAGCAGAAGACCATAAATACATTAAGAATTAAAGCACCTGAAAGTGGATTATTAATCTACTTCCTGCTGTTTCCCAAATTAAAACATTTAGCTTTCCAGTTTGGGACATGATATCCCAAGCTAGTATGGGACAGAAATTTGAAAGTAACCTTCAATGAATTCTCTCTCCATCTTGCCAGGCTCTGCACTGATCCTAATATCCAGAATCGTCTGAGAGTCACCAAACACTCCCATTTCTGATGATCTATAACTGTAATTAAGATTTACTATTTTGGGAGCACCTGGGTGACTCAGTCAGTTAAGCGTCTGACTTTAGCTGAGGTCATGATCTCACAGTTCGTGAGTTCAAGCCCCATGTAGGAGTCTGTGCTGACAGCTCAGAGCCTGGAGCCTGCTTTGAATTCAGTGTCTCCCTCTCTCTTTCTGCCCCTTCCCTGCTTGCACTCTGTCTCTCAAAAATAAACATTAAAAAAAAGATTTTCTATCTTTATTTTGTAAAAAAATTGAAAACATAAACCAAGTAACTATAAAAGATGACTGGCAGCTCAAGGTGTATTTATCACAGAGCTAGATATCCATGTACTAGTACTTTGATGAAAGATGGAAAACTATATTGTCCATTATATGGCTACAAAACAGTAATAATTAACTTGCAAATATTTTTATATCATATTTGCTTTATTTAAAAGATGTTTATAGAAGGCTATGTATGCCCTGACACTCACAAAAAGCTTCCTGAGGCTAAGATGAAAAAGATATTCTACTTCAAGTGTAGATAAATGAAATCACGAAGAATTGTACTGGGGTTTGGAATAAAACTCTCCCTATAATAAACCATGTGACTTTGTTTTCTGCCTATAGATCCCTGAGGAACTTCTTCAGAGAGAATGGAAAACACGAGAGAGAAGGCTATGGGAGTTTAGGATTTGAATATCCCGGGTTTCTGGCCATTTCCTTTCTTCCATTATAATTTGTTAGGGTGACTTTAAGTTTTGTATAAAAATATCACTATTGTTTTGAAAAAAATTGTTTTATAATAGAAGATTTTGTAGCATGTATGCTAGCTAAATTGGAATCTTTTTATTCTCATGTTTTAATATCTATTATTATTGCTTATTGCAATTTCAATAATGACATGCTTCCTACTCTCGTTGTCTATTAAAACTTAGAATTCCATAATCGTGCAGTTAAACTCTCACAGTGATAATAATTATGTGTCTGTATGTTCCTATGCAGAACATTTTTACTGCATGTGTCTTCATTTCAGTAATGCAAGGGTAAGCATTTGTTTCCGATACAGTTGCAAGCTGTTCTTAATGTAAACATCAGTGTTCCATCAGCCTTACAAATCCACGAGCAACAGCTCTCCGGTAAGCATCAGCATTGTTATCTCTATTCCTCTAGGGAATGCATTTTCACTTTGGTAATCTTGCCTGTATTTTTAGGATTAAACGTATGCTTCTCTCACATTGGAGTGAGGAGGGGCATGCTCATTTATTATTAAGCAGGCAGTCTGTTTTCTAACACTTAAAGGGAGAGTGAGAGAGAGGGGGTGAGGGTGGTGGAGAAAAGAAAAAACCCTGCTGTCCAGCTTGACTTTTGAGAGTTATCCAGCACTTTGGACCTCTGTCCATGGTAGCATATACCAGGCTGCACTCATTTTAGGTGCTAGAACAAAGAGGGGAGGGGAGGGGCGAAGAGCAAAGGAGGGGGAAGGTGAGGAGAGAGAGTTGTTTCTCCTATCAAATGGCCAATCCAGCTCTTGGTTCTAACACTATTTTGGTATCTATGGTCAACATTGAGGTGTTAAGTTCTAGAGTGGGATGGGAATCGAATAGATTGGCTAGTACTGGGAGGAGCAGGCAGTTAGAATAGGAGCCATTTGCTTTCTTTTCCTTTTTTCTCTGTTTTTAATCATTTCAGCCTAATGCTCTTTGCCAGTAAACCATACTACTCCTACTTCCACTCCCTAATAACAAGAAGTCTAACGTAGTAAGTAAATACTCTATGTAAACAACTATACTAATTATTTTGCATATATTACTTCATCTAAAACAGTCATAACTCCTTTGAGGCAGGTGTTACTTCCTCCAATGTTCAGATTAGGTCATCGAGTCATAGAGTTCAATTGTTGGTCTGACATGATATGGTAACTACATGTGGAACTGTCATCCCAATACAGAAGTCAAAGACTTCAAAGCTTTAACTGATGTAATATGACAGGCCAATATCCTAAACCTCTATATGATTTTGTTCTACAAAAAAAAAAAATTGTGAGGCTTTCAAGAAGAAAAGCTATACATTTTCCTTCCATCAACATTAACTAAATAGGTTGTTTTATTAGGCTCTCTGGGGAATGTGTATGTACGACATGGATTCTTTCCTCAAGGAACTTGGAATCTAGGGATAGAGATTATGTATATGAAAAAGTAATTGTAACACAACAAAAAGTGGTAAGTATGACAAAAGAAGTATAGATGAGGGTTGTTTGGTAAAGAAGTAACTTGCAGCTGGGAAGATAAAAAAATCTTTATAATACAGGCCAGATATAGCCAGACACAGGAATGTAAAAGAAGGGATACCTACTAACAGGCAAATATGGATACGCCACCCAGCCATACATTTTAGAAGTTTTCCCCGGTCTCATCATAGACAGGGGTAGCAAATGTGTGTGTCCTTGAGCAAATTGTATTCTCTCTTTGACCCTATCTCCTTTCCTATAAATTGAAGGGAATAGCCTGTAAGACAAGACAAGCTACAATCAATGGCTCTGTATTCAGATTCTGATTGGATTGGTTGCCAAAGGGAGAAGCAATCTAGGGGAGCAAATAGAGAATTGTTAGATACTCTTGAGTGACTGTTGCAGAAGAAGGGTAAGGTGGACTTTGTTGAGCTGAGAGAAGATGGACTCTCTTCTATAAGCCTAAAGAAATCCCTGGTTCTGGGAAGAACCTGCCCATAACCATAAGAGGAAAATGCTTGATGTCCATCTTGTCCCCACCCTCTGGGGAACTGTATTTTTTACCTTTCCTTTGACTTGTATGATAAAAGGGTCAGAGTCTGGTCATTGAATTCAGGCTACTTTTGGGGGCTGGTT
Source organism: Cryptoprocta ferox (assembly GCA_028646485.1). Classification (NCBI taxonomy): domain Eukaryota; kingdom Metazoa; phylum Chordata; class Mammalia; order Carnivora; family Eupleridae; genus Cryptoprocta; species Cryptoprocta ferox. Next base: position 70,954,146 of record CM053573.1, read on the forward strand.
GCTAGGCTGTCTGGACTCAGATGACCTCCACCCATTATATTTCTAGGTGAAATTTCCATGATGCTACAATTCAAGAAATGTAGATGAAGTACTAGCCACAATGCTGGTGCATAGTAGGGATCCAGTAAATATCTGCCAGAAGTCAAGAAAGAGGTGCTTGAAACAGACTGTAACCAAACCCAAGTTCGTCTATCCAATGCATGGCAAAGACAGTCCAATGAGACATCAAGCATGTAACAAGGAAAAGGTTTATTCAAGAGGCAGCCAAACTAGGAGACAGAAGTGCAAGCCTCAATCCACCTCCTGGAATAGGGAGAGTCAGAGAAATTTAAAGACAAAGGAAAAGAGGTGTGAGTAAAAACCTACAGCTGCCACTATTAGTCCTGTTAACTTTGGTTGCTGCTTTCGAAGCTAAGGGCAGTTTTCTAGCATCTTCTTTTCTGGTGGTAACAACTCAAGGGTGTTGCTAAGAGATTCGAGACTTCCCCCCCTCAGCCACCCTTTTCACATTTTATTGGCAAAAGGGTACTGTACAATTTCCAAAGGGAACTCTGCCATCAACATAGACATCACATCAATGGGCAATTCAGCATCCATTAATAAAAATATGCAGACTCTGTCCTCAGGAAAGTGAAAATGAAATAACACTAAGTGGAAAAGCCAAATAAAAATTATTATATGCACTCTATAATTACTACAATGGTTACACATGGAAAGATGTAAAACAAGCTGAGGAATAATGAAAATCATTGTTTAAGCCGAAGGAATAAAGATATAATTCCTGGTGAAGTCAATTTAATAATAAACTCTTTTTCTAATTAATATATCATGGTACTTTCTCTTATTGATGCTAAAAACCCAAACCATGCAAAAAATGTAAAAATCCCTACATAATCTCACCCCCCCCCCCAAGGGCTAAGATTTAGCAGCCTTTTAGCAGACTGCTGGAATACTTCCAGATTTCAATACATATATGAGCATACCTACACGTATTTCTCCAAACACGGAACCATATTCTGCATTCTGTTTTATATATGTTTTATTTTTAATATCAATAGTGTTTTTGATAGTGGAAACAATGTAAGTTCATAAACTCTTCAAACAATGAAAGATAATCAATTTAAATACAAATAATTCTAGAGGTTCAAATACAAATGACAAGGTATAGTCTTTTCCTTGATTGCCATCGAGATTCCAATCAGGTAGAGTCCCATGCTTCCTAAATGCTGCAGCCCGGTAATAAAGCTCTGTCCTCCAAGGTCAGGAAGAAGGGCAATGGAGGAATTCTGATGGTGTGGGGGAAGGGGACTTTAGGCCCATCTGTCATTTTGTGCCTGACCCATCCAGACAGGGCTCCATGGAGTTCTCCACAGTGACGAAGGAAGAAGTTGCCTCTTTTGTTAATTAAATAGATGTGAGCCCAAGGAGCCCATAAGTGAACCGCAAAGAGGCAACTGGTGAAAAGCTGCTACAGACGTGCCAGCGGGCCCCACAGGCTTGGTTTTGATTTTCTGTATTTACACCCTACTTTCCGAGGAGACCTGCTATCCATATTCTGCAGGTCTCGAGCCTGTGTGCCTTCTCTCCCAAGGGATGCTTCTCAGCTAACGGAGGCTCTTATTCATTATCCTCGTGTCATTCTAGCTAATAGGACTGAGGTTTTTCTCAGGTCACATGGCTGTGCTGCTCTGTCTTTGAACCAGGCAGGCTGGAAAAATGCTTTCTCCTTCTGCTCTGTAACTACTTGAGTAATGAAATAATGTAAGGTTATGCAGCACAGCATATGGCATTTCCTCGGAGAGTAGATTCGTAGATTGGAAACCTCGGAAGTTAGTCTTTAGGTAGAACAGCCCCACAGAAGCCTCTCAGATATACTAGACTTGCTATTTTTTAACACAGCCCTGGTAGGTTTAGGGACCTATGAATGCTGGCCACTGTAAGCATTTACATTTTTCTGAGGTGAGAGTATAATGCATGCACCAGATCCTCAAAGAGATTTTCAGCACCCTAAAATGTAAAAAACCCTCACATTATAGATCCTAGACCTGCTGTAGCACATACTGTTGTTGCCCGGGCCAGATTCCCTTAGTTTTCTTTTGCTATTTCAAGCACTCGCTTCCCCCAATTCCACAGGGTTTTTGCTTCTAAAGGCTCACACCTGTGACTTTTCAGAGTCTCTGTTGCTTACTCTGAAAGCTGAATATCTGGAGTTTACATTGCCTTGGGGTGGCCCTTGGTCAATGACAAACTGGTGAAGTATGAAAGCCAGCTACGTTGCCTCCAGTGGGGACAATCCAATGTGTGCTTTATACTCCAGTGTGCCTGTGGGATCAGGCTGGAGCTGGGGCTTTTCCAGAAGTTGCTTTTCCTCTTCCTTGTCCATATCTTATTTCCCTCACTACCTTCCTGGGTTTTCCTGGGAGCACTTTCTTATTAACTTGCTCAGAAGTCCTGGCCTCAGGGTCTCCTTCTGGGGAAGCTCCCCTAAGATAACTGCAGATAGAATGCCAGCAAGTCCCTCTGCCCCTGAATCTCTTAAAAAACAACTGATCACAGCCTACAAGCAAGATGGGTTGTCATGGACAAGCTGGAGGCATAGTAAGAGACAAAGCGAATATGAAACAGGTAGATGGGCATATAAGTAGGACAGAGAAAAAGGAAAGAGGAAAATGAATGGTAAGGGAATCATTCATTTATTCACTTGGTACCATGTAACCCTGGACAAGGTTTTAAATAAGAATGGAAGAATCTAGGTTCTTCCTCGGACTCCATAAATTATTAGTTGTTTGGCCTTAAACAAGTCACTCATATTCCCTGAGCTTCAAGCATTCTCACTGTAAATCAGAGATCATAATACCTAGTTCATAGGCTTATTGGAAGAATCAAATAAAACAATGGAAGTGAAAACATCTGAAAGTCGTAGAGCATAATGAAATGCTGCCTTCACAAAGCATCTGTTTGTCTCATGATTTAGACTACATTCGTATGTAATGGAGTACAAAACGCACTTAAGATATGACACTGTCATACAAGAGGTTTTCATCGACCTGGAGAAACAACACAAGCACAAAGGAAAGAGCTAAATAACAGGTAAGCACGTATCAATATACAAAAATATGTAGACGGGGGCAAAAGAGATTTCAGAAGGTGGGTGAGGTCACACTTGCCCTAAGGAAAAGCCCCATGGCTTTAAGTCATTTCTTTCTAATAAATGCTTCCCTGACACCTGTTCTTCTTCTTGGAACACTCTTCAGATCATTAGAAATTGGTTATTTAATGTCAAGCTTTTCCACCAGATTATAGAGTACAAATCATATCTGAATTAGTCACCTAGGAGTCTCCAGTGCCTAGCATGTGGTTGGGGCACAAGAAAATACTTCTTAAAAAAAATATTTCTTAATGAATAAGTGATATGAGATGAATATTTTAGGGTAGATGGAATCTGGATAGGCAATTCAAAAATATATTGCAATGTGAATGAAAGGAGAAACAAAGGATAAAACTATCTAGACCCAAGCAGGGCTCGTGCTCAGCATAGCAGGAGAAAATTTGGAGATATACGGGAAGGACCACACTATAAAATGACTTTGACTGTGAAAGCAACCGACTTTTGTCCATGAGGAGTCCCTGGAGGTTTTGTAGCAGAAATATGCGATGGGACCAGTGCAGTAGGAAGATCCTTCCGGAAGCAGGTGTGGGATGTGCTGTGGGGATAAGTGGATCGGTGGGATGGAGCCGATAGTTGATGCGTGGGGGGGCCGAGCAGTTAGACTAAGGTGCAATTCATCACCAGGGGCACCTATCCTGTCTCAGCTTCCTTTTTTTCATAATTTCACCAGAAATTAAACTTTTGTATCAAAGGACGTACAGTCTCCATTCCTCACTATTTTCCAACAAATGATTGGCAAAGAACAGATTTACAGAAAACCAGGAGGTGAAATCAACCACCCATTGAGGTCTTCATCTACAGGTTTCCTTCCAGTAACATTTGGCCTGTGCTTAAGCACCTCCATGGGCAAAGAGCTCACTACCTTCTAACAGCCTGTTCCATGCCAGCATTATTGGCATTATTGAAATACAGGGCATGCTCACATGATTGGCCATTTGTTTCAAGAAATTCCACAAGAATCATCTTGCCCTTGGTATGGGACTGGCAGTCAGAAGACTCAGATTCTATTTGTTACTTGATAGATGACATTGGGCAAGTCATTTCTTCTAAATTTACCTTAGTGTTCTCAACTTCCAAATGATGACGTTGGACTAAATTATTGATTTTCAAACCTGGGTAATCATTGCAACCACCAAAGAAACTTGATAGAACCATAGCAAACCTCCTGAATCAGAGCCTTTGAGAGCTGGGCTCAGGAATCATATCATTCACAAACCCAAATGATCTTATGAAGCTAGCTTGGGTCTGGTGCAGGTAGAGGCATCTTGGACCCCACGGACTAGACGAGCCCCTCGGTCTTCTCTGGCTCTCCAAATTCAATTCAAGGGTTTTGTTCTGTGATTCCCATCTTAGTAATAATACAAATAGTCATAACTATAATCGTTTTGTCATGATATACCAGCCCATGTTTTAAAAGCAAGGGTGGGGAGGTATCACTAACAATGTAAAGAATTTTTCTCTAACTCTACCCCTTCCTGTATCTGGGGGAATCGCTGAGGCATCACAAACACCCCATTTCAGTTCCAGGGTATTCTGCCCTTCTGCTCAGGCTTTGCTGCCAATGAGTGCCCCTCCCCCAGAGTGACGTGTATGTCATCTCTGAAACACAAGAATTCCTCCAAAAACGACGTTGGTGCTATTGTTCTCACTACGTCCTGCTGATGACAATTATCCTATGCTTGCCAGTGGTGTCACCATGAGTCCCAGCCACGAAGCCCACTGAGATTGCTGATGAAAGGGCCACAGGCATCACTAAGTTACAAGTATATCAGATGGGTTTCATCTCATGTGCTGGCTCAGACCAACTGAGAATACCATGCCTGCATCAAGGTTTGGGGAAATGCCATGACTGCTTAATTATGTCTGTTATGAGCACAAGGATGAAAAACGATGGTGTGCCAAAGATATACCATCTAGTCCAAATCCCCTCTTTTATTTTTGGCTCTTTATTTTGTTTTATAGATGAGAACACTGAAGCCCAGAGAAAGACTTACCCAAATTTCCACAAGTACTATGGAGACACAAATTCTCTCAGGCAAAATTTTGGTTGGAGGCGGCTGGCTAATATGCAGAATTTGAGACTTGTGGTATCTGTGTGTGTGTGTGTGTGTGTGTGTGTGTGTGTGTGTGTGTTTCCCTTTAGAAACCCAGGCAACACTCCACATTGTAATGCAATGCCTCTTGTGTATAGTCTGTGTGGGCTTTCCAAATGTTTATCTGTCCTTTCAAAGTTAAAAAAATTTCTCCACAGGATTTATCCAGGCAGCATGATATCAGGACATTACTTACTTCATTTTCTAATAGTTGCTATTTCCCCGTTGTTAAAGGGTCAGCTATAAAATGATGCTTCCTTTACTGAAAGCCTGTACTGCCGGGACAGATTAGATAACTCAAGGGATTTGCAGCGCGCTATAGAGCCTTTAACCCCTGGGTCACTCTTTCATCTCTCACCCAGATTAGGCCTGACAGATGTTCAGAAGTCTTCTTGGAAGGGAATGCCCAGCTACTTGTCTCAAGACAATCAACACTGAGAGAGAGAACCTTTGTGAATATCTTGACATACATTTTTGTCATCCCTTTTACTCCAGTAGTCTGTCATTCCACAAATCAACAGAGATCCATGACATCTGGGTGAAGTTTAGTTGGCACAGAACAAGGAGGCACTGACCATTAAAACAAGTACTGGTTGTCTGGCCCCAAAGCTCTAGCCACAGGCCACAGGTAAAAAGATTACACCACAAGTGATCCTGATTTCAGGGTAGGTGCTAGAAAAACATCACTTCTTGAATTGAAGAAGATGTTCTTTGTCACACTTCCATAGAGTTCTTTATTCTCCACTGTGCCCACTTCCCAGAGTGACACTGAGAGCAATAACGGTACACCTTGCAGGTTGAAATTGTACAATGTCTTGGTTGAGTTCAACCCACTCAGAGATCTAGCCTAGAATTCACCTCAGAAAACTTATCGAGTTGCATGATGATTATTGGGATTGTTGATTCCATCATAGGAAGAAAGACTTAAGTGGGAAAGAATACGTTATAAATGGGATTTTTAAATATTATTTACCCAGAGCAATAATTCACAGCTTTTCCAGTTAAAGGACACCTCAAACTCAGGAACCCTTCCAAACATAACCGTGCTCATTCCTTTAGTACATATGGAGTGGCAAAGCATTTATATACTTACATATCTCTGGAATTCCTGTCATAAACCTCAGTCTTCCAAATTCTCCCTCCACTTTCTCCAAGTTTCTCACAGATTGGGAGCCTCTGACCCATTGGATTTATGCATGTGTGCATCTTATAGGTAACAGTATCTGTTGAAATAACCCAACAAAGTCTCTGTTCCTACAATTATGTTTTGTTTTCATAAGTGTACAACAGTTGTAATAATAGGGTGTAGAAAAAAAGCAGGCCATTGACATTTTCAACCCAAGTTACTACTTATTCATATTTATTTGTATCCCAAATCTTTCAATGGGAGACTAAGCTCAGCTCAGATGATCCCCATGACCCACTTGCTCTGATAATGCTGCTGCGGTTTTATTATTTCTTCTCCTTTCATAAGTATCATTAGTAAATTAGGGTAACCATAGTGTATTATCAGACTTTTCTTTATCAAAGAAAGGTATTATGAAAGGAAGGTATTTTGGAGAATTGTGGTGTAGTGGAGAGAACATTGGATTAATGTAAGAAGACCCATTCTTGTTATCAGGCTGAGTATTTGACCATGTGATTTAACCCTTCAGAGCAACAATTCTGTCACCTATAAATTGAAAAAATAATTTCCGTTCCTGCCTCACAGCAGAGTTAAAGAGATCCAATACATTAATGTACATGAAAGAAACCGCAAGCTTTAAAATTTTGCAGTGTGCCTTATAATTCATTTATTATTATTACAAAGGTAATGGTAGTTTATTGTGGAAAACTGCAAAATGTAATAAACTATGAAGTCAGTTAATATTAACTCATGATCTCACCATTCAGAAGTATTACCTGTTAACATTTTGACACGTGAATTTCCACACTATTTTTGTTCTCCATATGAGCATGTGAAAGTGTTTTAAAAAATTGAAGTCTATAAGCATGGTTTTAGGATGTACTTTTTTTCACTTAAGAAATCTTGGGTATGATGGGCTAAAGTGTGTTTCCCTAAATATTGTATGTTGAGGCCCTAATCCACAATGTGACTATATTTGGAGATAGGATCCTGTAAGAGGTAATTAAGAGTAAAGGAGGTCATAAGTGTGGGGGTTTAATCCAATATGACTCACATCTTTTATAAGAAGAGGAAGTGATACCCAGGATGTGTGTACACAGAAAATAATGGCTATGCGAAGACATAGGGAGAAGCTAGCCATCTGCAAGTCAAGGTCAGAAACGTGAGAAATATATTTCTGTTGTTTAAGCCACCCTTCTGCGTGTTTTGTTACGGCATTTCTAGCAAACAAATATGCTGGGCATTTCTGTTTAAATATTCTTAAAGAATTTTATTTTTAATGTCCACAGATCCATCATTTTGATACAATTATGTAATGAATCCCTTATTTTGATGATTTAGGTCATTCCCAATTTTTGTTATAATAAATAATGCTCCTAACATCCTTATACATTGGTAAACTTTTTTTTTTTTTTGGTGTTAAATGCTCTCCAAAAGAACTGTAGTAAAAATTAATGGGAATCAACTATGGGAATTCTTCGTACTATTTTGGTGTCTTTTCTGAGTTAGAAATCATTTTAAAATAAAAGTTAAGGAGAGAGAGAGCCCATAACAAGAATAGAATATGTCTAAAATATTTATACAAGTATTATCTGCAGCCATTATTATTTAGGTACAAGACCAGGCAAGCCTTCTTGGAGATCAATATTCTGATTACAAATACCATCCATCAAACAGAGACTCTACCATAAATGCTTTCCATTAGTAGGAATTTGACAATTTTGTGCACAAAAGGGATGGGAAAGAAAGGATGCTCTGCAGAAAGTATGTTTCTAAAAACTATTGCTCCTGCACAGAGAAGAGCAAATGCAGGGGTGGAGGTGAGATCACCGCCTTCGGTGGTTTCTTCTTTAACTGTATAAGCAGTGGCCATAGGTACCTGTCTCCTTACGTCCCCCATATTATGAAAAGATTCACCCTGGCTCTTATAATCAGGGTGGTGCTTCCTTGGATTTTGGGGGAATAAGATAATTCAATTAATGTCCAATATTTACTAAGCACTTAATGCATACAAAGTTTTGTGGAAGGTTACAGAAATTAATAAGAATGAGTTCTTACCCTCTAGGTGGACAAGCTAGTGAGACAGACTAATAGGATAACAATGAGCTCTCATGAAAATTGAAGGTAATAAGCCTATTGGGAGCTGGCATAGTACTGACTAAGCATTAAAGAGACCAGGTCATCAATAATAGAGGAGGTGGCATTGAGGGACAAATAGGGTATTGCTAAGCAGAGTCAGATGGAAAGCCTCTAAGAATATCTCATATCTAAAGGAATGTCTTGGGGCCAGGGAGGTGCAGTGCCTCGGGTAATTGATGCAGGATGCACTGGGGTGTGACAGCCACAAATACTGTAGTGTAGATTTGGGATAACTAGGGAGCCATCAAGAGTTTTCTATTTGATTTGTATTTAAAGATCACTGAGAAAACTGTAAGGGATAAAAAGAGTAGAAGAAAATATATCGCTCCTGGTTCAAGAGTAGCAGAGGGAAAAGAGTGGCCACTCTACCCCACCTCCTCAAATTCCAGAGCCAGAAAAATGGGAGTTACATGTCAGTCACACATACAAGGCAGTGAGGTGAGGTGATCAGACAAAAGAATCCACACATTTTTTTTTCTGAGTGCTTGGCAGATAGGTTTAATATTTGTCAAGGCATGGAAAAATGGTTCACTCTTCACTTGTGTTAATGCATAATGCACCTTTATTTGTAAGGTATCAGTCCTACATTTGCCAATCTTGATGTGACTTTCAGAAAGGTATGTACCCTCTCTGAAACTCTCCTTTGTCTAATGTGGGTAATAATTATCTACCTCATAAGGATCGTGAAAGCATTAAATGAGATAATGCATGTGAAGGTGTTTGTTAGCTACAAAGTGTAATACAAATATTATAAGTCTATATTTCTATTTTATTCAGTGGGAATGACAGAGAAAATATTCTGTACTATTTTACCAGAAGGTGGCAGCATGTGGTTTGTTAGGCACATCCTCTCTCTTAAATCTAGGAGGTATTTTCTAGAGAATTCTTCAAGCAACCATGAAAATCTCATGGGAAGACCCTGATTCTTCTGTCTTACTTTGTTTTGTTTGGGAAAATTGGGGGATTAATACAGAGATAAGTTGTAGGAAGCAAAGTCTTCTAAGAAGCTCAGTTAAGGAGAAGGCATTTTTTTCCTGGCCCCACCCCTGCAGGGTATGTGACTTTCAAGGCCCCACATTTGTTCGCATCTTCTTAAAATGCCTTCATTGTTGCCTGGTGTTTGAAGCAGGGACTTATGGTTTTATGGCTCTGATTAATGCTTTTATCTGATTGTCTCCTCTTCTACATGTTAATCACATCAGCACACTCACATGCATTAACATGAACACTTCCAGCTGCAGAGATGATCTGAAGAAAATTTCAAAGCCAGACATATCCTCCAGGATCTTACAGCCAGTCTTATTGGGAAGACGGAGCATGAAAGGGTTTGAAAATAGTTACAAAATAATATATCAACATGACCAAACAAAGGTTCTACTGGCTGAATATTGGAGGCCCTACAAACACAGAAATGGTCAGAGTAAGACTGGGGGTACGGAGGCTTTTTGGAGAAAATGTATTCGACCTGTTACTTCAAATGAGAAAAATGCTTGTGATGGTTTATAACCTATTCCACTGCACACACCCTGCAAACAGACCCAACATACCCTGCACCCCACCATTCCCCACAGTGCTCTACTTATGTATATGTATGTATCTCCCTAGAATAATGTTTTCTTTGGACTTTGTTAAAATATATTATTTCCCATTATTTCTTATAATGATATAAGACAGCTATTCTGGATATATTGCAAAACTCAGGCTTTGGAGAACAGGGATGGCATCTCTCTAAATACCTCTGTAGTGTGTCTAATAAAACTAAATAGCAGGCAATTTTATTGATAAGTAGGTTTATTGATAATGTAGAGATGGAACATATGTCAAACCTAGGAATAGCCATCTTTTTAAAAAATTTTTAAATGTTTATTTAAAGAGCGTGAGTAGGGGAGGGGCAGAGAGAGATGGAGACACCAAATCCGAAGCAGGTTGCAGGCTCTGAGCTGCCAGCCCAGAGCTTGACACGGAGCTCGAACTCATTACCATGAGATCATGACCTGAGCTGAAGTTAGACACTTAACCGACTGAACCACCCAGGCGCCCCTTTTAACCAGCTTTTTAAAAACTGCTTTCCAGGGGCACCTGGGTGGCTCAGTTGGTTGAGTGTCTGACTTCAGTTCAGGTCATGATCTTGCGGTTCGTGGGTTCGAGCCCTGCACTGGGCTCTGTGCTGACAGCTCAGAGCCTGGAGCCTGCTTCAGATTCTGTGTCTCCCTCTCTCTCTTCCCCTCCCTGTTCATGCTCTGTCTCTTTCTCAAAAATAAGTAAATATATATATTCTTTTAACTGCTTTCCAGTTCTCTACTTGGATAACCACTGTTCTCTAGACTTGGTTTTGTTTCCCATCTTGACAATGATGATAATACCATATGCTGGTGTTGTCACAAAACCCAAGTTGAGTATGAAGTACAGTCCAATTCATGCTTATTGTTTGATTTTCATCAAGTTTGGAGACAATGAAAGAAGATTTTTTCTTTTTATTTTAGGAACTATTTACAGAGTGACATGAGGTGCATAGTCTGTGCCGATGAATCCAAAATTGACAGTATTCCAGATTCGGTTTCATTAGGAAAGAACCTAAGACCCCACACATGAGTCAATCTCGGTGACTGTTGTGCCTCACTTATAGGAACTGGGAAAGTATCCAGGTCTATAAAATTTTTCCTGCAGCCCATAAAATTTATAATTAACCGCTGCCACCGCGTTCATTTCCAAATTTGTTTTAAAAACTGATTTTTGCCCAAGATCCAATTGAAATGGCCTACTATCATAGGATAAGAAGCAAAGATTTACGTAGCCAGGCATTTCTTTTGTCTCTGAGATTAAAGCAATAAATAAACCATATCAAAAAAGGTCATCCTAGACCACAGGAGACATTTGCTAACACACAGATTGACCTGTGAAAGTCGTTTTCCTTCCCTGAATCTCATTTTACCTATCTGTAAAAAAAACAAGGAAATGGCATAGGTTGTCTCTGAGATCCCTTCTGTGATTCTGAGAGAGGTCAAGTTCTGGTAGTTGACCAGGATTCAGTATCAGGATCCTTCCTGCAAGGAGTAGGGAGGGTCTTTCTAATGCAGTTTTGTTCACCATGTGTATTTGTATTATCACCTGAATTGACTGGTTGACAGGCCTCTGGTCAATAATGGGGCCTAACATGAAAACTCTTGCCCCCAGATCAACCCCTTCCCCCTTCTGGTTTGGAAGCACCATGCCGGTAGTGAAAACTTCATTTCAGAGCTGCCTAGGTCTTCTAACAAATGTAGAAAACATGAACGCTGCCTCTGATGATGAATGTCCCCAAGCTAGGGCAATTATCATCTATGTGTCATCTATGAGACTTGGCTCTGGTCCTAATATTGGTGTGAGTCCTGGGCCTAAGCTTCAGTTTACAGATATTTAAAATATAAGAATAACACCTAACCGGGGCGCCTGGGTGGCTCAGTCGGTTAAGCGTACGACTTCAGCTCAGGTCACTGTCTCACAGTTTGTGGGTTTGAGCCCGGCGTCGGGCTCTGTGCTGACAGCTCAGAGCCTGGATCCTGCTTCAGATTCTGTGTCTCCCTCTCTCTCTCTCTCTCTCTCTGCCCCTCCCCTGATCACACTGTCTCTCTCTGTCTCTCAAAAATACATAAATGTTAAAAATTTAAAAAAAAAAAAGAATAACATCTAACTACGTTGCCTATGGTGTTCGTCAGGTGACATAGTAGATGTGAATTTTTATGAGGATACATCATTCAACATTGAGAATCCACAATAGAAAAGTGATGTGGTTTTTAAGGACCTTTCAAGTTGGTTTTTTGGGGAAACAAGAATGTGGCAGACATGTAAAAAGAGTAATGTAATAAAAGACTAAAATTGATAAATTTATAAAAGAAGTACAAAATGGCATGAGTAGAGACAATGCCCATGTAATTCACTATATCAACAGAGAAAATAAGTTAAACCAAAAGAAAATCTCAACAGGTAAGGAACTAGTACAAGGAAAAAAGCACTTGATAAAATAGCTACTCATGACTAAAAATATCAGAAAATACCCCTAAAAAAATCTCCCCAAACTAGAAAGATGTCACATGCTGGGAACCTAAAACAAATGTCATTAATAATATTAGAAACATTCCTAGTTAAATATAAAAAGTTACAGGTGCACACCATATTTACAGCTGTTATCTCCCCCCACACAATACTAGAGATCTTCACTGTGACAGAAGACAAAATAAAGGAACAAACAAATCTATTAACTATGGGAAAATAAGTAAAAAAAAAAAAAAAAGGCTCATTATTTGTAGATAATATGATCATCTATCTAGAAAATCCATGAGAATCCATTTTAAAAATTATAACTATTAAGATAGAGTTAATATTTTGTTTTATTAATATTTAATATTGCTATATTTAATATCAATAGCTTTCCTAAATATTAGCAAAATCAATTAGAAAGTATAAAATAAAAATTGCAATTACAATAGCATCCAAAACTATAACATTGCTATAAATGCAAAAACTATATGATTTACTAAAATTCATAAACAAAGACCTGGATAAATGGAGAGATCCACAGGGTTTCTGGAAGGGAAGACTAATAAATAAGCAGTTCTGGGTGACAAAAGAACAAGGTAGTTCCATGCATGTCGGCATGTGAGTATCTTCAAGACATTTTAAATGAAAAAAAAAGTAGGGGCGCCTGTGTGGCTCAGTGGGTTAAGCATTCGACTCTTGATCTCAGCATAGGTCATGATCTCACAGTTTGTGGGATCGAGCCCTACAATGGGCTTGGCACTGACAGCATGAGCCTGCTTGGGATTCCCTCTCTCCCTTTCTCTGCCTCACCCCTCTCTTTCTGGCTCTCTCTCAAAATAAATAAATACACTCAAACAAATAGCCAAACAATATGAAAAGAAAATGTCCATGTTTTTAAAAAAACAAAACCGTGTATTTCTATGTACATGAATGCAAGTAAATGCCTAGGAAAATTTAATATGGTTACCTTGGGGAAATTGGGTGGGACTGAGCAGAGGAAGGGATTCAGTTTTTCCTGTATTCTCAGAATTGCTTCTACTAATATATATTTGTGTATTATTTGTGAAAGGTATTAATACCAATGAGGAAAATGAGGGAAGGATAGGGGAGAGGAATTTCTTAGAGCAGCCCTTTGGAAAAGGGGGAGGTGATTTTCAACAGGTGGACACATGTGTCAAAGGCATTCTAGAATGGAGGAAAACCCATGAGGGAAAGGCATGGGAGCATAAACATGAAGGGGACAGAGGTTTGCCAATTCCTGATTTGTACCGTGACAACTTAGAGTTCACAAAGCACGTTTCACCCAGCATCTCATATGAGGGGCACTATAATATAGTGGTTTAAAAGTATCAGTTCTAGGAGCACCTGGGTGGCTCAGCAGGTAAAGCATCCAACTCTTGAATTCAGCTCAGGTCATGATTTCCTGGTTCGTGGGATCGAGCCCCATATCGGGCTCTGTGCTGGTGGTGTGGAGCCTGTTTGGGATTCTCTCTCTTCATTTCTCTCTGCCCCTTCCCTGCTCTCTCTCTCTCCTGCTTAGGATAAATAAATAAACTCTAAAAAAAAAAAAAGCATCAGTTCTAGATTTAAATCCCAGCTCTGCCACTAGCAGGTCACTGTGTGACCTTGAGCAAGTTACCCAACCTCCCTGATCTTCAGTTTCCCTGTCTCTAAAGATAGACTAATAAAAATACCTGACTTTCGGTAACCTCTTACCTAGAAACCTCTTACAGTCTACTCTGAAATTTTGGATAATTTTTATTCCATATCAAAATACTATGCTTTCCAGTTTTCTATCATGAAAACCATTACTACTTTTATATGAATAATATCTTTATTGACCTCTTTCTCTGAGATGTCATGTGATGAAATGTTAATGGACCAAGTGTGTTTTTTAGAATCTGCACCAGAAAAACACACACTTCATTGAGCGGGGGGACATTCCTCTAATGCACAGGGGACTAGTCAAAGAAGATCACTGTAAAGAAGCTTCCACTGCTTTTCTTTTCTTTGTGTTTTGCTATAGATTGTGCCCTTTCTCTTCCCAGTGAAAGAAATAGGAAAAAAGATAAATGAGAATTTGTAAGGCAAGTCAGCTTCCAAAGAAAAAAATCATTTCCAGATAAGAAGGCAGACCTTCCCCCAGTGTGGCTGCAGGTGAGACAGAAGTCAGTAACTATGATTAATATTTTAACAAGGATGTAGGCATAAATAACATCATTACCAAATGTAAGTCCACAAACCGGAGAGGTTGTGTCTGTGAGTTTTTGCATGATTAGGCTTTTGGAGGAGGAAGAAGGGAGGCAATGGAGATGCAGTCAGAATTCGATTTTTATCATCTGCGAATTACAGGAAAGAAATGGTGAGCCAGTAGAGCATAAGAATTCGTGTTCAGTATCCTAAGGGAATCCTTTAAGGGTAGGAAAACCCATATAGATTGTACACAATTTAAAAAGTACCTTACATGAATCATGCACGTTGGAACTGAATCTTCCAAAATCTTCACCACTGATCTATAAGAACACAAGTTCTCTGTTAGCATCCGTTTGTTTTTTTCCATTATTGTTCTCATGCAATCTGCAACATCCACTCCTCATTCAATTCAGGAAAACATTCACTATTGTCCGCAAGCTCCTTCGTGAACTTTAAAATCTCCTTAAGGACCTACCTAGCCCATTATACAGATAAATTGATTAATTTTCAAAAACATTAACTGAGAATATTAAATAAGAAGAGAAATGAAGCTCCCTGACCTTATTTTTTATGCCCAAAATCCCCCAAATATGTACATCAGTTTGTTCTCTTTGACATAAAACTTTCCTGATTAAAAATTTCCTATCAAGCTCTTACATACTAGAACAAAAGACCTGTATCTGATACGCTTAGTCTGTGCTTAGTCTGTCCTTGCACCCACCCCCCACCCCCAAATATTTCTTCCTCATTCCACTGCCTCTGCAGGCACAAGCCCAGAAGGCTCTGAATAGGCTCAATCTCCTCACGGCATCAGGTTCCACGAGAGGCTGGACAATTCTTTCAGCCTGTGTCTCAGCATCCCTGATTCCTGGCTTCATCCTGTCACAAGGTCCCCATGAATGTCAGGGCCAATGCATGAAAGTCCCCAGAGTAATGTTATATGATACAGCACACTTAGTGGCTCATAAGCTACCCCATCATCATCAAAAGCATTTCTGAGCATCTCTTGCTGGAAGCAGTATATCACCCAGAATGCTTGCAACATTAGTCTGTTTCAGTGGCTGGCCGGGGAAATTTTTTCTGGAGCAATAGGGTCCTTAAAGGAATTGTAGAGTTAATGAGTTGTCACAGGTATGGGTATCACCAAGTTAACCTGTGTGATCAATCCTAAATTAAGTTATAACATGGAGTGACTGATGCCGGACCTATCAGAATCCAGAACTCATAAAAGAGAGGTTAGGTTTTGATCCTATTGAAACCAGCCAAGTTCTGTTACAGATTCAGCCACTCACAGTAACCCTAGGTTCAGCTGGTCATTTACAAATGCCTATTCTTGTTCATGATGGGGAGGAGTGTACGAGTGCATGAGTGGCTTCATAGAGTTTCTCACAACTCCTGGAGACAGAAAGCAGACTCAGAGCATGTGCTCTACCAGTGATGAGAAAGGGATCCTGGGTTTGGAGGGAAAAGACCTGGGTTGGAATTTAGGGTCTCTATTTCCCCACATATATCTTGGGCAAAACTGTTGATCACAATGAACTTGAATTGCTTCAACTCTAAGATGAGGATAATGGCCACTGCCTACCTTGCAAGGTCATTGGAAAGCTCAAGTTTGGCAATGATTGTGAAAAAAATTTTTTAAATCATATACACATATTTGGAATGATTTGTGTTATATTATTGTTATCATCATTACTGGTGCTGATGAGCATACTTAATGTGTATAAGAACCAGCTGGAAAACTTGTTAAAATGCAGATTCTAATTCAGTAGATCTGGGAAGGGACCCAAGAGTCTGTTTTTTTAATAAAATCCCAGGTGATGCCAGTCCCGCTGGTCTAGGGTCCATCCTTTATGTGGCAGGAACTCAGGACCACTTAGGACCCTTGAAAGTGATGAATGTCTAGAATTCTTCCATATGACTGGGGGTGAGAATCAGAATCTCTTAGAATGTCTTTTCTATTTTGAGCATACAGGCAGTTTTTACTTTGCACTGACTGCACACACAGAGGGCATACAAGTCTGTCACATAACCTCAGTTGTGGACTATTGGATTCTGTTACCATAAAACATAAGTGCAGTCAAAGAATATTGATGAATGTCTTCTATACATTTTTTTCCTTTAGATATTTTGCTTTTCCTAAATACTCAGTGACTCTTTAGAGAAAATTCAATTTGGCAATTTGTTCTTGGCCCCGAGATATGATTTCCAGTAGAGAAGAGTTCTGACCGGATGGTCTGAGAGGAACCTCTCCTTTCCACGTGTCCGCCAGGCCCCATAGATTCTCAGCAGCTGCGTTCACTGTGAAATTCATCTTTGTCACAAATAGCAAATCACATGCTATGGGATATCACAATCTCATTATGGGATGTCATCTCACAGCACAAATACATTATTTTCACCAGATTTACAGACCGCGCAGCCCATGTCACCGCCAGCATGTGATGGATAGTCTCTATCTGGATGTATTTGGGTGTGTGATTTACACATGGCAGGACCCTGGTGGACGTGGACCGCAGCGAGGCCCAGAAGGGCTCTAGAGAAGGTTTCTCCTTCACGGTCTCTTAAACACAAAGCCCAGCGGTTGGAAAATGTTATGGCACCTACTTTAAAGGAAAGAAATAGGGACTGCCTCAAAAATCTCGCTGTAACACTTTCCTTAGCATCTCATGTATTTGAATTTAGACCTCACAAACCAAGGGATTTTGGTTGAACTCACACAAGACTCCACTGGATAGGCTGGCAAAGAAACGTCTGGTATTATATTTTCTACTATGGAAAAATGTCTTTAATGAGACAGTGTATCTTCTTGTGCTGTAGCATTTTGGAATTTCTATGGAAATTCTATGGAAATCTCATCCAGAGAATAAGATGTAAGAGAATTACAAGCATCCTTTTACTTGTGGCCACTTATCTCTGGAAAGAGAGAACCGAATCTTTAGAAATGAAATAGCATGAATTTCATAATGGAGAATTTCAGTACTTAAGGCCCTAAAACCCCTCACATCTTCTCTTCAATACCCTAATCTCTTCCCCACATCATCGTTGCCATATCTCTGCTTGAATACTTTGGGTATTGGGGAGCTCATTATCTCCAAACAATTTTTCTTTTCTTTTCGAAATACCTGGACCCTTGGAAAGGTCTTACACAGAATGACACTATGTCTCTGATTGCCTCCCCCTGCTGCCGGGCCCTAGTTCCAAGTCTTAGTGGCTCACAGCATAAGTCTATCTTATCAACTCTCCAGCCCCCCACCTCTTTAAATTCTACCTCCCCCCAACCATAACCCTGATATCTCATATCACTAATGCTATATTACTGTGGTCCCTATAGAAAATTCTGTTTTCTGAAGAAGTAGCATCAGACTCAAGATTAAAGTTTTCATTTTTTTCTAATTCAGTTGTATGTGCTTACCAGAGAGAGGAAAAGAGAGAGAGAGAGAGAGAAGTAGAACAACAAGGAAGAAAAAGAGCAATGACATGCTAAATAAAGCTGGTGATTCTATCCATCTTTTGTCCCAGTGAGTGTGCACCCCAGGATAAGAGGAGAATCTATTTCCTCCGTTGGCTCAGTTCCCAGGTGTCCTGACATCTAGGCAACTTATTACCTTGGGCATGTTTTAAGTATTTGAGATGACTTTTTTGGTGTTGTTATACATAGCACTAAACATGAGCCAACTACTTCAGTTGGGAAACTACTAATACTTCACAGATACTAATTTTAACCTAAATGTATTAGTTTTCCTTTGCTGCTGTAACAATCACCACGCATGTAGTGATTTAAAGCAACACAAGCTTATTCTGTGTTCTGGACAGTCAGAAGTCTGAGTCTTGCAGGCTAGGCTTGATTTTAGCAAGGCTATGCTTTCATTGGTAGGGCTGCATTCCTTCTGGAGGCTCTAAGGGAGAAGCATCCCTTGATTCTCCCAGCATCTAGAGACCACATGCATGCTCATGGCTTCCTTCTCTGACTCTGTCTTTCCTAACTCCCTCTTATAAGGAGTGCTAACTCTCTGGTGATCACTCCTCTTGTGATTACATGAGGCCCAGTGGGATAATCTGGTGATTACATGAGGCCCAGTGGGATAATCTGGGCCAACCTCTTCATCTCCAGATTCTTAACCACATTTGCAAAGAAACTTTTTCCAGCTAAGATAACATATTCATAAGTTTCCAGGAGTAGGATGTGGACTTGGGGTGGAGGGAGGCACTAGTCAACGTACTACCATAAGTTAAAGGAGCAGAAGCAATCCTGCATTTTCTACCATAAGGTGTATATTTCCTGACTGATAAAAATAGTAGGCTGAGAAAGGCACAGACACCCCAGTGTCTGATCTCAGCACCCCTCCTCTTCTGCCTGGCTGTGTGATGGGGTGATTTATATTCAAAGCTGGGACAAGGGGGGATGAGACCCTCAGGGGGCACGAGGCAAGGTGGCATGCACACTCAGGCGCCAGTCTGTACTCATTCACGTGCCCTGAGAGCGAAGGCCTCCTGAAATTTCAAGCCCTGGGAGCCTTGCCTCCTCGGGCATCCATCGCTTTATTTTTCTATGCCTTGCTTTTCTCATCTGTAAAACTGGGATATAAAGTTAATAATCACTGCTCTTCTTCATCCTGCTTTTTTAGTTTGCTTTCCTTTTTCATAAGAAAGTTACATAAAAGCACGTTGTCAATGGTAAAACACTATGCACACATTTATGATGGTTAAGATTTTTTTAAGCATGCGGGTAGAATAAATACTTCCTACTTTTCACCCAATTAATATAAAAGTTAATTCATGTAAACAAAACATGTGAAGGTATACATCTACAAAGACAAATCAGGATATGTCCAAAAGGAACTGTACTGATTTATGGTCATAGTTCTTCAATCTTGGCCGCCACTAGAATCCAGGGAGCTTTACAGAGCACTGATGCCTGGGTCGCATCCCCGGAGACTCTCATTTAATTGGCGTGGGGTGCAGCCCAAGCACCGGGATTTTTAAAACTCCCCAGCTGACTCTAATGTGCAGCCAAGTTGAGAACCGCTGGTTAATGACTACTTTAGAAGCCTCAGAAATGTGTTTTGAATTGATTTAAATTTTATGGAGAGTAGAGAACACACTTTTCCTATTTGCAGAGGTTATGCCGTAGAATCGACATGACCAGCAAAATTCACAAAATCATATTTTGAGTCATATACAAAACCATTCTGTTAACATATAGGAGGTGTCTAAACATCAAAATGCAAATTAATGCTTATTTTTGCCCCAAAATGAAGTATTATGGATGGGTAAGAGAAGAGTTGCTTAATAGAGTTTCCTTCATAGATTAAATCCTATCTTGGCCCAGGCAGTGCTTCTAAAAAATTTTTTAACGTTTTTATTTATTTTTGAGAGAGAGACAGAGAGAGCAAGCATACAGACAAGCACGGGAGGGGCAGAGAGAGAGGGAGACACAGAATTGGAAGCAGGCTCCAGGCTCCGAGCTGTCAGCACAGAGCCCGATGTAGGGCTCGAACCCACGAACCGTGAGATCGTGACCTGAGCCAAAGTCAGACGCTTAACTGACTGAGCCACCCAGGTGCCCTGGTCCAGGCACTGCTTCTAGATATTAGCACATAAGAACCTATGGGGAGCTTTGATAGCGCCCTAACAGCACCTCAGGTCAGTTCAGTTAGAAGCTCTGAGGATGAGACCCAGATATCAGATTTTTTAAAAATTCCCCCAAGTGACTTCCATATGCCAACAAAGTCGAACTCCTAACATAATTCAGGAAAATTCAAAATCAGTGTGACCAGCATTTATTGAGAACAGGCAATTTCTTGTCAGGAACTGCAGAGAGGTTGCCCCCTACCCTGGAGTGCCACCTGGTCTCAGGGTGCCTGGGTGGCTCCGTCGGTTAAGCAAACAACTTTTGATTTCAACTCAGGTCATGATCTTATGGTTTGTGAGTTCGAGCCCCGTGTCTGGCTCTGTGCTGACAGTGTGGAGCCTGCTTGGGATTCTCTCTCTCACCCTCTCTCTCTCTACCCCTCCCTCACTTGTACGCACACACTCGTTGTCTCTCTGTCTCTCTCAAAATAAACAAATAAACAAAAAAATAAAATAAAATGCCCTCCATTTAAGGAAGAAAAGAGGCATTGAGTCCTGTGAAGAAGAAAAACATGGCAATATATTGTTAATAAAGGTAAGAACAGGATGCAGTGAGCACACAGAGAAAGATAGGTATGCCATTTCTCCTTTGACAGGGCCTGGAAAAGAGGAACAAAGCAGATCTTCCAAAGTTCAGTGAGGGGTTTGGTGAAGGTGAGAGCTAACCTGGGGCCGTGGTGAGAAGAGAACTTCTAGATGACAGAGCACGTGCAGAGGACCAGAAGCCAAAATGAAAGGAATTGACCATATCATAGAGCATCACTAACATTCTCAGAATTACCATAGAATTGTGTAAATAACGTCTTATTGAATAGAGAATATATTAGCATTCATCAAACTATTTAAACCCAATCCTTTTATTTTTATTTTTTTTAAATGTTTATTTATTTTTGAGAGACAGAGACAGAGCATGAGCAGGGGAGGGGCAGAGAGAGAGGGAGACACAGAATCTGAAGCAGGCTCCAGGCTCTGAGGCGTCAGCACAGAGCCCTACGCGGGGCTCAAACTCACGAACCGCGAGATCATGACCTGAGCCCAAGTCGGCCCCTTAACCGACTGAGCCATCCAGGCACCCCAAAACCCAATTCTTGAAATACTACTCTGAATTAAAGGGACCCAACTACGGATGAACACATAAGAAAGATGCATCTCAAGGGAATTGTGCTGAGCGGACATAGCCAATCTCAAACCACTATATACTGTATGATACCATTTATATAACATTCTTGAAATGACAAAATCATAGAGCTAATGAACAGATTTGAGATACCCAGGGGTTAAGGCTGTGAGTGGGTAGAGAGGAGGCAGGGGGGTCAGAAAGAGAGAGATCAGCGTGGTGATAGATTAATTCTGTATCTTGATTGCATAGGTTACATCAATCTCCACATGCGACAAAAAAAGCAGAGACCGATACATTCCTGTCACACCCATGTCAATTTCCTGATTTGGAGATTGTGCTATGATTATGTAAGATGTAACCATGGGGAAAACTGAGGGACTGGGACTCCCAATGAATCTATAGATATTTCAAAGAAATTTTTTAAATAAACTAATAAAATAAACTAGATTGTTAAAAAAAGAAACCCCACAATTATAATACTATGATTCAAAAGGCAGTTTAGGATCCCAAAAAAAGTGACACAAAATTTCTTGGATTTCCTTTTTTCTTTCACTCTCTCCTGTTTCTCTTTTTCTTACCTTTCTGTCTTCCTTCACCCCTTCCTTCCTTTCTCTTACTTTTTCTTCTGTTTTCCTCCCTTCCTAACCTCTTTTCCAAAATTACAGCTTGCAGAATACATTTTAAGATTATTCCAGGCAATTAAAAGGAGGGGGAAAAACAATAAAGGTTCTAAATGATAGAGAAAAGTTAGTGATGTTCCAATAAGTCTCAGTAGTTACTGGCTACAAGCCCATTCCGAAAATTTAGTTTATAATTTACACAGCAGGATACTCATATGCTATTTTATTAATATGCTAACTTCAGGCTAAAATAAGAACCAAATAATATCTCAATTACAGCTACTTTAGCTTCTTTAATATAATTGTGACGTATTAACAACGAAGAGTAAACTTTGGGGATGAGAAAGAAAATGCAGCTAAAATTTTAGAGGTCAGAATATGCATATGTTTATACAGTTGATTACAGACTGACATTTTAATGTTTTGCTTAAAATTTGTTCATAGAATAAAACTAAAGTGGTTCTCTATGGAGCGAATTTCTATACTAACCCCCCTGATGTATCTAATAAGGATAGGCATCTCTGTTGTAGTTACGTGCTCTTGAGAAATTATCTATAAAGCAAGTCACATCTCTCCTCTGACTTCCATGTTAACGACAGAAATGTTTGTTCTAGCAGTTCTTGCTGGTGAGAAGTGGGGTGATTAGAAGCTCCCCCAATGATTGGCAGCCAGCTAAGGCCTCATTCTGAACAGGGCCTGAGGTAAGTTTTCCCCAATCTTCCCCCTTGATGACTAATATTCTAGAAAATAGGCAGATGCTCAAACTCAGAGGCCTCAGCACCTCTTCTGTGAGACACGAGTGCTGTCAACAAATTATTCCTTAATCTTCAAATGGCATAATTCATACTTCCAAGTAAACACGAAACATACATATAAAGTTATTCTACAGGATAAATGGGGTTTGTCGAACAACAAAAAGGAAATAGAACCTTTCCTCTTACAAAGGAAATTACATACTTTAGAAGAACTAAAAATATCTTCTAATTGAAGGGAATATGAATATCCCCTAAGGAAAAAAGAAGTAGCTAATTATACTAAGAAATTTAATGAGATAATCACATACCTTAATGGTTCTAGAGTCACTACGGGCTTTTTTCTAATTGGTAGGGTAATCTGTACCTTTGATGACTTAGAGAAAATGGATAGTTTTCCACTAGGTTTTTGGGAAAACTACTTTATTAGGTTCCTCCAACTCGAAGTGCTGAAATAAAGCCAAATCACAACACAACCTAGAAAAACAAGT
Organism: Cryptoprocta ferox; assembly: GCA_028646485.1. Classification (NCBI taxonomy): domain Eukaryota; kingdom Metazoa; phylum Chordata; class Mammalia; order Carnivora; family Eupleridae; genus Cryptoprocta; species Cryptoprocta ferox. Next base: position 70,977,500 of record CM053573.1, read on the forward strand.
TGGGCATATAAAGAGATCCTGAGCCTTCTTGGAAGTGAAATATAAATCCAATGTGCCAAGAGCTACTTTCAAAACATGAAACCCTGCCCCAAGTTGCAGGTGCCAGGATGCATGGAGCAGCCCCTCACGCATGCGTCCCCTGCTGGCAGCAATGCGATGTGATGGGATGTGATGTGATGGGGAGTCAAGCTACAAGACTCAGAGGACCCAGAGGACCAACTCCTTCACTGGAGACCCTTTGCAACCTGGCAGAGACTTTCCTTCCAGCCTCTCTCTTGTTATCTCTTGTCCAACTGTCCTCACTCAGTTACCCTCAATTCTCTGATCTGTCCCATCCAGTGATCTCCGTTCTCTGTGCCTCTCCCACAGCAGGTATTACCTCTTCTGGAAAGGCTTTCTCACTCAGTCAGAGCTCTTTGTTGAGCATCAGCTATCTGCCCAGGACAGAGGAAAAGCTAGACAGGGTCCCTGCCTTGATGGAACTTACCTGGTAGTGGGGGGGTACACACAAAAAACAAGTAGGCACATAATTAAGCCAGATAATTTTAGAGTATACTAGGAGCTATGAAAGAAATCAATAGAGCAACATGATAGAGAGTAGCTGGGGCCAAGAAGCAGGGCTCCCACAACAGGGCATCAAGGAAGGCATCTCTGAAGAGGCAACATTAAAATGAGAACTGAAGGATAAAAGGAAGCCTGCCATGCAAAGAACAGGAAAAGAGCTCCCAGACACAGGTAGAGAAAATGTGAAGGCTCTGCAGTGGGAATAGAATTGGTACACTCAGGCAATTGAATTGAAATAAGAATGGCCACAACAGAAGTGATTCCAAGTGAGGCCAGAGAGGCAGGATTACATAGGGTCATGTAGGATCTACAAGGCCATGGAAGGGAATTTGCATTCTATTTTTAGTGAGATGGGAAGTCATTGGGGAACTTAGAGCAAAAGAATATTATGATCAAATTTATATTTGAAAAATATTGCTCTGGCTGCAGTACAGAGAAACCATTTTAATGGGATGGAGGTGTTGGGAAGGGGCAATTAGAAGCAGCAAGATCTGCTAGGAAGTTACTGTCGTAGACCAGATAAGAGAGAATGGTGGCCTGGGCTAAGAAGGTAATTGTAGAGATTGAAGAAAATAAATGGGTTCTAGTTATATTTTGGGGATAGAATCAACAGTTCTCATAAAAGGATTGGTCTTGAAGGATAAGAGAAAGGTGAAATACAGAATCACTTGTGGTTTGGGGACTTGAACGCTGAGATGATGGTGGCGCCATCTAATGAAGTAAGGAATACTGGGGAAGAAAGAGAATTGGGGAGGAAAATGGGAGCCATATTTTGGACGTTGAAATATCTGTGACCATCTAAATGGAGATGTCAAGCAGCAGTTTTGATGAGAATGAAGCACAAAGCAGGAGGGAGTTCCAGTCTCCATTGCTGAAATCAAAATCCCACCCATTTGGTTTTCTCTCTACATTTAAATATTGATTTAAATATTTATTTAATTTTTAAATAATTATTTAATGATTTAATTAAGAATTAGTCCTGGAGACTAAGTCCCAGATATCTCTTCTTCCAGGAAAGATGCATGTACTAAGATATTTATTGTAGCATCGTTTGTGATAGCAAAAATTGAGATCAACCTAAGTATTCAGAAAAAAAGAGAGTGCTTTATAAACCAAGCAGTACATCCATAACAGGGAGTCTCTGACAGTAGCTAATGGAGAGTTCTGATGTTATGAAACAAGAAGATCACAAGCTATATTTTTAAGTAAAAAGCAAAAGTCGAGTTATAGAATTATATATAATATAATCACATGTATGGGAACAAGTGGTATTATACAAAGATAAATACATGTAAAAGCAAATGCAATAAAGATGTGACTCCATAAAATTACATCTACAGAGGAGAAGAGTGGGTGGAAAGTAGGACTTGGGCTCTTTATTCTACTCAAGGAATGTTGAAATTTTTATAAGAAAAATGTATAATGTATACTTTTAATATTTTAAACAATACTTAAGCCAGTAAGTCCTACCCATTGACATCAAAGACAATGGAATCCTACTCCTTTATTTTACAGAAGAGAGAAGCAAGACCAGAGAAGCAGAAGTAACTTATTAAAATCGCACAGCTAGTTGAGACTGAATACAGGTTTCCTGGTAGGTGAGGCTACTTGGGTCTCAAAGATGTTAGCATTTAGAGTACTGCAAGACTGCGTAGTTTATAAACAGAGAAAATTTGCTTCTCATAATTCTAAAAGTCCAAAACCAAGGTGCCAGGATGGTCAGCTCCTGGTGAGAACTCTCTTCTAGATTGCAGCCTGCCAACTTCTTGTTGTATCCTCCCATGGCAGGAAGACTAAGAGACCTCGCTGGGACTCTTTTGTAAGGGCACTAATCCCACTTATGAGGGGCTCCACCCTCATGACCTAATCACCTCCTGATACCAGCACATTGGAGGTTTAGGATTTCAACATAAAAAAGCGAGGGGAATACAAACATTCATCCATGGCAACAAGTTAGTATGTTAGCATTTGTGCATGTTTAATTTCATCTATTAAGTATATATCTGGCTATAATGTATGGATTGTGAGGATTAAATATGTGCGGTTATTTTCAATGTAAAGGGTGGATGTATATTTCTCTCTAGCTGTGGAAACAAGAAAAGATGGGTCCAAGGAATTTCGAATAAACCAGAGAACTCCATGAACCACATGAGGGACTGATTGGAAGCTGTGAACACATATGCGTGCACACACACACGCAAAGCAGAAAGAGGACCTTGCAGTCTGAGGTAAAATAATGAACTAGCAACACATCCTAAGGAAATAACTGACAGCAAAGACCCACTTTCCTCCCCACCATGTCCTGAGAGAGGATGCCTCAGTATGATACTACGCATTACATGACCATTTCAAGGCATAATGAAGTAGACCTTAAACTAAGGGAGAAGTGTTTTGTAGTCAAGATTGGATGGACATGGGAATGGCAAAGGGTGATCTAAAAGAGAGGAATAGACAGGAAGCTGAGAACAAGAGTGCATCTCTGTGGTTTTGCCTCTTGGTTTTGTTTGTTTGTTTGTTTTGTGTTTTGTTTTTTGCTTTTTGCTTTTTAACCTCCTTGTTGCATTTCATCTGGTCTGAGGCTGCTGGTTCTTTAAAGTGGAAGACATTATTATTCCTGCTATACTGATTCCAGCTTGTTTCTCAGGGGTTCTACTGAGAACTGGGAGGGGACATTCTTCTCCCACACAAGGCCTTCCATGCGGAGGGATCTCTACCGCCATGGCAGCCCGCCCTCTCGCCAGGTCTTACTGCTCCCTGTGGAGGAGAAGTGGTGTGTCTGATTGGTTAGGCTTAAGAAATGAACCTGCATGATCTTTGCCCCTTATCCTTCCTTTTCCACTCTGAGATCTTTTCTGCAGGAAGAATGGATTCGGCTCTGCTTCTCCGTGTCCTGAGTTTTACAAAGGCAGATGATCCTAACAGGGCAGGGTCCATGTAGTCTCTCTACTTACGGGGTTCAGTATTAGTTATCCCGCTAGCCCATAAATAGAAGCTACATCCTCTAACATCAGCTTCATGAATAATAAAAATTATATGTTGTCCTCCAACCTGTCTTACTCTAAAGTCTCACATGCCCCTTGGTTCCGAACCCAAATGGACAAAAGGGCCTGTTTACAGGCTCCAACCGGAACAACTGCACGTGGAATGGCAGGGAACGGTCCTCTCATCCAGATGGATTTGGCGCCGATGTTTGGGACTCTTCCATGATAGCAGCTCTGAATATGTCTTCTTTCCCCTCTCTGGTGTTGCTAGCTGTGCAGAGAGACCTGATCTTATTCGTGGCTGTGTGCTTTGCAGCATCTATTATAGAGACTTGCAGTTTGTAGATAGCCGGGAAATTCAGTTTTAAAGTATTTAAAAGCAAACAGATCATAAACCAAAAGGCTTAGAGTTGATAGCAAATCATATCATGTACTTTTCTCCCTCATAGCCATTTAATTACATATTTAAAAATCAATGGACATCAAGGACAGTCTTGAAAGGGAGAATTTCCTAAAGAGCAGCCTCGGGCAGTTGAGAAAGGTACAAGGAGGGAGGTGTCTCTTCTCCTATATTAGTTCATGGTTTTCACTATCTCTCAGCCTTAATAACCCATATATCTCAGGCTTTTGCACCCCACCAATATATGCAGGGACCCACTCCCCTACAAAGTCCTTCCCTCCCCATCATCATTCCCAGATGGGTATCTTAGGTGAATTCCTAAACATCCCTATCAGTGCCCAATAAATCTCTTGAAAGTTACATGGTACCATGCTCTGCCGTAGCTGCCTCAGTCTCTGACTGAGGCTCCTAAGCCCTTTCTCTCAGGGCTCCCCAAGCTGCCATACGTGCAAAGGGAGGGTGGGATCCTCCTGCATGCTGAGGAAACTATCTCATTTCCCCTCATCACATCCTATGGGTTCAGAGAAGGGATGCTTATATTCATTGTCTCCTGGAGAACGTTCAGGAAACGGTTCCTCCAGCTTCTGCCTTGAGTCCCTTGTAAACCTCTTGCTCATTCTCTTTCAGAAGAAAGAACAGTCCCTCATGAAAATTCATGCTCAGAAAACCTGTCCTCACTTCAGTGGGGTCCCAAAGCACTCTCCCTACATCAGGGATTCTTTGCTTCAGGCCCTGCCTTATCCTGTACTGATTGGCCAGAGAAGCAGCATGGAGTCTCAAAGCCCCTAAGAAGTCATCCTAAATTAACCATACACTTCATCCAGCTCTGAGCCTGGGGGCCGACGAACCTGGCTTTCCCAGTTCCACCTCGGTGCTGATGTAGGTGAGTCATTGCCTGACTCCACAGTTCATCAACACAGTGGAGTGGGATTTGATGAAGGAGGGTGAGAACACTGAAACAAGCCCAGGGTAAATGTGAACTCCACGGTCCATCACTCTAGTCCCAGACCTGCTGCTACATTCCAACTATCTTGGAAACGGGAGTAGCTTCCTCCCTTCGTTCCCTCCCCTTTTTCTTTGCCCATCTGTATGTAACGTGGTTAGACTTGAAGATCACATTGACATACTAAGAATACAGAATAGCTTATCTAATATTAATAGTAAATATTATTTTTTGTCCTAGTTTAGTCTCATTTGATCATTCAGACAGGACCCATGCTCACTCATGCAAAGCTTGAGCCCATTTAAAACTGTACAAACCCAGGAATACTAATGTTGAAAGTCCCATTCATATCCTTTTAAGCTAAGAAAATGGCTTGCCACATGCTCACTGCCTCAGACAAAGCCAAGGGCTGAGAAAAAACTAAGTAGGAGCAACATTTCTTCTTCCTGGTGGAACATCCAAACCTATGGTAGAAATTCAGTAGCCAAGCAACTATTTCTGTCTTAAGCCGTGATCTTTTCCTTGGCTGAAGAAATGCACTGAAGCACTGGGTTTTATCCGACACTCAGTGAAAATCATGTTGCAAAAGGAATAATAGGACTGGGGTTTGCATTGCAAAGGAGCTGAAATCAGCCCTTGACTTGAGCTGCAGGAGTCCTACCCATTGCACAATTCACACATGTAATAAATTGCACCCTTACTTCTCAGTGAGAAGCTGGGCTCAAATTCATTACATTAATTTTATTGATTTATAGTCTGTGTGAGATAAAAGTCATGTGATTGCATGGCTAGCCCTGGTAATATTCCATGTTCCTTGACAGGTTTTGTGATAGGTCTAAGAGTTATTTTTTCCCTTAGGCCGTATCTTAAAACAGCCAACCTCAGCGTTTTCATAAGAGCTCAGGGACGCAAGAGATCTTGTAGGTTGTGCACATGAACTCTCTTTCCTCAGCACAGTGATTCACACTTTCTGGAAACTTCTCCTCAAAACATCATACAACTTAGGGGAACACATCTAAGTGGCAGGCAACTCATGACCTTGAATCCACCCCTTTCATTTTCAGATAGCTCCAATGGTTAGAAAGTGCTTAAGAATCATAACTCTAAAATCCGTCTTCCTACCGACGTTCCAAAATGTTACCAACTTATAAACTCTTAACCCACCTCCTCCCCACAGATAGTAAATAGTTGATAAATAAGTATGACATGACATGGCTATTAGACTGAAGCAGTTCATTGTATTATATTAAAATCATGGATGTTGGAGACAGGCAAGGCCTGTGAGGTGTAACCTTGGGCAAATCATTCTCTAAGCCTCAATTTCCTCAATGCGGAAAATAATAGCTTCAGCCTTACAGTGTTGAAAGGATTAAATGAGATCATGCAAAGGAGCTGAAATCAGCCCTTTACTTGAGTTTCAGGATAGTGGCTGATGGGAAGCACTCAAAATATTTAGTTATTATTAATATTACTATTAACAATTATTTCTGGCAATGCCCTCCTCAATTGAAAAACTGTCAGACACATGCACTTGAAAGGAAGTGTACAAAATAACCTGCTGAGAGAGAACAACAGAAAATCTCCAGTTGATAGCAGGAACTCTGGCCTTGTCAGGTTCTAATCTCTTGTGCATAACATAGTCCTTGGTACTTTTCTACATCCTTTGGGAGATTGGACCTCATTTTACTATTGCTTATGTGATGGATATCTGAATCTATCATTTCTATCAGTCAGTGGTCATAAAGTTGGAAGGGGTCTTGGAGATTAAGTGCATCCTCTGTATTTTACATATATTGAAAGTAAGGCCTAGGGAGAGGGGAGAAATATGGCCAAGGTTATCCAGGTTCTTAGTAAAAGAACTAGAACTGAAAAATGACTTCTGACTCCCAAGATAGAATTCCTCTTACTCTACCATACTCTTAGTAGATACCAAGAAATTCATCAATGTATGGTGTCTTTGGCATTTCAGAGCTCTATTCTGTAAGGGTAAGTAGATGTGTAGCCTTTCTTCATATGTGCTAGAGGATTTAGGGAGATATTAGCTATCTTTCCCCTCCTTCCCCCCACCCTAGTTATTCCAAATTTTCTACTGATCACCCTCTTAAATTATATCACCTGTTTGAATCCAGCCTCTTTGAATGCAGGTGACAGAAAACAAATTTGAACTAATTAAGGCAAAGGGAAATTATTTGGAAAGACTGCCAAGTGTCTTTCAGAACTTAAGGAAGTTTTGAATTTGGAAAGGAAAGAAACTTCTGGGGCTCATGGACCCTCTGCCTAGAGTATTTCCATTAATACAATGTGACTCCAATGACACCCAGTCTCTGTCTCTTTTGTTCTTAGTTTTAAATGAGAGAGAGACAGAGAGTTGGACAGACAGACAGACAGAGAAGGAATAATAGATGGGCACAGCTTAGGTCCTGTCTACCCATGGGCCAATTTGCTATTGAAAGTCAGAAGGTTACCCATTGTGTAGCTCAGCCAGAGACTTCCCTCCCTTGGCATGATGGGCTCTATCTGGAAAATAGGGAATCATTGTGAGCAAAGAAGCTTCCCCAGGAGGTGCGTATTACATTCTACTTGTATCTCCCTAAGTAGATAGTGAGTCAGTGGAAGATAGGGACAATGACAATTTCATCTTTATACAATATTTTCAAACATCTTCCTTGCCCTGTGTGTACTAAACTTCCAATGAATATTGTTGGATTTGAATGCATTAGATCTGCAATTTCTCTCGATTCAGGCATATCAAACCAAGCCAAGAACGCTGTGGTATCCAATGACCAGAAAAGAGACCTCTGCCATGTTTCTGGTCACATGGAAAACCTCAAACACAAGTAATACATCCCGGCTCCAAGGAAAGCTATCCTGACCATGTTTCCTGCTCCAGCTCCTTGTAAGGATAGAGCCTTTCTTTCTTAGGCAACCTTCCTACTGGAAATGTCTCTTTCTGACAGCCTGGAGCTTCCCCACAGCTCTGTCTTCTGTGTTTGAAATGGAGCCCTGCTGTGCTCGGGTCATTAGGGTTCTCATCTTGCCTCTTCCTATGACAGATATCAAGAGGACATGTTCTCTTCTCCTGAGAAAAAGCCCCAATTAAATATGCTCATTAAAGCCCTGTGATTCCCCTGCTTTCTTCAAATGCATAACAAAAATGAATCACTTTCTGCTGACCTGAAGCCTGGCCAGGGAGCACTTGGCCCAGGCCGAGGTGTGGGCTGACTGCCAGAACCTTGTGGGATGTATGAGGCAGTTTTCACTGTTGAATGCCAGACTGTCGCTGCTGCCCCTCCAGCTGGTTATCAAATGCTGGCAGGCGACCGCATGAAGAACCCCCAACAAAATATCACAGTTTACTCAGAATCAAAAGAGTGATAACAAATTAAGGTGAAATGGAGTTCAAATCTGCCCAATTCATCCCTTAATTGGCCACATCTACCATTCCTGGCTTTTTGATTATAGGCTACGATGCAGTGTGGTGGGTAGAAAGGCGGAAGACAGGAAGTCAGAACAACCAAGTATGCTCACGGACCCTGTCACTGGCTAGGTGTATAATCTTTCAGTCTCAGGTACATTGTGGGAGGAGAAGATTCTGCTCATGGATTGCAGTTCACAAACTTGATTTTAAAATATGATCTCAACAAACTTTCTGACTACTGATACAACCACCGCTATTAGCTAATATTTATAAAATATTTACTCTGTGTCAGACACTGTTATGTGCTTAATTACTATGTATACATTCATGTAATCCTTTTAACAACCTTTTGAAGAGATTTAGTAATATTATTTTTCCTATAATGCAGGTGAAGACACTGAGATTTAAAGAGTGAAATAACTTGCTCAAGATTACATCAGTCAATGATGACAGAGCTTCAGAACCCATGTTCTTAACAGCTGTGATATCCAAGTAATGTCTCAATTGACCAAAACCAATGTGGTGATGATGCTAAGCTTCCTTCCTGGCCTCCTTCCGCCCTAAACTCTTGGTTTCTGGTCCTAAGTACATAAGTTTATCTCCTTGAAATCGGTTCCCTATTTCTTCAATAACTGGCCACTTCTGAAGTCTTTATCCTACTTAAAAATCAGCTCACTTCTGCCTTCTAAAAAGCACCAAGGTGAGGCTAGTCTGCATTTGCTGTGATCTCCATAAATTCACCATCTATCATTCTCATTTGGCAATGAATGTGTTGCCTCATTATGTCATGACTTTTATCATTATCATTTATCTCTTGATCATCTTTTGCTATTTATGTCCTATCTCACCAACCAGATTGAATAGCTTGAGGATGAGAACATGGATCATACTTCTTTAGACTCTTAGCCCCAGCACAATGTTTTATGCCAATCAGTAAATGTTAACTGAGTTTGGTATAGCTTCTTCTCCAGCTTCAGCCTGAACTATATTCCTCATTAGTCATTGTCTATATGGCTATAGGTGTCCTCTTTGAAAACTATGGTATTAGAATTAACAGCAGGAACAGGAAGTCTGGTGGCTTTCACTGTTCTGGAAGGACCAGGAAACTGCATCCTGACCTACACCCATGTTGCTATGCCAGCCTATGTATTTTACTTATGCCAGAGCCTTACCATGTCTGCACACTTCCCTGTGTCTTACGGGATCAAGGGAAGCTTTTCCGGATATATCAGCCAAGAAAAAACAGCTGGCAAATGTGGAAAAGATGGTACCAGGCACCTGGCCCACTTAGATCAGCTTTCTGTGCCAGCTTCACATTTTGCATCAAGGCCTACCTTGAAAATGGGGAGTGACTGTATGTTCTCTTCTCTCCAAAAGCCGATCTGTTTGTGCCAGTTTCATAATAGGCATCTGTTGAGCTGTCTGTCCACAGCACCTGCAGCTCAAACAGCCTAAACCAGAGGTTGCAAGATTTTGGCACTCCTAGAGTATGATGGCAGTGCCAAGAGCTGAGCAGTTGATGAGTGTCCAAATTATCTTGTCACCTCCTCTTTGAGGTTCCAACACCCTAGTGCTAAAAGTGAAACTTAACAGTCTTCCAGGTGAAACATCATATATTTCAGCAACCAGAGGAGATACAAAGGGATTCAGCAAATTATGAAAAGCTCAGTAAATTTCAGAGAGGATGTTGTCTTTTATTGCTTTCACAATTCTGAGTTATTAACGACCTTCAATGTGCTTTTAGTAGCCAGCTGCTCCCCATTTTCATTGACAAGATAAGATAAACTAACTTCGGCAGCAGCAAGAAGAGAAAGTGCTAGCTATACTTTTTAAATTGTGCTCCTCCTAGGACTGCTTTGAAGGAGGTGGTGAGTGGGGAGGGCTCTGACAGGGGAAATGGTAACAATGGGGGCAAGTGTAAAACATTTTCATTAATATTTAAATCTCTAAAACAAAAATAATAAAACAATAAACTGTAAGGTTTGTAATATATATAGATGTTAAATGTATGACAATAATAGTACAAAAGCCAAGAGAAAAGAAGGTACATTCTTGTAAGATCTGAATACTTGATGTGCAGTGGTGTAATGTCACTTGAAGGTAGACTGGAGGAAGTTCAAGATGAATACAATAAAACTGAAGACAGCCATTAAAATAAAACAACAAAGAATTATAGCAAATTTGCCAACAAAAACATATAATGAAACAAAACCTTTTAAAAAATAACCATGTAATCCAAGAGAATGAAGAAAAAGAAAAGGAACAAACAAAACATAGGACAAATAGAACTGAAAGAGCAGGATAGCAGATTTAAAGTCCATCATATTGTTAATCATATTAAATGTAAATGATCAAAACACCCCAATTAAAAGACAGAAATTGTCATATTGGATTTAAAAAAAAATCAAGACCCAGCCATATGCTTAGTACAAGAAACCAGTTTAAATATAAAAATATAAACAAGTTAAAAGTATATTGTTACTTCTTTTAATTCCAGTATAGTTAACATACAGTGTACAGTAATAATATTAAATGAGAGGGGAATGCTGGTGTGGCTTAATTAATAGCATATCAGGAAGATTTCAGGGCAAAGAATATTACCAAGGATAAAGAAGGTCATTCACAATGACAAATGGACAAGTCAAGTCAAAATAACAAGTCAATTTATCAAGACAAAATAACAATCCCAAATGTTTATGTACATATAACAGACTCAAAAACCTGAAAGAACTGCAATAATAAATAGACAAATCCACAATTATAGCTTAATATTGAACACTCCTCTCTCAGTAATTACTAGAACAAGTAGACAAACAAATCAGTAAAGATATAGGAGACTTGGAAAACACAATTAATCAACTTGACTTAATTGACATTTATAGAAACCTCCACCAAAAATAGAAGAATACACATTCTTCTTACACGATATGAAGCATTTACCAAAATAGACCACCATATCCTTGGCTATGACTGAAGTTTCAATAACTTTAAAGGGGGTTAAGTGACAGAATGTATATTCTCTGACTACATTGTAATGAAATTAGGAATCGATAACATGAAACTCCAGAAAAATCTCCAAATATTGGAAATACATTTCCAAATAGCCAATGGGTTAAAGAAGAAATAAAACTGAAGGTTATAAATGATTCTAAAGTAAGAAAATGAACACATAACATATCAAAATGAAATGCAGGTAAAGCAGTACTTAAAGGGAAATTTATAGCACTGAAAAATTATAATAGAATAAAAGAATTTCTCAGAGGAATCCCATTAGATTCAACAAAAACCAACCATTAACAATGCATATCATATTCAAATTCACAAAATACTCAGGCAAGGAAAGAATCATGAAAGCAGCAAGTGGAAAAAAATCCTTAATCTACAAGGGAAGACAGATCAGGTTCACAGCCAACCTATCCACAGAGTCTTAGTAGGCCAGAAAGGAGTGGCAGTATATATTCAATATGCTGAATTGGAAAAATATGCAGCCAAGAATTCTTTATCCAGTGAGGCTTTCATTCAAAATAGAAGGAGAAAGGGGCACCTGGGTGGCTCGGTCGGTTGAGCGTCCGGCTTCGGCTCAGGTCATGATCTCACAGTTTGTGGGTTTGAGCCCTGCGTCAGGCTCTGAGCTGACAGCTAGCTCAGAGCCTGGAGCCTGTCTTCAGATTCTGTGTCTCCCTCTCTCTCTGACCCTCCCCTGCTCACGCTGTCTATCTCTCTCTCAAAAATAAATAAAACATTTTAAAAAAGAAAAAAAATATTCCAAATAGAAGGAGAGATAAACATCTTCCCAGACAAGCAAAAACTAAAGGAGTTTGTGACCCCTAAACCAGCCCTGCAAGAAATTTTAAGGGCGACTCTCTGAGAGGAGAAGAGGTGAAGAAAAAAAAAGAAAAGAAAAAAAGACCAAAAGCAACAAAGACTAGAAAGGACCAGAGAACACCACCAGAAACTCCAACTCCACAGGGAACATAATGGCAACAAATTCATATCTTTCAGTACTCACTCTAAATGTCAATGGACTAAACGCTCCAATCAAAAGACATAGGGTAACATAATGGATAAGAAAACAAGATCCATCTATATGCTGTTTACAAGAGACCCATTTTAGACCTAAAGACACCTTCAGATGGAAAGTAAGGGGATGGCAAACCATCTATTATGCTAATAGACACCAAAAGAAAGCCAGAGTAGCCATACTTATATCAGATAATCTAAATTTTAAAATAAAGACTGCAATAAGAGATGAAGCAGGGCATCATATCATAATTAAGGAGTCTATATAGTAAGAAGATCTAACAATTGTAAACATTTATGCTCCAAATGTGGAGGCACCCAAATATATAAATCAATTAATCACAAACATACAGAATCTCATTGATTATAATACCATAATAGTAGGGGACTTCAACACCCCACTTACAGCAATAGACAGATCATCTAAACAGAAAATCGACAAGGAAACAATGGCTTTGAATGACACACTGGATTGGATGAACTTAACAGATATATTCAGAACATATCATCCTAAAGCAGCAGAATTCACATTCTTCTCGAGTGTACATGAAACATTCTCCAGAATAGATCACATACTGGGACAAAACTAGCCCTCAAAAGTACAAAAAGATCAAGATCATACCTTGCATATTTTCAGACCACAACTCTATAAAACTCGAAATCAACCACAAGAAAAAATTTGGAAAGATAACAAATACTTGGAGACTAAAGAACATCCTACCAAAGAATTAATGGGCTAACCAAGAAGTTAAAAAGGAAATTAAAAAGTACATGGAAGCCAATGATAATGATAACACCACAGACCAAAACATCTGGGATGCAGCAAAGGCAGCCATAAGAGGGAAGTATGTAGCAATCCAGGCCTTCCTAAAGAAGAAGAAAGGTCTCAGATACACAACCTAACCTTACACCTTAAAGAGCTTGAAAAAGAACAATAAATAAAACCCCAAACCATCAGAAGACAGGAAATAATAAGGATTAGAGCAGAAATTAATTGTATCGAAACCAAAAAAATAAAATAAAATAAAATAGAACAGATCAATGAAACCAGGTTTCAAAGAACCGTCTTTGAAAGAATTAACAAAATCGATATACCCCTAGCCAATTTGATCAAAAAGCAAAAGGAAAGGACCCAAATAAATAAAAGCAAGAATGAAAGAGAAGAGATCACAACCAACACAGCAGAAATACAAACAATAATAAGAGAATATTATGAGCAATTATACCTCAATAAAATGGGCAGTATGGAAGAACTGGACAAATTCCTAGAAACATATAAATTACAAAAACTGAACCAAGAAAAAATAGAAAATTTGAACAGACACATAACCAGTAAAGAAATTGAATTAGTTTTTAAAAATCTCCCAAAAACAAGAGTCCAGGGCTGGAAGACTTTCCAGGAGAATTCTATCAAACATTTAAAGAAGAGTTAACGCTTATTCTTTTGAAGCTGTTCCAAAAAATATAAATGGAAGGAAAACTTCCAAACACATTCTATGAAGCCAGCATTACCTTGATTCCAAAACCAGACAAAGACCCCACTAAAAAGGAGAACTACTGATCAATTTCCCTGATGAACATGGATGCAAAAATCTTCAACAAGATACTAGCCAACTGGATCCAACAACACATTAAAAGAATTATTCACCACAACCAAGTGGGATGGATGCAGAGCTGTTTCAGTATCTGCAAAACAATCAATGTGATACATCACATTAATAAAAGAAAGGACAAGAACCACATGATCCTCTTAATAGATGGGGAGAAAGCATTTGACAAAATACAGCATCCTTTCTTGATAAAAATCCTCAAGAATGTAGGATAGAAGGATCATACCTCAAGATCATAAAAGCCATATATGAAAGACACACTGCTAATACCATCCTCAATGGGGAAAAACTGAGAGCTGAGAACTTTCCCCCTAAGGTCAGGAACACAACAGGGATGTCCACTCTCACCACTGTTATTCAACATAGTATTAGAAGTCCTAGTCTCAGCAATCAGACAACACAAAGAATAAAAGGCATCCAAATTGGCAAGGAGGAAGTCAAACTTTCACTCTTCACAGATGACATGATACTCTATATGGAAAACCCAAAAGATTCCACACAAAAAACTGCTAGAAATGATCCATGAATTCAGCAAAGCCTCAGGATATAAAATCAATGCACAGAAAGCAGTCACATTCCTATACACCAACAATGAAGCGACAGAAAGAGAAATCAAGGAATCAATCCCATTTACAATTGCACCAAAAACTATAAAATGCCTAGGAATAAATCTAACCAAAGAGGTGAAAACTATACACTGAAAACTATAGAAAGCTTATGAAAGAAATTGAAGAAGACATTAAAAAATGGAAAAATATTCCATGCTCATGGATTGGGAGAACAAATATTGTTAAAACATTGATACTACCCAAAGCAGCCTACATATTCAATACAATCCCTGTAAATAACACCAGCATTCTTCACAGAGCTAGAAGTAACAATCCTAAAATTTGTATGGAACCAGAAAAGACCCTAGATAGCCAAAGAAATCCTGAAAAAGAAAACCAAAGCTGAAGGCATCACAATCCCAGACTTCAAGATGTATTACAAAGCTGTAATCATCAAGATAGTATGGTACTGGCACAAAAACAGACACTCAGATTAATGGAACAGAATAGAGAACGCAGAAATGGACCCACAAACATATGCCCAACTAACCTTTGACAAAGCAGGAAAGAACATTCAATGGAATAAAAACAGTCTCTTCAGCAAATGGTGCTGGGAAAACTGGACAGCAACATGCAGAAGAATGAACATGGACCACTTTCTTACACTATACACAAAAATAAACTCAAAATGAATGAAAAACCTAAACAGAAGACAAGAAGCCATCAAAATCCTAAAGGAGAAAGCAGGCGAAAACCTCTTTGACCTTGGCCGCAGCATCTTCTTACTCAACAGGTTTCCAGAAGCAAGGGAAACAAAAGCAAAAATGAACTATTGGGACCTCATCAAGATAAAAATCTTCTGCACAGTGAAGGAAACAATCAGTAAAACTAAAAGGCAACGGATGGAATGGGAGAAGATATTTGAAATTACATGTCAGATAAAGGGTTACTATCCAGAATCTATAAAGAACTTATCAAAATCAACACCCAAAAAATAAATAATCCAGTGAGGAAATGGGCAAAAGACATGAATAGACATTTCTCCAAAGAAGACATCCGGATGGCTAACACACACATGAAAAAATGCTCAACATCACTCATCATCAAGGAAATACAAATTAAACCCACAATGAGTTATCACATCATGCCAGTCAGAATGACTAAAATTAACAACTCGGGCAACAACAGATGTTGGCAAGGATGCTGAGAAAGAGGATCTCTTTTGCCCTGCTGGTGGGAATGCAAACTGGTGCAGCCATTCTGGAAAAGCATATAGAGTTTTCTCAAAAAAATTAAAAATAGAACTACCCTATGACCCAGCAATTGTACTACTAGGTATCTATCCAAGGGATACAGGTGTGCTGTTTCAAAGGGGCACATGCACCCCAATGTTTATAGCAGCACTATTGACAATAGCCAAAGTATGGAAAGGGCCCAAATGTCCATCAATGGATGAATGGATAAAGAAGATGTGATATTATATATACACACACATACACACACAATGGAATATTACTCAGCAATCCAAAAGAATTAGATCGTGTGATTTTCAACAATGTGGATGGAACTAGAGCATATTATGCTAAGCAAAATAAGTTAGTCAGAGAAAGACAAATACCACATGATTTCACTCATATGTGGAATTTAAGAAACAAAACAGATGAACATAGGGAAAGGGAAGGAAAAATAAGATAAAACAGACAGGAGCAAACTATAAGATACTCTTAAATACAGAGAATAAACTGAGGGTTCATGTAGGGGAGGTGGATGGGGCGATGGGTTTGATGGGTGATGACATTAAGGAGGGCACTTGTTTGGATGAGCACTGGGTGTTATATGTAAGTGATGAATCACTAAATTCTACTCCTGAAACCATTACTACACTATATGTTAACTAGCTTAGATTTAAATAAAATGTTAAAAAATACTTGCAAATTACATATCCAGATTTTTATCCAGATTGAAGAACTCTCAAAACTTTAAAAAAAAAAAAAAAAGCAAACAACCTAACTTTTTTAAGGGGCAAATTAAACAGACTTTTCACCAAAGATATATGAAAGCACACAAAAAAGTTCAACATCGCTGGTTATTAGGTAAATGCAAATTAAAACCATAGTAATATTACTATGCACCTGTTAAAATCGCTAAATTTTAACAATTGAACCTACCAAGTGCTGGCAAAGATATTGGGTAACTTGAACTTCCACACTGCTGTAAGAATGTAAAATGGTATAACAAACTTGGAAACAAAGTTATAATAAACATGCTCCTACCTTCTGACCTAGTCATTTCACTCCAAGATATTTATTCCAAGTAAATGAAAGCATATGTTCATATGAAAATTTGTATACAACTGCTCCCAGTAACTTTATTTGTATTAGACCAAAGCTGAGTAATCCATACAAAGGATTATTAGTCAGCAATTTAAAAAAATGGGGTACCTAGGTGACCCAGTTGGTTAATTGTCCAACTTTGATTTCGACTCAGGTCATGGTCTCACAGATCAATGGGATCTAGCCCAGAGTTGGGCTCTGCGCTGACGTGCAGAGCCTGCTTAGGATTCTCTCTCTCCCTCTCTTTCTGCTCCTCCCTTGATCGCCTGCTCATGCTCACTCTCTCTCTCTCTCCTTCCTCCCTCAAAATAAATAAACTTAAAAAAAAAAGATTGAGTTATTGATACATGAAAAACATGGATGAATCTCAAAATACGCTCCAGAAAAAAAGCCAGACCAAAAAGAGTACATACTATAAGATTCCATGTACACAAAATTCTAGAAAATGTAACCTAATCTGTAGAGAAAAAGCAGATCAGGAGTTCCTTATGAACAGATATGAGGAACAGGGAAGGGCAAGAGGAAAGAATCACAAAGGGGCATGACGATAATTTGGGAGATGAGGAATGTTCGTTTGCTTAAGGTGAGTGATAGTTTCATGGGCGTACTCACATCCATACTTTTCACACGATCCACTTTAGATTTGTGCGGTTTCTTGTATATCATTTTACCTCAATAAAGTTGTTATAAATACATACATATGTACATACCTGCATATATAAATATCAGAGAAAGTTGATTAAATCAATCAAATATCAGGATGTCACAGGCAAGTGCTAACACAGAATGGAACTTGCAGAGTTTCAATTTTGCTCCTCCAACAAAGTAATTAGTTTCTGTTGTCCTCAGGTCACCTGTTTGCATCTGTAACATTTAAGTGAATGTTGCTCATTACTAAGAAAATTTAATCCTTGAATGGTACTCCCTCTTTAGTTACAGTAATGACAGACTATAATAATAGGAAAATATTTCTGAGAAATTTTCCAACAGGGTGTGAAATAGATTCTAATGTTTTCCAATTGCCTGTCTGCAAGTATGGACATCAACCCTTGCCTGAGAATAAGGTTGTAAACTGCTTAAATGAGTCCTGCCCGGCAGGTGAAAAGTCTGTACAAGATTAAGAAGTACCCTGGTTAATTTGCAATCTTGGCCAGTCTATGGATAGTGAATGTATTCATTGGTTTTGAAGACTGGAATAAAGGAGTCCATAGAAGTCATTCAACTTTCCTGATGTCATGTTAAGTTCAATGAATTCTGAATTCATACCCCCAATTAATCATAACTGACCCCTTCTTCTCTTTCAAATTACCTCCTCAGAGAAGCCCTCCTAGACCTTTGTAGTTAAGTCTATTCCCCACTCCATCCCAAGTTTCTCCTAATTACTGTCTATCATGTGCCTTGGCTTTTTTTTTTTCTTAACAGTCCATCACAATCTGTAATTATCACTTATTGCTTGTTTATTTGCTTTCTGTCTCCCTATAGCATATAAAGTTTTTAAAGGGCATATGAATATTAGATAAAACATTTTTTTTTAATTTTGGTGAAATACACATAACATAAAAGTTACCATTTCAATGACATGTAAACTTTTGAGGGCAGGAAACTTACCAGTTTTTTTCTGTACCCCAGTGGCAAGAAGACAATGTGCCAGGTACTCAACACTATCTGTTGAGTTAATGAATGGAATCTTAAAAGGAAGATAACTCTGACCCAGCCTGCTTCACAGAAAGAAAAACAGAGAAAAACCACCCTGAAATACTACCCATTGAAAGAAATAAAGGTATTGATGTTTTTATTATTTTTAATATGATGTGGCTCAGAGTTCAATGCTAATTGGGTACTTAAATGCAGATTGGCTAATGAACACAGTTTAAATTGGGCTGGACTGATCAGAGACAGCTTTCTAGAGCAGGGGCAGGGTCTAAATAGCTGAAGGGCATCCTACCCTGCCTGCCTGGACCTGCGGAGATGTAACTCCGAGGTCTGTCTCCTCCTGGCTTCTCAGGTAATAATTTTACTTGCTGTCTTTCATTAAGGATGTTTTTTCCCTTTCCCTCAGAAGAATAGGCAGAGTTGGCATTTCTGTGGGAAATAAGCAGTCAAGGAGCATAACTCTAGGCATATTTAAAGAATTCTGATGATTTTGTGTTTTTCCTCAAAGGGCTCAGTTTGCAGATCTTCTTTGCATTTAAAAAATGATAGTACTGAGGCCAAGCTAGCAATGAATGTTAAGGAAGGAGGAGCCCTCAGTGTAGGAGAGAATATGAGACCTCACTCACCTCCTTGCCTTCTGGAAGCTTGTCGAAGGGAACTGGTTTTCTCTTGAAAATGGAACACTAAATGCCTTACCTAGGAAAATGCCACTGACGAAGATAGGAATACTGGGGGTGGGGTAGGGTGTCAGTAAGAACCTGGGTTTGTAGATGCAAAAAGAGATTCAAATGGGGGAAATGTAAAAAGAAATAATGTGCAACCCAACCAGAAGCAGTTTGGACAGTAAGAAAAATCCTGAAAATGATGTCAGACAGACGTGATTCCCACCTCTGGACCTCACTGTGTGACTCTATACAAGTGACTGGCCCCTTCAGAAAAAGTGAAACACTTGGATTAAATGATCTCTCAGGTCCTCTCTGGTTCTTTTATTCCTGTGAAGTTCGTACATTCTTCCTGAGAAAGCGACAGTCAGGAGTCACAGAAAGTCTTTGACCTCATTTGTTTAATCACATTAACTGTACTGGGGAAGCGGTTTTAGGACTCTCCTGCCTTTGTTTAATTTGGTTTTTCAATCAGCGTTCTTATTTGCAGAAGATGGGGCTGGAGGAAGAACACCACGTGTGACCTGTGACCTGTGACTTTGATTAAAAAGAGATCATCAAGGGGCACCTGGGTGGCTCATCGGTTAAGTGTCTGACTCTTGATTTTGGCTCAGGTCATGATCTCACTGTCTGTGATTTCAAGCCCTGCTTCGGGCTCTGTGATAACAGTGCAGAGCCTGCTTGTGATTTTTTCTCTCTTTCTCTACCCTCCCCCCTCTCATACTCTCTTTTTCTCTCTCAAAATAAATAAATACACTTTTAAAAAAAAAGAGCTCATTGAAAAGCCTGTGCCTTACAGAATCGTGAGAAGCCTGAAGAAGGCAGAAGGGAAGTAGGACCTGAGATCTAGCCTGGACCACAGCAATCATGTTACCAGTCTGGTGCCTGAGGACTCCACACTCCCTCCATGAATACTGGATACCAAGCTGGCCCCTCTGTACCCTTGACAGAGGACATCACAGTGGTCAATCCCGGAAGTGCCACAGCTACTGCCACCACCTGCCTCTGGAATGGATTCTTGACTACACCTGAACCCACTAGTGACAGGCTCCCGTTTCAACGTTGGCGGCTGTATCTCATGGCTCTAGCTTCCATCATGTAACCTAGTGCTAGGCACAAAAGAAATAGGAAACTGCATATTTGGGCTTTTCAGTGTCTATAAGTGGAAGACAAGTTCTATCTCCCACCAAGATTTATGAGATGGAAAACTCCCCCCATAGATGAAGGGTTCTGATATGTTGCAATCACAAAAAAAGACAGATGCAATCACAAAAAAAGATGCAATCACAAAAAAAAATATCTGAAGTACTTATCAATAGGAAAAGAGCATGTCTCCATAAAGTGCTGCATATCATTAAGGATTAAAACTTCTAAAATCGAGACCTAGAAAGTAGACCACAAGTCGCCTAATCCAGCCCCTTGTTTTCCAGATGAGGAAACAGGGATGGGAGAGGGATGATAAACAAGTCAGGTTCACAGCTGGATCAGAACTTGGGTTTCCTGTTGTGGGGCCAGTCGTCTTTGCATAATCGTGCCGCCTTCCAGGACAACAGAATCTCCTCATTGTCCAACTAGGTGAGATGCCAAATGTTCATATGACATTTATTTTTATAACTTCATTTGGATTGGTTTATCGTGAAGATTTTGAGACGAAACAGATGCAGATAGGATCCCCTCCCTCTCCAGTTTCATATTCAATTAATATTTATTAACCACCTATCATCATGGCGGACACCAACCTGGGGTTCTCCTTAATGAAGTGGGAAGGGCAGGGATCTGTTTGGATTTGAGGAACAACCAGCGGTGGGGCCTAGAGCCCTGCACGGATCCTTTCACCATCTGTTGCCTCTGCTTCTCTCTGATCATCGTTTTATTCTCCCTTTTTGATAGATACAACTGCATCTGGTCCTTTTGGCTGGAAACAAGATCTGCAGCAGCTGTGGAAAGATATGTTACAGGGTCAGTAAGTGGCCCAGCTCCCTATTCCCAGCTCCATATTCCCCAGGAAGACACAGTCGGCCCAGGGTGGCCATTGCTGTCCCATCAGCAGTAGCCAGGGCGTCAGAACCGCGCTGCACAGCATGGCTGCTTCCCAGCACTAACTACAGGGTGGCAAGGGCAGTTCCAGAAAAAGCTAGGAAATCCTCAGACAACACACTGCTTCCTGTACACATACATGAATTAATTGAGCACTCACATTTGCTCCATTCATTCATTTGTTCATTAAATGTTTATTGAATGGTGCTGCTTTCTTGGCCCCATTTTAGATAACGGAGATACAACAGTGAGCAAAGGAAGACAAAAAAGGGTAAATGGGCAGGGGAACGTATTGTGCATCTGATGGTGGTAAGAGCCATAGGAAAAATAAATCAGGATTAAGAGCAAGGTTTGGGGTGGGTGAATGTGCATGCATGCACTGTTTTATGTAGCATGAACAGAGAAGGCCTCGTGCAGAAGCAGATATCTGAGTTGAATTCTGAAGGATGTGAGAGAATGAGCCATGAGGTAACAGTATTATTGGCAGAAAAACAGCAAGTACAAAGCCTCTTGCGCTGCAATGTGCCTTTTGTGCTCAGGAAATAGTTAAGAGGTTGGTGTGGCTCTACCTGAGAGGGCGAGGAAGAGCTCTAGGAGGGATGAACAAGGGGATGAGCAGTCAGACCCGGCGGGACGTGGGGTTTTGTGAATCCCTGGAAGGACTCTGGCTTTTACTCTGAGGCAGAGGGAAAACATCCGAAGGGTTTAAGACAAGATGTGACATAATCTCACATGTCTATTGTGTTGGAGCGAAAACAGGGTAGTAGTGAGAAGGCTGTCAAATTTTGGATTTATTTTGAAGGTGAAACTAACAAGATACACTAGTTGACTGGATGTGAGAAATGAGAGAGAGGGGAGATTTAATGATGAGTTTTGACCTCAGCAACCAGAAAGATAGCAGTGCTATGTACTATGAAGGGGAAAACTGAAGGAGAAGCAGGTCAGTGGGATGATGAGATCTGGGTTCAGTTTGGGATATGTTAACCTAACGTGATTTTTAAACATCTGAGCGGACATTGAGCAGGCAGCTGACTGCATGAATATTGAGTTCATCTAGGAGGCTTTGTTGAAGATATATATTTTGGAATTGTCAGTAAATAGATGGTACTTGAAGCCTTGAAACTTAATGATATCACCATGGAAATGAATATCAATACAGAAGAGAGCAATGAGGGCAGGGGAGGAATTCCCAGAGGAGTCCAATATATAGAGATTGAGATGAGAAGGAACCATAAAGGATGTTAAACAGGAATGTCCAGTGAGGTAGGGAGTGAATCGTATTCCAGAACCCAAGTGAAGAGTTGTTTGAAGAAGGAGGGAATGATTAAGTGGGTCAGTAGTTCCTGATACTTCAGTCTCGATAAAACCACTGGATTTAACAACATGGGGATCACAAATTCCTTCCTTCCTTCCTTCCTTCCTTTCTTTCTTTCATTCTTTTGTTCTTTCATCCTTCCTTCCTTCCTTTCTTCCTTCCTTTCTCCCTCTTTCTTTCTTTCTTTCTTTCTTTCTTTCTTTCTTTCTTTCTTTTTCTTTCCTTCTTTCCAGTGAGATGGTGAGGACAAAATCCAAGCGTACTGAGTACAAGAAAGAAAATAAGGAGAGAAAAAACAAAGACAACTAGTATGAAAAACTCTGGAAAACTCTGCTGTAAAAGTGAACAGAGAAATGGGGTAGTAGATGGAGATCAAGAGAAGTTTGTGTTCCTTGTTTGCTAGCTTTTAAGACGAAATTACTAAAGCATCTTTGTGCACTTATGGGAATGATCCAGTAGCAAGGGTAAAACTGATAGTGTGGGAGAGAGGAGGGAGAAATACCAGAGGGATGTCTCTATGTAGGTGAGAGATGATGGAATCTAGGGCATGAGACTATAAATTGGCCTTAAACGGGAAGAGAGAAGGTTCAGCCTCAGTAACTGGAGGAGAGTGAACCGTACGGGTACAGATGCCCATGAAGTGGTAGACATAGTAGTAGGAAAGTTTCTTTCTTTTTCCCAATGTTCTTTTCCAAGTGCAGTAAGAAGTAAGGTCACCAACTGAGAGTGAGGATGGAGAAAGAAGTCTTAAAAGTTTGAGGCGTTAGGAGAGAATGTAAAATACAAATGAATAGGAGATCAGACGGGCTAGGGAAGTTTAATAGTATTTCCAGGCTTCAACACAGCCCTTTTGAAATGTGTAATCGTGAATTTAAAGGGCAACAAGACAGCATGGTTAATTGTTATTTTCTAGCTACATTTAGCCACATGGGTGCAGTCACTATGTAGGTGGAGTATTAAATTCAGCCAGCCTGGATGTCTGGCCAAGAAATTGGTTGAAGGGAGACAGGAGAAGGGAATTGGAGATAGTGGCAAAGGGACTATTATAATAATGGACTACGGAAATTAAGCTGAATAAAGGGGAGAAGAGGACACGAAAGGATGCAAAAAGGTAGAAGAATCAATGATGGTAGATCTCAGGGGAGTTGAAAATTTAGCAGAGTTGGGGTGTAAGAAGGAGGGAGATGCGAGTCTACAAGGTTGAATCAGAGGGAAATGCGTGTGAGATATTGACACTAAGAGTCATGATTAGGAATAGGCCTAAGCTGTGATGAGCCTGGGTGTGGCACGGAAGTGTGGAATCAGTAACTTGTACACCTGAACCTCCTATGACATGGTATGCTAACTAACTAGACTTCAAAATAAAAACAACAACAAGAAAAGGAAGTAGCTTAAGTTATGCAATTTACCTGAGATCTGCCGAGTGGAGGAGCCACTCGGTCTGGTTGCAAAGGCTGATCTCTTCTCTGCCCTACGACCACTGTTCCTCCGTTCCCTGTTTTGCCTCTGGACCTCACCATAGAACACTTCCTGAATTCACAACAGGAAGCTGAGACCCAGAGAGGGTAAGTACCATTGCCAAGGACCACACAGCTGGAAAGTGGAATTATTTGCTACCTAAGGGGTAGGATGAGAAACATGCCAAAGAGGTGAATACCAGACTCCAGAGGAAAATGCCTCCTGTGGAGATACGAGCAGTGGTGAAGGATTCAGACCAGACAAAAGCAGATTTCTGCAGCACCCTGAAGCCTCAA
The DNA here is from genome assembly GCA_028646485.1 of Cryptoprocta ferox. Taxonomy (NCBI): domain Eukaryota; kingdom Metazoa; phylum Chordata; class Mammalia; order Carnivora; family Eupleridae; genus Cryptoprocta; species Cryptoprocta ferox. The sequence goes on from CM053573.1 coordinate 71,001,738, forward strand.
GCCTTCTTCCAGGTTCCTCTTGTTTGCCCTCTAAATGTTGTGTGATGACCCGTTGCCAAGGGGGGAAGGCTTGAAAGAGTTTTAATAATAGTTTTGTAAAGGTCATTACAAAGTGCTTTATAATTGTTCATCTTTATCTTTTAATTCCTGTTTTGAGAAACAGGAAGAAAAATAAACAGGAAAATCCCCAACAGGATCCAATTAAATAAAAATAGTGCTGACAGGAAACAAGCATCATAAAACTTGAAAGGAGGGCAGAGGACGATATGGGTTGAGAAACCCTGCAGGACTGGTGAACTTTTCCTTGATATTGAAATAATTCATCAATTACTGTTCAAGGGGACAGTGACTGACATTTGGGTAACAGCTTACCACCTACTTGCAACCCCTTTTGGCCACATTAGACATTTCCCCAAAACTTCTATCTGCCAATACCTGTAAAGGAAAGAGGGTCATACCTGGCAGGGCGTCTGTGCTAGTGGTCAAGTTACACCATCATATCTTGGCCTAGGAAGCAAGTTCCCAAAAGAACAGTTAGCGTTCATTGAGCGTTAATGTGTGTTATATACTGGGCTATGAATTTTGCACGCAAAATTTGAAAGGGGCTAGAAGAGTCACCATTCTTAAAAAGTTCCTCTTTCATTCAAAACCCTCCTGCTTTATCAGTTCTAAGCCTCGATTATCTTCGAGTGCCTCAAATGTGAATGAAATCGTCAGATTACCCCGAGTCTGAGTGAACATTTATAGACTGCTACAGTAAATGGGACTTCCACATTATCACTTTAAATGCAAAGACTGACAAGACACAGCCCCTCCAGGAGCTAAGAATCTGGCTAAATATGAAAGTTAGGATTTGTCAAATCCTAACTTTCATATTTAGGTCATAGGTCAAAACACCTATTATGTGTTTCTTATTTAAAAGCACTCTTGATTGGAAATCAAGAGTCTTTATTTCTACTCCCTCTGCCACCAGTTTAATCAACTATAAAAGACTACAGGTGAATCATTTTCCTTCTTTGGAACTCAACTGCATCTTTTAAAAGGAATGGTTTGGGGCACCTGAGTGGCTCAATTGGTTGAGTGTCCAACTTCTGCTCAGGTCATGATCTCACAGTATGTGGGTTTTCTCTCTGCTCTCCACACGGAGCCTGCTTCAGAGTCTCTGTCTTCCTCTCTCTCCCTCTCTCTCTCTCTACCCCTTCCTGGCTCATGTGCTCTCTCTTTCTCACTCTCTCTCAAAAATAAATATTAAAATTTTTTAAAAAAGAATGTTTTGGCCCATGTTCCCTACATTCTCTTCCAATCCTGACAATCTGTGAATTTCCTGCTATTTTATTCTTTACTTATTCAACAAATGTGTATTCAGCATCATGTGCCAGGCACTTTACAAACATCAACCTATTTATTCCTCATAACAATCCTATTATGTAGATAATATTATTATCCCTAAGAATATAATTGTATTAACCCTATGATAAAACTATTATTATCCCCTTTTACAGACGATGAAACTGAGGCACAATGTCATTTGAAATACTTAAGATATATATTCCTCTTGAGATAGTTATGATTTGTTGACTTTCACTTTGCCAAATGATTTAGAAGTTGAAATTTCATTGCAGGTATAGTTACGATATCAGGGTTGTTGTTTTTTTTAAGTTTATTTATTTTTGAGAAAGACAGAGTGTGAATGGGGGAGGGGCAGAGAGAGAAAGGGAGACACAGAATCCAAAGCAGTTTCCAGGCTTTGGGCTGTCAGAGCCTGAGGTAGGACTCGAACCCATGAACCGTGAGATCATCACCCGAGCCGAAGTCAGACACTTAACTGACTGAGCCACCCAGGCGCCCCTACGATATCAATTTTGCAGAACTTGTTTTCTGCTTGGGTGGAACAGCTGCAGTCACCACCAGAGACAATGGAGTCAGGAGGCTTCTATGTCACCGTGACAAACACGCACACCTCAGCAACCAGTGGGGGTCCCTTTATGTCCTTTCTGTCCCCCAACCCTTATACTATCTCTTGCCTTCTCTTTAGTGAAAGTATGTGAAAGTGCCTAAGGTAGGAACTGGTTTATTTTACACTGCTAAAAAAAAAAATCCCCTTTATCCCTTGTTCCCTCCCTCCATCTTCCCTTCCTGTGTCCCACTCAGCCTTTCAATACCACCACTTTTATGTTGATGTTCTTTTTTGCCTTTTATAACCATATGCTACCCACAAGTGCTGGCTACCTTCCACCTCCAAGCTGGCTGTGTATCTTTACCCCATGATTCCAACCTTGCCTGCCTTCCCTCCCATCTGCACTCAGAGTCCATTTACCTACAGTGATTTCCTGCAACAGGGTTCCCACCACAGTCCTGCAGTCGGATCCCCAGGGATCCCCCTTTCTTGCCAAGCTTCCTCTCCCAACCCTCCAGGACCCTGTAATTCTATCTTACTGTGTTGTCCTGTGCTCTGAAATTTCCACATCAAAGGGCTCTGTAAGCACCCAGGAGGTTTGACCTGATCTAATCCTTCTCCACACTCTACGTATAAATTTAACAGGAAGTGGAATTTTAGCAAGGTGAGTTCATCAGTATAATATTAAATGGTGGTCGGAAGAGACCCGTTTTAGACACAGCAGCGTGTGCAAAGCAACAAGTTTTTTTTTTTTTTTTTTTTGCAAGTCACTTGATACTGATAACATTTAAAGTACTGACACTTGCAACTTTTCAAAAGTCTGAAAAGAGGCAAGGTGATCCCTATATTAATGTGACTCTTACTTGCATTCTTGCATGGTGGGGATGGAGAAGTTGCCCTGTTCTCCAATGTCATGTGCAAGTCTCGCTATGCCCCTGGGAGAGCCTCATTCAGGTGAACATCATGTGTCAAACATGCCGCAGTGGGAAAAATGTTTCCAGCTACGGGGGAAGGAGAAAGAGCGTGGACTTTGAGTGAGAAGACGTAGGATGACATCCAAGCTTGTCACTTACTTACAGTCTAACTTTAGGCAAGTCATCACCTCCACCTAAATCTCAGTGTACTCATTTGTAAAATGAAGAATTTGGGGGAGCTCCCCTCTACTTGCTAGATGGGATGCTGCCCAATTCAAAAATCACTTAATTAATCCAATTAGAGCTTCAAATTAAAAAAAAAAACACGAATTTGGTATATTAATCCCAAAGCTTCCTAAGGCTTTAAAGTTCTAAAGTTTAGAGGCGCCTGCATGGCTTAGTAGGTTGAGTGTCCGACTTTGGCTCAGGTCATGATCTTGCAGTTTGTGAGTTCGAGCCCTGCATCAGGCTCTGTTCTGATGGCTCAAGCCTGGAGGCTGCTTTAGCTTCTGTGTCTCCCCCCTCTCTCTGCCCCTCCCATGCTCTGTCTCTCTCTTTTTCTCAATAATAAATAAACATTAAAAAACATTTAAAAAAATAAAGTTCTGAGGTTGCATGCTTCTAAGCTTATTGTCTGAAATATCTCAATGTCCAATTTTAACAAATTGCATTTTACAGCACCAATGTCTAAACTCCCTAGTTTAAGTGGTCCCCAGTAATGAGTAACCACTGTGTTAGGCAGGGTGTGGGGACATAAAGAAAAATAGAAAACATGGCTTCTGCCCTTCAGGAGTCTTAATCTATTTGTGGAGAGAAATACCGATAAGGGTAACTAGCTTGAATACATGGGAAATGAAATTTTTCTAACTCTAGTGACACCTTATATTCAGAATCATGACCAATAATAGGAGTGATCATGACATTGGCTCTAAGCTGGGCTTTATGGAATGGGCAGACTTCAATCAGTGGAAAAAAAGGAAAAGACCTTTGGGTAGAAGGAAAGCAAATAATGAGTGTTTGAAATGATGTGATTGGACAGTAAGAGAATGACTGTGTTAAGGATGGCTTACAGAAAGCTAAGCAGAATTTCAGATTTGTTTCCATGAATGGTTGGAAGCCATCAAAGGTTTTTTGAGCAGATATGTGATATGATAAATGTACAAACCAAGTAAATAATAAAGATCAAATATATATCTATCCTGGAAGTCTTAACGTGGCAGGTCTCAGAGCCAAGAGCACTAGAAGTTTAAAAATGTAATAAAAGAAGGAAAGAAAAAGAATGAAAAGCCCCTTCCTCTCATTTTCTAGTATCCTGATCTGGGGACTATTAACTGGAGCAGTTGAGAGTTTTAATTGCCTGTTAATTGACAATGCAGAGAGAGAGAAGTGATTCCTAAGGTAACCAGGTCCCAAGCCATATGGGGCTTTGCGGAGTCATTCCAACACCTTGGGCTACCCTTGGAAATGAATAGGCAGTCCTGTTAGGCTGCTTAGTCCTGTTAGACAGAGCATCTGCTCCTAACGTTCACCCAGAAGAAGGCAGGGCCATGATCTAGGCCAGCTGACATTTCTGGGTGATTTTAAAAGAGGAGTTTGAAGGGCGCCTGAGTGGCTCTGTTGGTTAAGCATCTGACTTCGGCTCAGGTCTTGATCCCACAGTCTGTGGGTTTGAGCCCCGTGTCGGGCTCTGTGCTGACAGCTCAGAGCCTGGAGCCTGCTTCAGTTTCTGTGTCTCCCTCTCTCTCTGCCCCTTCCCCCACTCACTCTCTGTCTCTCAAAATAAAATGAAAACATAAAAAAATTTTTTTTTAAAAAGAGAAGTTTGATGCTGAACTCTCATTAGGAAATGTGAAAAGATATATTTTTCTCATTGATTCCCCCATCTTTCTGCTAAGACAATTTTAAGTGGCACATCCTAGAAAAATTTCAGCAGAAATCCGTAGCCACAGAGTGTTAGACATGGAATTACCCTTAGATGCCAACACTTTCATTCGTCAGATAGGGAAATCAGCTCAGAGTGGAGAAGGATGCTTTTTAAGGTCAATTTTCAATTAATGGCAGACCTGGGATTAGATCCCAGGTTTCACAGCTCTAGGCAATAGCTTTTGTCGGTTCAGTCAAATGGCCTCTCACATTATTGCTTGTTGAGTTAAAGGAGTTCTAAGCAATGTTCAAAATCAGTGTGGTCGAGCCATGATGAAGTGGGGGGTGGAGTCTCTACTTCCTTGACATTCCCATGCATGCAGGGAATTCACTGTGAAAAAGACCCTCCAACTTTGCCAGTGTTCTAGCTGGTCACCCCAAGGGAGAAAGACCTTGACTCTGGTTCTCCTCGAAGCCAAAGTTAGATTATTCCTTAACAAATCAACTTCCGGATCCTGGAATAAAAGCATCCCATTTAAAATCCAGTTTTCAAGCTATCCCTCCTTGCTCCTTATTTTCCTTTCCTCTGCTCTCTTTTTTTTTATCTCAGAATACTTAGGACTTTCTAACTTACTATGTGATTTTTTATTAAGCTTTTTGCATATTACCTGACTCTCATACTAAAACATAGGCTCCACCAAGGATCTTTGCTTGGTCTACGCATATGTCCTATGGACTCAGTGTATTCAGTAAGTATTGTATTTGAGTGACTGAATAACAACTGAATCTACCACTTACTTTGAACCATGAGCATACTTTTAAGTCACGGTTTCTTATCTGCAAAATGGGCAGAATAATGCTCACTTAGCAAGGATGTTGTAAGGATACAGTGAAATAATACGAGGAAGAATCTTGCACAGTACTGGATGGACCCCAAGGCACCTGTTATCCCAGGAAATGGATTGATAGACTGCAGAGTTGTCCTTCAGAAAGATGAGTTCTAAACACGCATGACTGAATCCCTCCATGACTGTGTATTGACACAGATCACATCAAGGCTTGCAGAGTTACGAATTACAGAATTTTACAGCGTCGTTTAATACTTACATTTCTCATTTTGCAAATGATGACACACGGCAGAGAATGCTTGTGTAAAAAAAAATCAATTTACTGAGGAGTATTTTTTTTAAATTAAAACAAATCAAGTCATAGATGTAAAAAATGCTTATAGTTTCTCTTTAAAGCACTTCGTAGTTTACAAAACACTTTCATATCCATCATCCCTCCCAGTCTTGCTCGTTACCCAGCACAATGAGTGAGAACTCTGACTCTATGCTTTCTCACTCATCTTTCCTATTTTACCCACTGTGCGTCCCAACACTCTGGACAGCAGCCTTCTTCTCACTCCCAGAGCCTGATTCATACTTGGCACTCTTTCTTTTTCCATACATACTTTTGCTCAGGCCATCCCCTCTGAGTGGAACGCCTTCTTCCTTCTGGTCCCCCAAATCTACCTTAAAATTCTACGGATTATCAAGGCCTGACTTGAGTGCTTTCCCTCCCCAAACCTTCCGGAGGTCCTTTTAGCAGATGCTTTTAGAAGACATCTGTAGTTTTTGCCTGTCTACTATCCTTTCTTTCTTCTTATGGTGTCAACAGACCTTCTTTTCCAAATGATCCTGGTGGGACTATCAAATGCACTGTCCAGTTTTTCCCCTTTCTGCCCTCCCCAGCACTACACCACCACCAACACAAACACCGAAGTTGGACATGTGAGCCAAGCCAAGCAAAATAGGTCTCTGCTGAGAATGAGGAATGGAGTCTTAGATCAGAAGGCCATTCTGTTGGGAACTCCTGAGTCCTGAATTATTTCAGTAGCTTGATCCTGAAGGCATTCTCCGTGACCACAGGCCACTATACTCACAAGAGTTGGCTTCCTGTTCCTGTCTTTCCAAGACCTTTTCTCCTTCAATTCTGAGAAAGATCCAGTTTCCCTCAATAAATTACCCACCTTATGGATTACAGTTTTGTTGTAAGCAACCAACGAAACTGAACTGTTACATTCTCACCAGTATTTCCACAACTCTTTCTATTATATTCCTATTATATTATGTTCCTATTATATTCCTCACCCTGTATTTCCACAGCTGTTTCTTGTTTACCCTATTATATTCCTCACATTTCTGCTTTGGATAAAAGTATTGAGATAGGCTCTGACTCTTCCATTGAACTACAATCTCCCCACCAGGGTCTGTATCTGTTTCAGTTCCTACTACTGTCATTTGCATACCTGGGTCCTCAAAAACTGTTAATGGAAGTTGAGGAAACATTTTATCTTTAGATTGCAAATAGATTCAAATTCTCATGCAACACTTAGTTCCAAAAAGAGATTATTTTCTCAAATGCTTGGGATAATTAAATCTTAGGACTGGAAGAGACTTGTAACTTTAATAGAGGGTTTAATTCTTGTGCCCTTATCACATCAGCCATGTAGGGAAAAAATGAAGTACAAGTTGATACCATTGGACTATTGGTGTGGACACAGTGATTGTCACCCCGCTCTAGGAGAGCTACTTCCCCATTCCATCCTCCAATGGTCAAGAGCCAGATCAGAGCCAGGATTGGTGCAGAAGAAAGAGAGAAGCGATGGCGGTTAGGGGGAAGGGCAGGAATTTTGAGTCCTCGGAAGAAGCAGGATTGATGTGAGAAAGTTGTGGAATTAGTAAAAGCAGAACCGAAACTTTCATGTGCGTGTAGGGCTTTCACTCCCATAAACACTTGAAGTTCTTTAAAAGCGCATCCATGAGATAAGACAAAGAGTAGGGCTCACTGCCTCGGATACAGCCAAGAGTCTGGAAAGCCCGATTCTGCAGAGAGGTTTCTACCTGGTCCTGACAGACCCTGCCCTGCCTTTGCATCAGGTGGAAAGGAGGACACATTTAATGTTCTAAAGGGATATCTCTGTCTTTTCTATTTTTTTTTTCAAATCTATTTCATTTCAAGCTTCAATTATCATCAGATGGCATCTTTTTATTTTTCTTGGACTCTCTAGTCTTTTGATTTATAGACTCTTAGATGTAGCCAATGTATGTTTTTCAAACATTCCATTGAAGCTTCATTATAAAAGTTGATAAATTATGCCTCCCAATCTAAAGAATAAATCAACTTATTAATTGGATTCAAAAATCGTCCTTCATATATAAAATAGATTTAACATATAAAATATATGTAACATTTTAAATAAAGAGGTACGTTATGTCTGCAATGTATAAAATAGCTAAATTTATCCCAAAGTATATCTAACATGTGAAATAAGAGAAGGCAGAAAGGAAAGAAACAAAGGGGGAAAACAATATTTATTAAGTCTCTGATGTATGTGATACATCTTTCTTTCACAAGTTAGGAACTGACTAGCCTATAAAGAGGATCAAATGAAGCCAGGTAAAAGATGCTCTTACCCCGTTGTTTTTTAAAAGGTATTTTTTTTATCAAAAAAATGTTTATGATCATGAGTAAAACAAGGGAGGGAAACTAACTCTACACCATTAACACAAGACATGATGACCAAGGAGAGAAAAAAGCTCTTGGTAACACAAAGCACAGGATGGTGTGGGCCCTTCTCCCCCGCCCCATTCCCCCAAACCAAAAAAGCTGAAGAAAGGTGTCAAGTAATAAAACTCTCCTTATTTGGAGGATGCAAACTGAGAGGGTGAAGTGTCAGTCCTGGGGAAGTTCATAGAAACATCTTCTATAGTGCTTGATATACTTACCATCACAGAGCTTCAATATATACAGGAAGGACTACCAAGGCTCACAAGCTTATAGGAAAGACATTGGGCAGGGACAAGATGGGAGGTGCAGGTTGACTGAGGGTGGGGGTATACCCCCTGGCTGGGTGGAGTGGGCCCTGTGCCCCAATTAGGAAGAAATGAGGTCAGGAGGGAGAGAGACTGTCTTCTTTTCAGCTTCTTGTCACTGCCTGTGAGTATCTGAAATAATGTATGGAACCTATGGCTTCATTAATAAATTAATAGAACCTATGAGTTTATTGACCAATTAAAATATCCTCAGCTCAGATCTTGATCTCAGGGTTGAGGGTTCAAGCCTCACATTGAGCTCCACGCAGGGTGTAGAGCCTATTTAAAAAAAATAAAAAATAAAATAAAATATCATCTGGAATTATTAACAAACAAAGGATCTGAATGAAGTTTCTTGTATGTTTGATTAACAAGAGTTAGCACCCTGGAGCAAAATCACCCTTGCATGAATGGATTGAAAACAAAACTGTCCATGAGTGTACCTGCAGATCAGATGCAAGCTAATGGGAGGCTGATCAGGACACGGTAAAGCTGTCTTGGGGCACTGTCTTCACGCACCCACAGTCAATTTACCAAGTTCTAACATTTCAATTTATGTACTCATCAAAAATAGGTAGTGTCTCCCCCTCCAACCCCTTTAACACAGTGTATCATCAAACATTATGATCTTTGCCTTTTTCACAGGTAAAAATGTATATTTAATTGTTTTCAAACTCTATGCCCTTTACATAAGTACTAAAAAACAAACCAAAACATGGTGACCTTCATATAAAAGATCATTCTGATATGGGGAAGGACTTTTTAAGCACGAAATAAAACTCAGAGTCATAAAAGAGAGGCAAATTTGAATATACACGAATTAAAATTTCTGGGTTTGGAAAAATAACGTAAGACGAAAAGCAAGTGGCGAGGAAAAAATATTAGCCAAACAAATACAAAAGACCAACTTTATTAATTTATAAAACTCCTTTACATTAACAAGAAAGATTAAATAGGAAATGGGGAGAAAGGAATAAAAATATTTCTAAATGCAAACTCTGTTTCTCTTCCTTTAACACTCCAATAATTTTACACCATTCTTGGAATAAAAGTCAAAATCCTTGTGTGGCTTACCATCCTATGTATGATCTGGCTCCCCTCCACCCCTCCAATTTCATTTTTTATCATTCTCCCCCTCGCTTCTCTGTTCCAGGGATATTGGTCTTCTTCCAGTATTTTTTGATTTCTTCATGCATCCTCTCCCCTTGGAGCACTCCCTCCTTCCTAAAAAGTAAAAATAAAATCAAATCCTTATCTTTACAGACATTCAAACCTTACCTTAAGCGACTTCCTTAGAGAAGCCTTTTCTGAACACTGCAACCCCCACTTCCAAACTAGATGAAGTTGTCTATTTTTTGGTATCATATTTCCCTACCCTTTCCCTTCCATGGTACCTCACAGCCCACTGTTCTCTGTGTGGATTAATTTATGTCTCCACTCGACAGCAAGTCCTCCAGGAAGCTGACCTGCCCATCTCCAGGACTTAGCATGTTGCCTGGCATAAAAAACAGTTCAATCAAATACTTGCTAAGTTAATGCTTGTTTTAATTTTCCTACTTCACTGACCATTTTGGTAAACATGCCTCACATGACTCTTTCATGTACTAGTGCATGATCTCAGGTAGTGATTGCCCAAGTATGGCAAATCAGCAGCAGCAGCAGCATTACCTGGTAATTTGTTAGAAATGCACATCCTTGGGCTCCAATCTAGACCTACTGAATCAGAAACACTGGAGGTGGGGTAGACAGTCTGTGTCTGAATAAGCCTTCAGGTGATTCTGATGTACACCAAAGTGCGAGGGATGCCCTGAACTTTGGTGCCCAGGGGAGGCAGGAAAAAAGAGAGCACGGGGACCATGCACCAGCTTCATGAGCACCATGGCCTGGATGGAGGTGACATGTAACACCTCCATTCACATTCCGTGGTGCACAGCCAGTCATGTGGCCCCATTTCAAAGGGAAAAGGCTGGGAAATGTAGTCCTCTACCGGGTAGCTGATTCTCAGCAATCACGCTACACCATGGACGAGAATACAAACTTTTTTTAAAGCTTATTTATTTATTTTGAGAGACAGGGTGAGTGCATGTGCACAAGTTAGGGAGGGACAGAGGGAGAGTGGAGGAGAGAGAGAGAATCCCAAGCACTGACAGTGCAGAGTCCCCATGCGGGGCTCAAACTCACGAATTAAGAGATCATGACCTGAGCCAAAGCCCGACGTGCAACCAACTGAGCTACCCAGGCGTCCCTGAGAGAATACAACTTTGGATTGGCAGTTGACTATCCCTGTCACAGGTGTAGCATGCAAATATCACTTCTGAAACTTACTTTCCTATAATGGGCACAGTAACCCATTATATCAGTATCTCCTGCAAAATCCTTGGGAGGCAGATTCCAAATCTCTCATCCTGGTTTCTATGGTGTGATTGACATGCACTAAAAAAAGGCCAGGTCAACTGTTTCACCCATTTGAAGGTGTTTGCTCCCGCTTGCACACACTCCTGGCTACAGCTTCAGTTCCTGAAGGTAGAGGAAGAAAATGGCCCATGCTGGTCAAGGTGGGACAATCAGCAGGACACAGATCTTCATCTTCTCCCTTCTCATCTAACACTCAGATCATAGCCACCAAGAGTAAGTGCATCTGGGATTTAGGTTTAGGTTTAGAATTTTTGTTTATATGTTTATTGTTTTCTTTGGTAATTACCAAAGTTCTGACATGCATGCTCCAGGCACTAGGTTGAAAGATAATTTCAATGGCCTGTCTTTCTTACTTCTAATGCTTTTCCTTATATGAAGCTAGTGTAGCTGTCCTCTCTCCTCTCAAAGAAGGCTTGCTCTCTCTCAGGTGTTCTGTTGGCTGCTGGCAGGGATGGGGAAGGGTGCAAGGGGAGGCGTGTTACTTATAAGAAAGGACCATACATTGGCTCTGGCCTGCTCAGTCTCTCTCTACCCACATAGATCTCATTAAATTAATCTTTTGTTTTTATTAATTTATCAATTTTATTAATCATTTTCATTAATCATCATTCTCCAATAGCATTTATGCATGCACAAAACCAAAGCCCTATGCTGGGACATCCACATACAAAAGAATAAAGTTGGACTCCTACCTTAAACCATCTACAAAAGTTAACTCAAAAAGGATCATCAACCTAAATGTAAGAGCTAAAATCATAAAACTCTCAAAAAAACATACGGGTAAATTTCCATGACCTCAGATTTGGCAAGGACTCTTAGATATGACACCAAGAGCAATAATAATTATAATAATAATTAAATTTTACTTCTTCAAAATTAAAAATGTTTTGCTTCAAAGGACATTATCAAGACAATGAAGAGACAACTTACAGGATGTAAGAAAATATTTACAGATCATATATTTGATAAAGATCTAGTATTCAGAATATATAAAGAACTCTTAAAACTCAATTACAAAAGAACAACTAAACAAAAAAATGGGCAAAAGACTTCAAAAGACATTTCTCAAGAGAAGATATACAACAAGCACCTAAAAAGATGATCGTTAGTCATTAGGGAATTGTAAATCAAAACCACAATGAGATACCATTTCATACCCACTAGGATGACTACAATAAAAAGAAAACAAGAAAAAATAGCAAGTGTTGGTGAGGATATGAAGAAATTGGAACCCTCATACTCTGCTGGTAGAAATGTCAAGTGGTGCTGCTGCTGTGGAAAACAATTTGATGGTTCCTCAAATAGGAAACAGAATTACCTATGACCTGGCAATTCCATTCCTGGGTATATATCCAAAAGAACTGAAAAGAGGTGCTCAAACATATACACATACATGCATATTCATAGCAGCACTCCTTACAATAGCCAAATGATGGAAACAACCCAAACATTCATCAACAGATACATGGATAAACAATTTTTGGTAGATACAATGAAATATTATTCAGCCATAAAAAGGAATGAAGCACACTGATAACATGCTACAATGTGAATGAACCTCAAAAACTTTCTTTTAAAAATTTTTTTAATGTTTTTATTTATTTTTGAGAAGAGAGAGAAAGCGCTCAAGCAGAAGAGGGGCAGAGAGAGAAGGAGACAGAGGATCTGAAGCGGGCTCTGCAATGTGAGCACAGAGCCCGATGCAGGGCTTGAATCCATAGACCATGAGATTATGACCTGAGCCCAAATCAAGAGTCAGCCACTTAACTGACTGAGCCACCCAGGTGCCCCGAACCTCAAAAACTTTCTAAGTGGAAGAAGAAAAATGTAAGAGGTTACATATTAGATGATTATATTTATATCCAGAGTAGGTAAATCCACACAGATGGGAAGTATAATGGTAGTTACCAAGAGTTGGAAAGAGGAGAGAATAGGGGGTGTTTAATGTGTGCAGAGTTTCCTTTTTGGAGTGATGAAAATGTTTTGGAAGTAGAAAGAGATGGGAGTCCCACAACTACGTGAATGTACTTGTTCCCTTTAATACAGTTAATTTTATGCTATATGAATTTCATCTCAATTTAAAGCACTTAACTGGGGCCCTCATTCTAAAATCCCAACTATATTTTTAAGAGTCCCTAATTAATCACTGAGTTAATAAAATAACACTCAAACAAAAAAAAGACATCTTTTTAACACAATTGCCTATTAGCTGCTGCTATGATCTGGGCTGTTATAAATAAAGATTCTAGCATTAAAGAGCTATAAGAAATATTTTCAAACACAAATAAATAAAAGTACATTAATACATTTGAATTTTAAAAAGCCACAGGTTAAAAATAGTTTTCTTCTCAGTAAATGCCATAAAAGTGTTTAAAAAATAGGAGCACCTGGGTGGCTCAGTCAGTTAAGCATCTGCCTCTTGATCTCAGCTCAGGTCATGATCTCACGCTTTGTGGGATGGAGCCCCACATTGGGCTGTGCACTGACAGCAGAGAGCCTGATTGGGATTCTGTCTCTCCCTCTCTTTTTGCCTCTACCACCGCAAAAATGTTTAAAAAATAAACTTACAACTCATTATGAGATACTGAGATATGCTACGACCCTATCTTTTCAGTTTGGCATAAATTAAGTTACTAGAAAATTATGATACACTGTATGTTAGCTAACTTGACAATAAATTTTATATATATGTATATATATATATATATATATATAAAGAAAATTATGAAAAACTAAGAAAAATCTATGACAACAAATGGTTCCAGGCTATGTCTGGGCATTTGTTGATGCCCAGGTTGATGATAAGCACAGCGAGAGATCTGAACAATGGAGACCTCTTGGATGTCTCGGAAATGTGTCTGAAGGATATCAGAATCAAAGTCTGTGCTGCTGGAGGAGTTCTGCAATAATTGGACACCTAAAAAGAGAAAAGGAGACATCTGATGCCCACGTATTGTAAATATCAGCCAGTTCTCAGCTACACCATCAGATACAATGATCAGACATAATGATCAGTAAGTGATCAGACCTAATGATACCCACTGATTTCAATTCAAAAGGATGAAATTTACTGAAGATTGATACTTTTCCTCAACTACTTCTGACTCTCTGTGGGGATACCATTCAATTGGTTTCATGAGAAGTGATATGTTATTGGTAGCTTTCTGCAGGCCATTCTTACCTTCTCCTTTTATTTTTGAGTTTAGACGGACAGAATCTTTTTCACTATCCTTATCCACTTCCACTTTCTTTCTCTCTTTTCTCCTTCTTCTCCCTTTTGTTCAACAGACAGCTGAGATGCCAAGGGTTGGAGGAGAATGTGTACTAGTCCATATGCACCATTCACAAAATCAGACCTGAGTAGGAAGTCAGGACAGGTCTTAAATAATACAGAACCAGTTGTGTTTCTACCCCCCACCCTAACTAAGCTAATTTTTGGTTATGCATGATAACTGATAAAGATAATCTATAAAAACTGATAAGGAAAACCCAAAAGTTACCAACAGAATTTATCTTGGGCTCTCATTTTATAATTCTTTTTAAGGTTTATTTATTTTTGAGAGAGACAGAGCATGAGTGGGGGAGGGGCAGAGAGCGAGGGAGACACAGAATCTGAAACAGGCTCCAGGCTCCGAGCTGTCAGTACAGAGCCTGACACAGGGCTTGAAGTCACAGACAATGAGATCATGACCTGACCCTAAGTCAGGCGCCTAACCGACTGAGCCACCCAGGCGCCCCTTTAGGCTCTCATTTTGATGTATTCTTTCTCAGAGGTTGAAGGCAATGTATTTTAGAGTCTGCCTTCCTGCAACATCTGTGAGAAATAAAAAGGAGATGTGAGATGAAAACAGAAAAAGGTGAGGTTATTTGAGGTTAGGTCTTGGACTAACCACAAATAGAATAATCAACTTCTAAAGGTCTCAGAATGAACCTTTTTTTCGGCTCCTATCTTGAGCCAGGCAGGCAGCTAGGCACCTGGAGTGGGTGAGGGGAGACTAACATGAAGAAAGATGAAGGAATCATGGCCACTACCCTCCAAGAGATAGAATCTGAGCTGGGACTTCAGGTACATGACTTTGACGGCACCAATGTGAAGCATGGCTTCGTCCCACTAAAGCAGTAGTGAGCATATAGCATCTGGCATAATAGACTCTTAAAAATTTAAGTTTGACTCTTGCTCATTTAAAGGCTGATTACCTAGTCTGTTTACAGTCTCCAGTCATCTTAGAGTTTAAGCTTTCTTTTACTGCAACAGATTTTCATCATTCCAGGTTTGTACATATTTTGGAAATTTTGTACAATCTTAAGTACTTTGCTGATTACAGCTAAACCTGATTCTCTCAGGCAAGTAATTCATTCCTTCCTCTGTGTTTCCACAGTGCTCTTTTCACACCTTTATGGAGCTCAGATTACACTGTATATTAAGTATATGCTCGCTTTTTCTGGCTCCTTCACTTGAGTGAGAGCTCCTCATGGAATGTGGTTATATTTTGTTGAGACAGGGAAACCTGGTGCTTAGGCATTTGGGCTCTCAGCTCTTGTCCCCAAGTTCAAATCCCTGCTCTACTGTTTCCTATCTTGCTGTATAACCTTGGACAAGTTGTGTGTCCTATGCTTCAGTTTCTTCCTGTGCATAATAATGGATATACCTCATAAGGAGATGTAGTGAGCATTAGACATGTAAGGTACTTTCTCAGTGCTTGGCACACAGGGGGAGATCAACAAATATAGACTGTCATCCTGTAGCCTTTAGCTTCTAACACACAGTAAGTCTTTAATACAGTTCACAGAAGTAGGAAATGAATACATTATTTTACCAGAGCTGCCTAGATTGGGGAATAGTGTAGCCTACTTTTCTTGCCCAAATTTCCTTCAGAGAAAAAGAGAAATCCCCTTTCAGACATCCCATGATGCTACAGTGAGTCACTCGTTTCCCTTTGGCTTCGTGGGGAAATGACAGTAACTGTTTCTTCCTCATCTTGCCCAGAAACTGCTGGACTCAGCTAAGAACTGAAGATAGGGAGCAGTGGTCCGAGATACAGCTGGAAAAAGAAACAAACAACAAAAAAACACCCCTAGCTCTTCAGTTCCCTGAGGGCTACTTCTGATCATCCTCACGGAAGAACGTACTGTGGCCTGGGAAACAGTTTCAGAATCTCTGCACCAAAGATGTCTCCCACAAGAGATGTCATTACTATCTGGCCCGACTTCATGAATAGATGTAGGTTATTACCTCCTCCCAAGATGAGTTAATGTTCCTCTTCTGTGCTCTCTTAATCCGTAAGTCACAACAATTACTAGCCATGAATGAGTATGAGGTACATATTGGGCATTGTGCTATCCACTCCCCATTTAATCCATAAATGCGCATTTCGTCCAGACAACGAATCGAAGAGGTTGGTGTTATGAATACCCCCACTTTTTACAGGTGAGGAGACTGCAACACAGTGAGTTGAAGTAATCTCCCCCAAATCACTCAGCTACTAGATGGCAGAGATGGGATGTGTCCTGAAGCTACTTGCTGCCCAAGTTCGCATATGAAGTACCTGAAACCACCTCCCTTACTGTTTTCATGTCCTTCATTAACCTGTTGTGTAGAAATTCTTCGATGAGTTCGATGGAGCAGCTAAGCTTCTCCAACCAAATTGTGAGCCTCCTGAGGGCATGGCTCATATCCTTGCTGATTCCCCAGCTCATGTCACAGTACCTGGCACATGGTAGCTGTTCAATGCACACAGAATAAATGAATGAATGGTTAAGCACATTGAGGCAGCACATTGAGGCAGCACTTGAGGCAGAAGATGATTTGCTGGATTGGAGTCAAGAGAAATCCTATCTACCTTGGGCTCCTGAAACTGTTTGAGAGCTCTTCCAGATCCAAGAACCCTGAGATAGTGAGACTGGAGTTCTCCTCTCCATACCCCTCAGCAAGACAGTTCAAAGCAATCATCAAATAGGAACTACTTAACTTGCCTTTCCCCGCACTGGTTTCAGACTTTCCATTAAGGAGCTTTCCCTTGGCCAGCTCAGTGCTTCCTGGTATGGCCAATTTCTCCTTCTGCCATGGGAACGGAGACTCCGAACATCTGCAAAACTCTCCCAAGGGAAGCAGTCCTCGGATACAGTATGTCAAGAATTGGGCTTGTGACACTGTCTCAAAAGAAGCTCTTGCAACATTTTTGTCCCAAGGATTGAGCTGCTTTTCCTGTCGTTGGTTGGTTCTCTCCTCCCGTCTATGGGCAGGACTGGGCTCTTCTGCTGAACTACCCTGTTGGCTAGGATTTCTGTGAGAATTTC
This sequence comes from Cryptoprocta ferox, assembly GCA_028646485.1. Lineage (NCBI taxonomy): Eukaryota > Metazoa > Chordata > Mammalia > Carnivora > Eupleridae > Cryptoprocta > Cryptoprocta ferox. The sequence continues at coordinate 71,018,981 of CM053573.1, forward strand.
ATGAGGATTAAAGATCCCAGGGTACTTTGCTGAAGAATAAAGCTTGTTGTGTAGCCAGGAATCTGAGATTTTTGTGGACTGAACCTATGTATTCTCAACAACCTCCTCATTTCCTTCTGGGAAATCTTACTGTCTCTGGTCAGATCGAGGTTACATTTCTTCCCAAATACCTATGACCACAGGAATGTTAAACAGAACTCCCTTTCTCCAAACAACACACACACACACACACACACACACACACACACAGAGTTTATCATCTGTTTCAAAAACAGCTGCATCCAAAACTCACTCAAGTGACTTTCAGATACTTGCAAGTAAAATGATGAAGCTTAGCACAATATGCATCTTTGGGTAACTATATGAAGCATTTCTATCATCAACTTTCACAGAATTGAGTTACTTTAATGCAACAGTCTCAGAAATCATGTCGTGGTTATTTAATTTATGAAGAAAAAAGAAAAGATAAACAATTTACTTCTTTTTAAATTTGCCCTTTTCATCCATGGTTTATGGACAGCAAAAAATGAAAATCACCCTTTCCTTTCACCTGGCATTGTCAACCTTCTTTCACTCATCAAATATTTATTGACCCTCAATGTGCAGAACGCAGTGTTCTTACCCATTGTTCTGAATAGCCAACCTAGAAATAGCACTGACAATGAACTTGCATTAATAATGAGCTGCAACTAGTATCCAATGGAGAGGTAGTACCCTAAATGGAAAATTTAGAAAAACTCATGAGACCATCTTTACGTGGTTTTCTAAAATGTTGTTTAGCTTCAAAATTTCTTCATACAAAATTTTCATTGGGAGCTCCCTACATCAAATAAAAAGTCATTTTCTAATTGAAGCGCCTGAAGTCCAGACAGGATTCAAGATTGACCAGAGCCTCCAAACTAGTTCATGAGCTGCAGTCAGCACTCGTCCTCTTAGCTCAAGCCATGAAAGGTCGTGCTCTCCTGTTATGCTATTGGCTCCCGTATTGCAATAAAGTGAATCTCCCAATATTGTCAATACAGTCTGTAGACTTTAAATCCTGCATCCTGACTCGTGGACCTTGGCCTCAGTTGCCAACTAAACACCTAATTAGAATGAGCATTGTTTCTCTCAAGCTTCGGAGAATATATCTATGGTTCAAGAGATCTTCCTGGATTTAATGGAAAATGTTTAGACTTTGAAGCATTTCAAATGGGACTGAAATGGAAAAGACGTGAAAGACTGGATTACTTAGATGGCTTTGGGAAAACTGGATTATTATTATTATTATTATTATATGAAGAAATATAAAGTTGGAGCCCAACCTTATACCACATTCAAACATGGACTCCAGGTAGACTATGGACCTAAATTTTAAAGATAAAATGGGGCATCTGGGTGGCTCAGTCAGTTAAGCATCTGACTTCAACTCAGGTCATGATCTCATTGTCTGCCAGTTCGAGACCCCCGTCATGCTCTGTGCCGACAGCTCAGAGCCTGGAGCCTGCTTCTGATTCTGTGTCTCCCTCTCTCTCTGCCTCTCCCCCACTCATGCTCTATCTCTCTCTCTCTCAAAAATAAAATAAAAACATAAACAAAAAAAATTTTAAGATAAAACAATGATATCTTTGTGAAAGATAAAATCTCTAAAGGAACATCCCAAACACAAACTATAAGGTTAAAAGTTGATGGATTTGACTTCATCAAAATTAAGAACTTTTGCTCAGTGAAGACATAATAGACACCAGTCAAAGACAGAAGACAGACTTGAAGAATAGATTCACAACGCATTTAACAGTTAAGAGATAAATATCTGGAATGTGTTATGAACTCCAAATCAACAACAAAGAGACAAGAAAATAAATAGAAAAGTACTCAAGAGATACGAAAAGTTAATTTTTAAAAAGAAGGGCCTTACATTGAATTAAGAAGTATATGAGGGGCATCTGGGTGGCTCAGTCAGTTAAGTGTGCTACTTTGACTCAGGTCATGATCTCACAGTTCCTGGGTTTGGGCCCCGCATTGGACTCTGTGCTGGCATCTCAGAGTCTGGAGCCTCCTTCAGATTCTATGTCTCCCTCTCTCTCTGCCCCTTCTCCCACTCCCACTCTGTCTCTCTCTCTCTCTCAAAAATAAAGATTAAAAAATAAGTATATAAAAAGATGCTAGTAATCAGAAGAACGCAAATTATAGCAACACAATACCATCATAATGTCAAAACAAGAAAGGAAGATAATACCAAATATTGACAAAAATATGAGGAGATAAGAACAGTCTGGTACTGCTGCTTTGACTATAAAATGTACAGCTTTGTGTGGGCGCCTGGGTGGCTCATGTGGTTGAGTGACCAATTCTTGTTTTCAGCTCAGATTCAGAAATCAATTCTTGATTTCGTTATCCCAAGGTCATAGGATTGAGCCCGAGGTCAGGCTCCATGCTGAGATCCTCTCTCTCTCTCTCTCTCTCTCTCTCTCTCTCTCTCAAACAAAAAACAAAACAAAGAAAATATACAGCTTTGTGGAAAGAGATCTGGCAATACTTAGTCAAATTAAGAATGAATGTATTCCATAACCCAAGAATCCCACTAATGGGTATGCCCTGATAATATCTCCCAGAAGTTCACTAAAGGACACATACAAAGGCATTAACTGTGACATTGTTTGTTGTGTCAAATATAGAAGTTAACTAGTATCTGCCAGAAGGGAATAGATAATTAAAATACAGTATGTTAATAGTCTGTAATACTGGCCCACAGTCAGAGTTAATTAAATAAATATATAGTCACATGAATAGACCTTAATCTTGAGTGAAGATTGAGTAATGTTGAGTCACATGAATGCTTAATGTTGAGTGAAGATTTATACATAAAACAGTATTTGAATGGTTAAGAACACACCAAATATAACAGAATGAGTATCTAGAGGAGAGAAAGGGCTGGAAATGAGCACTGTGAAGGAAAAAACACGTAATAACAGAACAAGGACAGTCTTTGCATGAACTAATGCTGGTACTCTATGAACCAATGAGTATAAATTTAATAAGCTCTGTGAAGAACAAAAAAGGAAACAGGGACGGCTGTTGGCAGAGAGGCCATGCTATCGAGGCAAGTGACCCAGACTGTGAGCAGGAGGCCTGGGTCCCATATTGACCTGGTCTGTCATTTGGTGGTAACATGAACCCAGGACATTGTTTTCTAGATTTCCTTTTCCCCTTTGAAAGCATAAGATATTAGGCTGGAATTTCTAAGATCTTTTCTGGCTTTGTGCTTATTTCCCATCAATAACCTCCATAATGTCATAAGCAACAATAAAACCATATCACCCATTTCAGAACATTTTTACTCGCATTGAAAAATAACCGAACGTATGAAAAATGTCTTTTGCTGAAGGTGTATTTTTATACACCTGGATGACAGAGTGATATCATTTCTTTACATGTGCAATCTTTATCACCTTAAAGCAACAGTTTCCCTTTCCATGGATCAACGGACAAAGGAAAACAGTTTTTAAAAAAAGGCTTAAATAACATTCAGAAGGACTGGAGGAGCTGTAGGACCAAAGAGCCCTTCTTAGATAAACACAGGTTGATGAGGAGGAGGACGACGATGACAACGATGATGATGATGACGACAACGATGATTACGATGATGAGGATGACAGCAAACTAGAAAAACAAATCCGGAAGAGTTTCGCTTGTCTCTGGACATCTAACTCATAGAGACCACTAGGCCCTTGTAGCTGGCTCCAGGCTTTTTTGGACGCCTGCTTTAATTTACGTGGAAACATACCCTGGAGACGAGAGATGGAAAGCATTATAAAATGAGGAAAACCACTTTATAGAACTGTGGGCTCCATTTGCCAACTAAAATAACAAAATGGGAAAATACACACTCTCATAGAAAATCTATTCTGCACTCTGCTAGAGGAATCGTTTTGCCCTTTTAAGAGTTCATTAAAATTCAACAGCTCCTTTCAATCAATTAATACTTTGGCTATGAATAGGAAAACATGTGTGACTGGCCAGTCCTGTACAAACTAAAACATTTGCATAACATCAGCTCTTTCTTTGGTTGCATAATTAATCATTTGGGATTACTCATTTGTAAGCATCATTTTTCAGTATCAGAAGAAATTATATTTTCCTTATGGAAACATTCTAAGTCATAATTACAGCTATCATTTATTGAGCACCAACAAAGCATCAGGTATTATACACGTCATAATTGTTATGCTTACCACAATATTATAAAGTGAATGTTATTATACCTATGTTTTGGATTAGGAAGCTCGAGTTCAGAGAAGTTTATTGACTTGTTCAAGATGATAAGCAATTCAACACTAAGAGTGACTGTCTATAGAGCTTATCTTTTTAGCGTGCCACACAGCCTCTTCTAAAGATTTTTTCTTCTGAAAATAGTGATTCTGTATTAATTGTTAATATTTCTTGTGTGCTCACTATTTGCTGCTGCACCTGCAACTTTATATGCATTGTCTCATTTGAATTCACCAATCATCCCTATGAGATGTGAATATTCCTAGTGTATACATTTTAGGTAATGAGAAAAGCAGGGCTTAAAGGAAGTAGTACCTGTTCCAATAGAGCACAGCTAGAAAGTAATGGAATCTGGATTCAAGGTCCTGGTGTCAGTTCATATTTTTCTTAATTTTAGTTTTAAACATTTGTATATAATAAAACTGAGATTTGGGGTATGCTCCATGAATTTTTAACACATGTATAGATTCCTGAAACCACCACCACAGTCTGTATACAGAACAATTCCATCACCCTAAGAAGTTTCCTCATGCTACTCTTTGTAGTCACATCCTCCTCCCATGCCAACCTCTGCACTTACTGATCTGGTCTGTGTTCCTGTGGTTTGTCTTTTTTTTTTTTTTCTAATATTTATTTATTTATTTATTTTGAGAGAAAGAGGGAAGGAACACATGCAGGGGAGGGACAGAGAGAGAAGGAAAGAGAGATTCCAAAACAGGCTCTGCGCTGTTAGGGCAGAGCCCAGCATGGGGCTTGATCCCATGAACCACCAGATCATGACTTCAGCCAAGAGATCAAGAGTTGGTCACTTAACCGACTGAGCCACACAGGCGTTCCTGTAGTTTTATCTTTTTAAGAATGTGATATAAGTGGAATCATGTAGTATGTATGTTTTCCAACTGGCTCCTTTCAATCAGTATAATGCCTATGAGCTTCATCCATGCTGTTATTTCCATGTTGTTGCTCTTTATTGCTGAGTAGTTTTTCACTGTACTGACGTACCACATTTGTTTATCCATTCAACTGTGGGGGAAAAGTGTGGATTCTTTTCAGTTTATGAATAGATAACAAATAGGTGATTATGTATGCAGTTGCCATAAACATTTCTGTACATAAATTTTCTGTTAACATGAGTTTTCATTTCCTTAAACACTGAGGACTAGGTTGTTGACTCAAAAGGTAAGTGTTCAATCTCATAAGAAACCACCCAACTATTTTCCAGAATGGCTATATCATTTTGCCTTCTCTCGAGCAATGCAAGAAGATTCTCATTGCTCCACACCCTCATCAGCACTTGGTATTGATAATGATTGTTTTTAAAATAGTTAAAAATGTTAGCCATTCTCAGAAGTTTGTAGTGGTATCTAATGTTTGTTTAATTTACATTCCTATTGCATTCCTTCATGTACTTATTTGCCATCTATATTTACTCTCAAGCCAAGTGTCTGTTCAAGCTTTTCTCCCATTTTTTATTTTTTTATTTTTATTTTTTAATGTTTATTTATTTTTGAGAGAGAAAGAGAGAGACAGAGACAGAATGCAAGAGGAGGAGGGGCAGAGGAAGAAGGAGACACAGAATCAGAAGCAGGCTCCAGGTTCTGAGCTGTCAGCACAGAGCCCAAAGTAGGGCTTGAACTCACGAACTGTGGAATCATGACCTGAGCCAAAGTGAGCCACCCAGGTGCCTTTTTTTTTCACTTTTTTATTCTCCCATTTTTTTAATTGAGTTACTTTCTTACAATTGAGTTTTAAGAGTTCTTTATATATTCTAAATACAGGTCCTTGGTCAGAAATATGATTCACAAATATTTTCATCCAATTAGCACTTACCTTTCATTATTTTCATAGTGTATAGAAAGTTTAAACCAAGATGGGTCGAGCTGCCTGGGTGGCTCAGTTAGTTAAGAGTCTGACTCTTGATCTCAGTTCAGGTCACAATCTCACGGATTCGTGAGTTCTGTCCCCATTTTGGAATCTGTGCTGACAGTGGGGAGGCTGCTTGGGATTCTCTCTCTCTCTCTCCCTCTCTCTCTACTCTTCTCCCGCTCATGCTGTCTCTGCCTCGCTCAAAATAGATAAATAAACTTAAAAAATAAAACAACCAAGATGGGTCACGGGACCAAAGATATACTGGGCTTTCAGACAAACAAACACAAGACAGAGAAATAGAATGAAATCTCTCCAATCTCCATCCCCATGGAAAATGTCCCCTACCCACATTAAATTTTTCTCTACGCATGTGCCTGCAATTCTAAGGAAGCCAAGTTCACGGCTTCTGTCCTCATAATCTGCATATCACCCCTTCCCAGCCTGGACTTGGGACTGAGAGGAGAGAGGAAGTCAGTCTCGGTCTCTCACTGCACTGGTAGGGGGCCCTGGGTGAGAGACAGGAACCTGCTATATCACAGCCCCATGAAAAGTAGAAATGCCCATCTGCCTGCAGGTAGAGTGAGTTGTTTCATCACAGCTACTGCTCTGTGGTTTCCAATCTTCATAAACAGTGAATTAAAGGAAGTTGGCTTAAAACTGCAGTATAAAAAATAAAAGTCCTGCATGAAAGGATTTTCCAACTATGAGGAGTTATAAGCACTGCGTTGTATTTCTGATCAAAGGTGTGTACAGAGTCTCCGAGAGACTGTGTTCATTCTGTTTATTTAAACTCCACCTTGGGTAAATAACCACCTCTGGGGAAACAGAAACACAGCTCCTCTTTCCCATTACACAGTAACAATTTCAAACTCTATGTCATCTCTTTATCATCAGTGCGTGTATATAATTTTTATGGAGTTATAATCCATGTGATGCTTGCTTCACAGTGTTCTGTTTTTAGCTTAACATTATTTCACATACATTTTTCCATGTAGCAGCATAGTCTAAATATTTACCATTTACAGAGCCACACAGTGATACAGTAGAATAAGAATAGCTCACACTTACATAGCAATTACTGTATGTCAGGCAAGCGCTTTACCTATTTTTACTCATTTAACGTTCCCTCCCTACAACCCTCTGAGGTGGGTACCATCTGTCTTAGTCTGGCTTCAAAGGAAAGCAGAGGCTGAAGCGGAGGATTCCGTACACTACTTATTCAGGGTGCAATCCCAAGGAAGCAGGGGTGAGGGAAAAGTGAACAGAGGCAAGGGAAGATAGACAGTCAATGTGAAGGTGTGTTATCAAGCTCTTTCCCACCAAGTGTGATTGATTGCCCCCTCCCACAAGATCATCCTCCCATAAGACCATCCTAGAAAAAGCTGCATCAACCTCAAGTCAGATGGTCACACGGAAGGAGAAGGGAGGAATTGCTTATCTACCACTTCTCATCTGCCCCCTGAGAATTTTATCCACACACACTTCCAGGCTGGTAAATGGCACACCTCAGTTTCAGCAGGGAAGCCTCACGAATGAGGGCTCGACGCAAGGTGCTCTGGAGTTTGCCTGCACAAAGTCATCAAGTCAGTCAGGGCCCACATAAACCTGATGTGGCAGTCATGGCTGGAAATAGACAAGAGATTCTATTATTGCACTAGTTTTACAGATAAGACACGGAGATTGACTAGCGGCCCTAAACCACTCCACTAGTAATGGTGGAGCCACGTTTGAACCCAGAAAGCCAGACTCTTAACAATTATGCTAAACCAGTCTTTCGATCTGGGGACATCTGAGTTGTTCTCAGGTTTTCACCGAAATGCTTCTGAGCATAACAGAGAGATTATCAGATACGCATCTTTGATTCTGACGTGGCTCAGAAACTTGGAAAATCATTTCTGTATGGGTTTCAACTTGTCATGTGTTTTTTAAAATAGTTTATTGCCAAGTTGGTTTCCATATAACACCCAGTGCTCTTCCCCACAAATGCCCCCCTCCATGACCATCACCCCCTTTCCCCTTTCCCCCTCCCTCTTCAGCCCTCAGTTTGTTTTCAGTATTCAAGAGTCTCT